>OZ038373.1:35908844-36424237 GCA_964036015.1 Leptarthrus brevirostris
ACGCAAAATCCTAAGTAAAGGGGTTTGTTGTAATATGATTTGATTCTATTAAGTTGTATTGCGACTATATCCTCAGTAAAATGAGTAGAGCTATGAAAATTAGGCTTCGCAATAAGAGCTCGTGCCCCCAGTGATTTACCCCTGCTTTCCCATTTCGTTACAAGTCGAACATCCTTTCTTTTGTCGACATTTTCCATGGTTTTTCCATATACGGCATTATTTAATAATTTAAAAAAAATTTTTTCAAAGGCATTCTGAGCCTGAGTTCTATAATAAGTATTTTTTGATATATAATTTTTAAGCCAGTCTGATTGATTAAATTGCAATACTCTATGAACCTTTTGAAGTTTCAAACCATTTTTAAGGCACTGCTGAAGATTTAAGTAATGAATTACATAGCGTGATTTATTATTTAAATCTGCTATTAGTTTAGGAAACTTCGATTTTGGAGGTGTCTTGTTTTCAACACAATAAGGTAAGTCGTTGTGATCATCATGTATTGATCTAGGATACTCTAAATCTACTTCAAATATGTAGCCAATATTAGAATCTTCCGCAATGTTTAAAATATCGATATTTTCGGATTCAACCCATTTAAAACCAGAGTGAGGAAGGAATTGGGACATAGCCCAACCGTATAAATTATTAGCATCTAGGTAAGTTATATAGGAAGATTGTTTGGTTTTATCAAAATCTGGCAAATATTTATTGTTGGCTTTTGTGTGTCTTTGTGAACATTGCGTAATGCCACCTCTGATCCCCTTTTTAATGAAATTATACATATTAATATCAGTGAAAAGTTCGAGATTGATTTGGGTTGTCTTCAACATTGCATCCCAGGACAAGCCTGGCGTTGTATAATACTGGCAGGGATCCAAAGAATAGATATTTATACAAAGTTTTCTAAAGTTTTCAAATATATCCGTTAAAAGTAATACGTCGGTTGTTAAGTAAATCTCCAAATAATCCCACAAGTTTTTGCATTTAAATGTTTCCCATACTTTTTGAGCATGGTCATAATCACTATCAGAACATGTGCTATTTGTTAGCTTATTATCAAATTTGTTTTTGGGTGGAAGAATGGTCTCATCCAAACGCTGCCAAGAGTTAATGTATTCATTTCGTCTAATTAAACTGAAGGCCTCTTCATCCTTATACATAGTTCTAACGGCTTTCAGATCTTGAGGACTTAAATAACTTGCTAGCATTTCCAAGCTCGATTGCATAAATCGGGTTGAATCAAGAAAGCGTAATTCTACTGTATCAGTTTCATTGATATATATTCGCTTGGAAAGCGAAATATATAATTCTTTGTTTAGCGGAATAATACTTATTTCGCCCTCAAATTGAGAAAGTGCATTAACAAATAAATGACAATCATATCCCGAAAAATTATGAAAAAAAATGGGGAAAAATTTAGGTACACGATATTTTAAATTACACTCGTTGTGGGCAGGGCCTCTATATTGTCCAGTTAAATGACAATGATCCGCTACTCGATCAGAACCTAATTCATAATTACAAATGTGACATATTTCATTTTCTTTTTGCATGCGTATCTCTTCCCTTGTTAAAGATAGCATTGGCTTGGGTTTGCTTATATATTCAGAATAAAGATTTTTTATATCATAAACTAAATATTCCACAAATTGGACTGCAGAATCTTTACCCTTATAAATTTTAAATTTATCTAACTTACTGTCAAACGAACATTTTATATTATATGCAAACGAGCACGGAACATGTTCCTGGATTATAGTTGTTGATGAAGAAAGCGGATCAGGAACACAACTGGCTACATCTTGTAAGATGCACTCAAAATCGGCATAAACAACAAAAGGAACCTGGAGTTTTTTATGATGACCCTCGAACTTCAATTCAGCTTTCTCCGGAGACGGGAAAATGGAGACAATTTTACTGCACTCATTTCGGTGAATATCCAGGGCTCTTTCCGCATAAAAATATTGAAGGCAGGTGTTGCAGAGGTAAATCTGATTCTCCGATAACGTCACTTGATGTCTAATCAATCTAGAAAGTAAAAAAATTTAGATTCAAATATAAATATATTAGTAAATGTTTTCTCTACAAAAATATCATACCTTGAAATATTTTTAATCCAAACGTAGTGACTTCGTGTCTCATCTTGAATTAGCAGTAAGTTGATGTGCATAGCCTTCTCTTCCTTCGTGCAATAATATGGTCCCACAATATTATACGAATGTATGTAATTTTGTTCGTACCCAAACACATTTACACTTATTGAGGGATTCAATTCTTCAAAACGCACTAAGTTCGGAAGTCGAAAAGGAAACTCTAGCTGGCCAAAATGAAGAGTAACTCCATTTCTTAGGGTTAAGGTGTCAGCAGCGATATTACTAATTCCGTACGATGAGGGACGGTCCTTGCGAAAATTCCCTGGAATCAGGGCCGAGATAATAGCCCATTTAAAGCAGTACTCATCTGAGTTTTTAACATTAATACAAGCGTGTTTGCGTTCAATATAAGTTGGTAATGGTAAGTAATGTCCTCCTTTTATCGGTTTATACTGATTCACATTAACCTCAACATGAACAATCCTTATTAGAGACCAACCGCTATCTCTCTCTTGAAATTCCTCCATTTTGGAAATTATTTTCTCAACCATGTTTTCATAGATTTCTGGCAATAGTTCCCTACTGCGAATTACTTCCATTTTGGATTGAAAAGATTTAATTGACGACACAATATCATATTCATCTTTCTCGTCATCTTTCTCAGTCATTTTAATGTACTCTGCAAACAACTCGAAATTAAATTTATATGCGTCATGTTTGCTTAATAAATACAGTAAAGCTTCTAGAATTGGGGTTTTCTTCAACTGAAAAAATTGTCTGGTATCTAATAGCATTTCATCTTCATTTTCAAATAAAAACGTTTCAATCCTTTCATTAAAGGAGCTTTTTACAGTTTTACAAGCAGAATTTATAGGCACTGCGGCATTCTTCTTATGCTTATTTGTGCGAATGTGATATTTCCATTCTTCTGGATGAATTTCTGTTTTACACGTTTCACAGTATTTAAATGGAACTTCATCAACTCTAGAGCTACCAGCATCCAATAAATCTTGATAACAGATACCCGTCGCTGCGTTTGAATTTTGTTTTTCAACTTGACTTTCACTCTGATTTAACAAATTCACTTTTTGCTTTTCATCTTGATTGTGAGCACTATCCAAATGCTTCCGAAGACCAGAAAAACTTTTAACCAATTCTCCACATATATGACAGAGAAAGCCGTCGACATGCTTAATCCTATTATGTCTTTTTAAGGTCGTCAACTAAGCGAAAGCCTTTTCACATGATTCACACACAAATCTATTCATCTTAAGAACCTCCGGCGATAAAATTCCGAACTAAACTGAAATAACTTTTGCTAACTTACCCGTCTTTTATAAGGCAAATTTATCGCATTCAATTTAAATTCTGATAGCACATCAAATTTAGGAAACCGAAATATTCTGTTTTTCCAATTAAATTCGCATCATGTTATTTCATTTAGCTGATAAAGCTGTACTTCGTAATTAAAAACTCAAAACAACAAACTCTTATCTTCAGCACGAACCAAGGTTAATCTACAAAGCCTTATCACCCAAGCCGACACAAAAAGCTCGAACCACAAATGCGGTCATTTCGCTTCCTCTTCTTACTTTTTCATACTTTTTTTCGTACCGAAAATCCAAGATGACCGACAATCCTCATCTTTCCATCATCAAACCAAAGAAGAAGAAGACCAATTGTAGTCTCCAAGACCGAATACTCAAAATCCAAGATTCGATTTGTTTCTCATGGGCCAGAACCGCCATAGCATTTTCTCATGAGCCAGAACCGCCATAACACATTTTTTTATGGTCCAGAACCGCCATAGCACATTTTTTAGAAGAAGAAGACCAATTGTAGCCTCCAAGACCGAATACAGAAAATCCAAGATGGTCGACAAGCCTTATCACTTTTCCTTATCTCTCAATTGTAGCCTACAAGACCGAATACCCTAAATCCAAGATTGCGTCAGAATCGGCAAAGCACATTTTGGGCTCGATTTTCTTCTGTCCCAGAACCCCCATATTCATACTACTGGTGTCTTCTATTTCGGTTACTTCTCTTAGGCGTACCGTACTACTTGACGCTTGTTTTGCTGCCTCATATGACAAAGCGTACGCCAAAACCTCAGCATTGGTGTTCTTTTCAGCCAGTCGTACACCTTGCTGTAGGTACACCTTGCAAGTTAATTAATAAATGCTTCTCTGGCTACCTCATTGACATTATCTTGACTAAACGTGGGATAAGCCAAATGTGTCAGCTTTTCTATGTCCGCACATTACTGCTTTAAGGCCTCACCATGCTTCTGTGTTCGACTCCGTAGTTGTAGACGGTAGACCTCTTGCATGTACTGGTTGCCGTATCGTAATTCTAAGGCTTGTATTAAAGATGAATAATCGTACCTTAGTTCTGCCGGTATAGTCTGTAACAGTTCAGCGGCTGCTCCTCTGAGTGCCAAAATTAAAGCTGTAGCTTTTACGTCGTTAGATAAGACTCCTGATTGCTTTTTCTTGACGCTCTTCAGCTCATTCTTTGTTGCTTCTATGTCGCCTTTAACTAGTTAATAGTTATTTGTCCAGAAATTTCTACTTCTTCCAATCTCTTTTCTATATCTGACTTTAACTCTCCCATTTTGTTTTCCACTTGACTTTCCAGACCTTCAAACTGTTTCTGCATAGAAATTTCCATTTCCGCTTTCACTTCTTCAACAGAGACCTTAAGTTCCGCTACTATTAATGACTTCAACTCAGCTGTAGACAATTTCTGTTCTTCAATTGCCGCTTTCAATTCGCTTACGGACCGTTCCATTGATGCTTTTAATTTGGCCGTCGACGATTTCTGTTCAGTCATTGATGCTTTCTGTTCGTCTATCGATGCTTTTAATTCTTCCTTGGAAGATTTCATCTCACACATCAGAGCATTGAGTAGATCCATCATACGTGGAGTATTTGCTTCTTCTTCTTCTTCTGGCCCGTCTTCAAAGACAAAGGCCTCTGGATCCTTTCCTTCCCCTTCCATAGCTTTTTGTAGTAATGCCACCAGGGCACATTTATTACCAACTGTAGGTAGGGAATGTTTATTTAATTCTCCATTCAAAGCTTGAATACGTAAGTCCTTTACTTTGCGACCCATATTTAGATTGGTAACACTTTTTTATTTTAAGATCACTTCTTAGTCTTTCTTAATTAATCCCACTTCTGACACCAATTGTAACGTAAATGGGGCTCTTCGGGCTCGACGGATTAATTAAGACACTTATTTTAAATCACGAATATTCAAAATTTTATTCAATTCACTTAATTAGTTCGTTGCACAATTTTCTTGACAATATTTCTTCACAATGTTACGTTTCACTTTAACAATTAGAACTTATCACTTCACTGGTTAAAATACAACTAACTCACTAGCTGCTACTCAGCCCTATTTATACTACTTAGCTTAATTCTAGAAAGTTCATCAACTTAGTTCTAGCAATTAACCACACTAAGTCACCACAGGTTCGAGTCGGCCTTGACTTCATACGGCATCTGACGTTTTCCTAGTTTCCGAAATTCCGGACATGTGCTTTGCACAACTTGATTTCGCTTTCGTCACGTAACCTTTGCCATACTACAGTGTATGTTACAATTTATTTCTTTTTTGAATGAGTAATTGGAAGTGGGCCTACGACATCAAGGTATATCTTTAAAATGGTTTTGAACTTATATTTTATTTTCCTTTGAGTTTTGGGGTTTTTGATGATTTATTTGTCTGGCAGAGTGTACATTTAATCAGATACTCGCTGATTTCTTTGCTTATTTCGTTCCAATAAATTTGTTTCTTTATCCTTTTAATTGTTCTATAAGTTCCTTGGTAACTTCCAGTCGGCAGTAAATGGAAAACTTTTAGGACCTGATTGATTTCCTTTTACTTGATCTTTCTTCTCCTTTATGATCTTGACTTGTTCGGACGGGGATGTTAATTTTTGATAATATGACTGTTTTACCTTTGATATTAGTGTGTCCTTATTTACTAGGTCAATCTTATGTGAAATTGTTGCTTGGAATCTAATATTCGTACGAGTTCTGAGTCTGTCATTGGGAGGCTAGTTTCTATTATAGGAACTTGCTGAACTTGGGTCTTTTCTTGACTGGAAGAAATTTGGTTGTTGAGTGGAAGCTTTTGGTTTCCCTTTTGGATTTTTGCTTGATTTCTCGTGAGTACGTTGACGGAGATTGTTTTCAGTTTGGGACTGTCATCCATGTGCGGAATAGCTCTGCTCAGCGCGTCCGCGTTTGCATTGAGTTTTCCAGACTTATGTAATATTTTATAGTCGTACTCTCTAGGCGAAATCGCCAGGGCATTAGTCTGGAGGAATGATCGTTTAGGTCCATCGATTGCCAGAAGTTCTTTTCGATTGTAGAATAATACTTTTCGGCGTCATTCAAAACACAGCTGCTCACATAGCAAATCGGGTGATCATTCTTGGGGCCACCTTGAGAGAGGACTGCTCCGATTGCCTGGTCACTAACATCAGAGGTGACGAAAAATTCTTCATTGAAGTCTGGCTATGCCAAGATTGCAGCTGTTATTAATTTGTTTTTCAACTGATGGAAGGATTCCTCGCATATGGCATCGAATTTGAACTGGTTCCCTTTCTTGAGAAGGTTTGTGAGAGGTTTGGCTATTTGGGAAAAATGTGGGATGAAGCATCTGTAATATCCGAGGAATCCCAAGAATGCTCGAATATCTTTATCTTTTTTTGGTCTAACCCCATTCTCGGTTATCATGTATTTGGGACACGTTATAACCGAAAATGGGGTTAAACCGGATCCTGAGAAACTGAAAGCAGTAAAATGTTATCCTTGACCAAAATGAATGAAATGAGGAAGATTATAATCAAGACCCAATAAATGACAGAATGAAGCGACGGTTTATAATAAACCATACAGGCTTCCCGAAGCCCATAAAACAAAAATTAATTTGTCTTGATAAGCAAATTCAAAGTATGTTAGACTAGTGAATCTATTAACCTGCCTGAAAAGGCACAATTTAAAACTTCAACCAGAAAAGTGTCACTTTCTCCGGAAAGAAATCATGTACCTGGGACACGTTATAAGGCTTTTACTTTGCGTGGTATCTTGACCCTCGTTTCTAAGGTTAACGTACGGATATATAGAGCGATACTGGTTCACCGGATATGACATGTGTATCATTGATGTGTATGGACATATATTTATTTTCGTATTTGTTTTCTGCATTCTAGCCAAGAAATCATTACCCAGTAGCCCATCTCACGATAAGACTGAGCCATTTCCAATAATTTGAATTGAATGTTCTAGTAACTACTAGTATTTTTTGAACTTTTGTAAAATATAAGCCCCTCTGTGTAAGTGGACTAAGTAAATAAGGTTCTAATGTTGCAGATTGCATCCTTATAGTAGGTGCAGCCCGCTTTGATTTTATGAAGCTTTATTAGAATTATTTCCGCTCCAGTGTCTATCAGGAACGTTAAATTTTCGGTGGAACAGATATTTAATGGTAATATAATTGTAACCGCATCTTTGTTTATCTGAATGGGAATTTTTATTCGTTTTCCGATGTCAATTGATTCGCTGGTTGATGGTGATTCGGCCGTTAATTTGATCTGCGAGGGAGCGTCGAGAAATGCCCCTCGTGGTGTCATGGTACACTTCATGTAGTTGTGGATTTTTTTGATTGGTTTGTGTTGTGTATTGGGACGAGTCAGCTGTTTTGCTGATACCGTGGTATCTAGGGATCGTTCTATTTATTCGTGGAATTCCGTCGCTTTGTATTTGGGGAGTTACTGATGGATTCCCCCTGAAGAAATTAGTTCGCGATTGCTTTTTTTTTGAATTTGTATATTGATATTTGATTGCTTGAAATTCATTGAAATTGCGTGCATTATTTGCCGCTCTAGTTCTATAAGACTCAAAAGCTTAGAATATATACTATATAGAAGAACATCTCCTTAAATTTCCCTGGTCAAACGTGAACGGAATAGTTTGGCAATGTTGTGGCAATTTCGTATCGAAAAGTAAATCCGAACTGTCAAAAGTAAATACTATCTGTCAAAAATTAGCGAGCGAGAATCATTTTTGTAACTCTCAGAAGAAAAATTTTCCTTTTTATTCTTGGTCTGATTAAAGTAATTGTTGTTATAACTTTAGCGAGGCTGATTATTCTCAACTTAATGATTGGCTTTTTGCCTTTGATTGGACGAATGTTCTGAATGAGCGTGACGATTCTCTTTCTATTTGTTTTGCTAATTGTGTTCCTGTTTCAAGGTCTCGTAGTTCGCGTACAGGCTTGGCTTAATAGTTCCATGAACTTAAAGAATCTAAAGAATAAAGCTTGGAAGCGGTTTTGTTCCTCAAGGAGTGATGCTGACTACTTCGCTTACTCCATGTTACGCAAACAATTTTGCTCTGCATTTGATATATCTTATTGTTCTAGAGTTCGTAAATTCTAAGCTTAATTCTGATTGCTAACCCTGTGGTGACGTCGAGAGTAATATTAATATATAATTATATATTAAATTATAGCATATATATTAAATAGATTTGTAAATAAATGTTCTTCCAAAATTGGCTTAAAACCTTTTCATAATTACGGGCACAAATATATTTGTAACATGCTCCACATTTATTTTACACCATGTCAAATGGGCTTTGTCCATTCTTTAGAACTAACTATATAGGATATTTGTACAGCCGGCTCTTAGACTAAAATTCTACCAAAAATTAGACATATTATATTAAGTGAGTGTTTCAATACATTAAGTATAAAATATACTGTAATGGGAGCTTGGTCAGCGGCTTCATAAAATTACATAATCAGAGAGCAATCCTGGCAGTTATGTTAATAAAAATTTTCTTAACCAACATTTCATTAATTTCTTGTAAAAATAAATCACGTGGAATATACCATGATTCGATGAGGAATGCTTCGAAACTTTATGTCGAAAGTAAGTTGAATTTCGTATACCGATGTCCTAGGCGTTATACATAATAGTTTACGCGGAATAATCACGTCAACTTCAAGTGGAACATAATAAGTGAAATCCACGAGTATGTGGCCTGGTATAATCCTAGTAAAAAAATCATGTGGAATGGATATTAATCTTGTGAAAGTTGCATATATTATTTTTTCGAGTTCTGCCGATATTTTACGGAAGCAAAATGGAACTTTTTTCTTAGTACATTGTGCAACTGCTGCTGGGCAGTAGGACCTTCCAACATATAATACACTAATATTTTGTTTTGTTTAAGGCGAAAATAATATCACACACGGGTTGGAATGTCCTACTGTGTACTATTATTCAATTCAATTCAGTTTATTTGCTTACTTCCTTATACATGCTTTAGTTGCTGCAAAAATTACAAATTTACTTATGTGAGGGAAATATGACAATTCTGGTTTTCTTACCACTCTAATGCTTCTGTTAATTAACATGAAAAGTTTTGTTTTGTACATTATTTTAGTTTTTTAAATGAAAAAGATTCATACAAAACCTTACGTTTTTTTGCTCTTAAAATAAACTTAACTAGGTCCAAACTAACTAACTTACGTACTTACATGTTACTACAAGTATATTTATATATAAATATATATATATATATATATATATATATATATATATATATATATATATATATATATATATATATAGATTTTATTTTATTTTTTATATAGATTTTATTTTTGTTATTTCGTGCAATTTCTTCGTTGAATAATGCCAAGGTAAATTAATCATCATCTTTAATATTTTGTTTTGCTTTATTTGGACAGGTTGAAATATCGTTTTAAAAATCAAGAGTTTATTTTCTTCGCTGAGGGTAGACTTCCTGTTTATTAGTAATTTTATTAGTATATCAGTTTTTTGTACCGTTTTGTTTATGTGCAAACTAAAGGTTAGCGTTTTGTCAAGGTAAATCCCTTAATACTTTACTTCCGACGACCACGCCACAGCAGTATTATTAAACAGATTTGTCTCGCGGGTAGGAATCTATGTAGAACTTCTTTTCCTGCTAAAGAACATAAATACTTGTTGTTTTGGTTGGGTTACACATAATTTTGCATTTTTTGAAGTACGCTGAAATTTTTTGTAGGTTGTACTCTAGTTTATCGATAATTACGTTGGGGTCACTATCAGAGTAATAGAGGACGGTGTCGTCAGCAAAAAGGCTGATTTTACAATTTACACATTGTTTTATATCCGACGTGTACATTTTGGAAGCAATCCTGTATATTGTGCCTAATTTGTTATTTTGAGACTATTTCGAATTTTTTTAGAATCATAAACGAAACTTTTTATAAATTGTCGCCATCTTATGTTCAGTTTACGTAATCTTTCTGAATGTTAGCAATTTTTATATTGAATTATTTCGTTATTATACAAGCCTTTTGAATGTTAAACCTTCTCAAAGAAGAGGAGGAGAGATCTTGACGCCTTAGGATATATTTAAGAATTTTTTAAACATACTAAAATTAATTACTATATTTAGATTATTTTGAAAGCGCGTTAAAGATTTCCAACTTTTTCCAAAAACTGTTAGGTTAAACAGCTGCTGTTGTGTTTATTTCTTCTGATTTAAACTTATAAAGTCTAAATTAATGAAATGTTTCTTTCAAGATACGTTTATGTTTCTATTATTTAATAATCGAACATACGAGCAGCTCACCAAAAGGACGAAAAGGTGAAAGCAATTGTAGAAGTTTTCAAACACACCAGTTATGAAGACGTTGTTGTCGAAAGAGACGTTCTCTTTAAAGCTGAAGATGGAAACAAATTGCTGTACATTCCTAAAGCCATGTAAGCGGAAATAATTAAAGATGTACATGAGCAGGGGCATTTCGGGACCAAAAAGGTGGAAGAATTAATAAATCGAGAATACTTCATTCCAAAATGTAGAGAAAAGATTTTGTCATGCATACACAATTGCGTAAGGTGTATACTCGCCTCAAAGCAAGGAAAGAAGGAAGGTTTCTTACCCAGTTCCAAAAGAGGGGATACCAATGCAGACGGACCACATCGATCACTAAGGACCCATGACGTTAACCAATAAAAAATACAAACATCTTAACCGTGATCGATGGATTCACGAAATTTTTATGGCTTTGCCCAAATAAAACTTTATCGACCGCCGAAGTATTGGAAAAGGTAAAACAGCAGAAATCAGTTTTTGGTAATCCCGCAAGAATAGTTACTGATCGAGGCCCAGCATTTACTTCATCATCATTTCAGGAGGATTGCAACAATGAGAGCATTGAATGTATCCAAATTATCACCGGCGTTCCCCGCGGCAATGGTAAAGTGGAGTGAATACATAAAGTAGTCATAGCCATTTTAACAAAGTTAGCGATGGGAAAACCAGATGAATGGTACCGATACTAACTTCGTTTGAGTTACTTTTTGCAACGAAGATGAGAAGTGCAGAATGCGTACAATTACTATAGGTGAGGCCATTCAACAAGAAATAGTTGATGTATTCAACGAAGAGCAAAATTTACTTAGAGAGCTGAACAAATATTCGCTGTCCAGGAGGAGAATCGTAGAACATAAAACAGTAAAAGACGTAAAGCAACCAAACAACGTAGGCGACGTGGTAGGTATAAAGAGGACGCAGTTCGGTAGGTTCCTTAAGTTCTTAGCCCCGTATAAAATTGTCAAAGTGAAAAGTAACGAGCGTTATAACGTTATTAAAATTGGTCAACACGAAGGACCGAATGTTACATCTACCAGTACCGACAATATGAAGCGCTATGTCTGTTTTGAAAGTGAAGATGATGGTTTAGATTCAATGGATGAAAACGAAATAAATCTCAAACAATTCTGAAGTGGCTGAGATAACTAACTAAGCGGTGAATCTAAGTAAGCATAGTATTTATTTATTTTATTAAGCTTAATACAAGCTATTACATAAAAATACAAGCTATAACTTAATACTTATTCTACAAACTATAATAAATGATCAGTTATAATAAGTAAATAAAAAGTATAAGCTACAATATGAGCTATAAATACAGTGGATACTGGCAGAAGGCGTAAGGAAGAAGAATTAAGGTAGGCGATCAGGATAAAGATGGGCGGGGTCAAGATATAAGGCTTTGTGAAGGGATGATTTACTCAGATGGAAGTCAAGAAAGGAAAGGTCGTTGACATTTCGTAACATCCTGGTAATTGGCTCGAGTCGGAAAAGGGGAGTGGACCTTAGGTTACGGGTATTGGTATAGATGGGTAAAGATTGCAGGATTGAAGGACAGTCTATGGCACCAGTAAATAATTGATAAATGAAGAGAATGTCGGAATCATCACGACGTTTGCTTAGAGGTTGTAAGGTGATCAGTTTCAGACGGTTTTCACAGGGTGGAAGGTTGAATCTGTCAAGCCACGGAAGATCACGTAGAGCGAAGCGAATGAACCTACGCTGGACAGATTCAATCCTATTAATGTGAGTTGTTTGTGTAAGTGACCATACCTGGCTGGCATATTCAAGTAGAGGTCTAACGAAGGAGACGTAGAGAGATTTGAAAACATAAGGATTGGAGAAATCTCTAGACCAGCGCTTCACAAACCCTAGCGCGGAGCTTGCTCTGTTAATTATGCTGTAAATGTGGGAACGGAAATTGAGTTCACTATCACAGATTATTCCTAAGTCACACAAAGAGGTAACGATAGGAACTGGTACGTCGTTTAACATATAGACTCTCGGGGTGTTGGTAAGACGCTTGCGGGAATAAGAGATGGACTGTCATTTGGAGACATTGAGCTCTAGAAAGTTTTTCATGCACCATGTGATGAATGGATCGAGGTCATCTTGCAGGAGAAGAGAGTCGGTAGTGGAGGAGATATGTTTGATTATTTTCATGTCATCGGAATAAATGGTCAACTCTGAGTGTTTGATGACACATTCAACATCATTTATTGTGAGGATAAAAATCAATGGACCAAGGTGGCTGCCCTGAGGGACGCCGGAACGAGCGACAATGGGGTTAGAAATGGATGAACTGAAAAGAATATTGTACTGACGGTTCTTGAGGTAGGATCGAATCCAGGAGATGAATCTGGGGGGAAAGCCTAGGCGATCAAGTTTGAACAAGATAACGTTATGGGAGATCTTGTCGAAGGCTTTACTAAAATCGGTGGCTATAACATCAACATCTTTACCGTTTTCCAGGGCACATAATGTTTTCGAGACGAAGTTAGTAAGGTTGGTGGTTGTAGATCTACCTTTGAGGAAGCCATGCTGGGAGAGTGAGAAGATAGACTTACAGTGGCAGAACATGGAATCATAGACCAATTTTTCGAATAGTTTAGGTATGGATGATAATTTAACAATGGGTCTGTAGTTGGACACATCGTTCTTGAGGGAAAACCCCTTGAGTGACCGAGAGATGAAAAAGCAAATTAAGGGGTTGAACTAGATGCATGGTTCACTTTTTCAGAACGATGGCTGGAATGCCACCTGGACCTGGGTGAAAGTCGTCCTCAAGCCCATTAATACTGCCTGCGATTAGTTCAGGATCAGGGTCAAAAGATGTAAGCGACGTTTGAGCGCATTTGTCCATGAATGCAAAATAGTTAAGGTCGGGTTGTAGAGAATTGTCGCTGAAGGGTGGTAGGGTAACCATTGGATTTCTTCTTAGAATTAATAAAGCTATAAAAACGCTTGGAAAAAGAGCTACAAGCAGATAGATAGGAAGAATAGTCAGACTCAGTCTGGTTTAGAAGAAAAGTTTGCCAACGTTTATTTCTCCTGTTGCGAAGAGAGCGTAATTCCTTGTCGTACCATACGGGGGATGAGGAGTAGTTTTTACGAGGAAGAAGAGGGATAGATTGTGTAAGACAAGCGTGTATTTCCGAATACAACGCCCTTAATATCTCCAATATTAGAGTTGATGAGCAAGTGATTTAATTTGTCAAATTCGCCTTTACGAAAATTAAAGGATAAAGAAGACTCGGAGCTTGAAACGGCATGAGGGTGCTCGTAGGAGAAAACGAGGAATAAGGGAGGATGGTGACAGTCAAGGGAGGAGAGAAGATGGTTGCTTTCTGCGACAGCCGAGTTAACTGGGTCTGAAGAAAAGATTAAGTCTAATTGTCTGTGCAGGAAGTTCCTGACTCCGCTTACTTGAAAGAGACCTGAAACGGGGAGCTGATCGGTAAAGAAGGACTCTTTGGCCGAAGATGCGTTAAGGGGGACAAAGTGAGAACAGTTCTCAGACAATGACCATTGAATACGGGGGAGGTTAAAGTCACCCAATAAAATAAATTCATCGGACGCGTTAGCGTGCTCAAGCAGGGTGTCGATTGCTTCGATTATGGGCTCGTAGGCATCTATATGTTGAGAGCGACGAATATAACAACAAATAATGTACAGAAAACTTATTTAGTACTAATTTTATACATACAAATTCTGATATTGTAGAGTCGGAGGTCTTTAGCAGGGTGGCGTCATAACGGTTGTGAGCAGCTATAAGAACCCCGCGACCTGGTGGATCATTGGTGCCTAAACAAACGTCAACACGGGAAATGGTATAGTTTGGAGGGAATAGTTCGTTGTCGAGAATTCCTGGTGTCAAATTGGTTTCAGTTAAGGCAAAGATATCGTGCTGGAATTTGTGAGAGTTAAGGAAAATATTGGATGATTTTGTGCGAAGTCCTCTTACGTTCTGGTAATAGACCGCCAAGCTGTTGGGGAGAGGTTCTTGATCGGAAACCGCGGGTGCAATAGAGCGGAAGTCAGAAATAGGGAAAGCAGGGGGGTTAGGAACGAAAGTAGTTTAAGGAGTCGTTATGACTTTTTTGAAGATGGGAAATACGGCGAGAACTGACGTGCGCAGCATAGGTGGATAGATCTTCTGAAACCTTATGGGAAGGTATATTGAATGATTCATGGTATTTAGTGAAAAGTTGGAGTAGGACTGATGGGTCTGTGGGCAGGCCTTCTTGTTATATACTTAACATGACGTTGGTGCTGGTTTTACCGTCAACATAGACGGAGTTTCGTTTGTCGTGCAGATAGGCTAGAAATAGACGTACGTTGTCATAAATGCCACGGTCACGTAAACGGGACAAGAGGTATCGTCCATCGCTAGAATCAGCAGAGCGCAAAGTCAGTTTAACTGTAGGTGGGACAAGGGGATCGATAAATGAATGATGTTCGGATAAAGGAGTTTTGACTAGCGGAATGGGCGGGTTAACGCAGGTAGAAGTTGTTTGAGACGGGGCGGCAGTGTAGGAGGATGATGGCATGGAATTAGGTGGGCATGCGGAGGAAGTAGCGGGTGCAAGGTTTGGTGTATACAGAGGAGGGGTGGGACAGACGGAAATCGGATAAGAGGTGGAGGAGTGGTCGGAAGAAGTTGGTTTGTGGTTAGGTGGGCACACGAAAGAAGTTGGGAGTGCATGGTTAGGTGGGTGAACTGGACATACGGAACTCAAAACAGTATTGGTTGGGTTGTCGGATGGAATGGACGTGTTCGAGGGCTTCGGTGTAAATGGAACAGGGGGGTTAAGGGTGCGAGAATATATAAAGTTGGGATACTTGACTGGAGTACTTATAGTAAAGTTTGGAAATACTCCCATTTTGAGCTGCCAATTGGAGTAAGGATCACTAGCTTTAGGGTTCATGTTGAGAGGTGCGGAAGAGTGAGGAGTGATTATGTTGTTACTAGTTCTAAGATTTCTATGGTAAGGGTGAATACTAAATTTAGGTATAGGAGAAGTTCGTTTGGGGTAGTAAGTGGGGTTAGGTTAATTAGTATTTAATTTAGGGTTAGGTGCAGAGGGCTTAGGGTTAAACTTAACGTACTTCTTAGTCCACTTAGAAATTGTGATGTTCCCGAGAGTGAAGATTTTACTGGAGGGGTTACTGATGAGCCAGACATACTCGTTTGGGATTGAGATCTTGAAGTTGCTGGATTTCCCTACGTCTGACGAGAGTGACTTCAGGCAGCTAACGGGGGTGAATCCAAAATTCCGGGAAAAAAAGCTGTGGACTCAGGAATCGTTGGCGTTATGAGGTGGAGTATGGTCGCTTGATGAAGATGAATGTTTGCTGCCTAGCCTTTTTAGTCTTTGCTCCCATTCCTATACTGTCCAGGTGGTGCCAAATTTGTTGATCGTAAATGTGGTGGAATTGTGTTGGGATGACACTTGCGGAGAGACATTGATGGCAACATCAGCAACCTTCTCTATAACGGGCTTGACCAAACCAACAGGAGCATCAACATCCAAGTTGGAATGCGGGTTTTTAGGAATCACTTTCACGGTAGATTGAGGCGGAACTGCAGAAGTTGCATCCCAGAGAGTGGAGCAGTTCCCTGTAGAAGCTGCAGGTCCAGAAGAAGAAGAATTCAAACCAGAAGCATCTGTGGTGTCGGACAGGGGTAAAGAGGGGCCGAGATAGCATTTTGTGGTTAAGCTCCTGATATCAGAGCCGACTGAGCCAATTAATTCAAAGTTCTTCATAATGGCTGTGGAGCACGAATCTAGATCCCGCTTGACCGCGCCGAATGTCATCTAGGATTGGCAAGATAGACTACGTAGGTTGGCCGATGGAAGGCGATGGTGAACCAGCGCGAAGGTCATCCAAGGAAGCGATCAGGCCGCTTAACTTTAAAGAAAGCTCGTGAATCCTGCTGGAAAGAAGCGACGAGTCGTTGGTCAAACCCTCTGGCGCAGTCATCGGACAAAATTTGAAGTCCAGCAAAGTTTGTGGAGATCTCGTTGACCTTATCAGCGATGTAAGATTGTTCTGTGGAGAGCGTAGCAACGACTCCCTTCAGCAGCCGTAAAACGTGACAGGGCCTAATGTTGGAGCACTCTTTACATGTAGAAAGACCATGTGGGAGACAAGTGCCATGAAAAATACCACCACATGCAACACCATTGTTAAGCAACTCATTAGAGCATGCCTTGCAAAGGGCCATTATGTGCGTGAAGATTAGTCGGAAATATTTAAAAATAACAAGTTAAACAAAAAGCTTTTCATCAGGTTGCAGCAATTCTGAGTTAAAAACAAAATTATTTCCCGGCAATGCTTATAAACAAACTGAGTCACTTCCGTTTGAAAAACAAAAATATTTCCCGGCACTTTAAAAAGCGAAAAAACAAACTGAGTCACTTACAAAATAGCGACCCGTTAAAAATAAGGTCACTGACAAATATGTAAGCAAGAAGAAACTGTGTCAGGTAAGTTATTGAGCGGGAAAGAGTGGCACAAAACACATGAAACGAAAATACTACAGGGAAATTGAACAGAGTGAGGAGCGATCACGCAACGCGTTCGATCGATTAGGCGGTAATTGGAGAACTGACAACATTAAATTAATCATCGATAATTAAAAGTTTTATATATTCTGTAAGGATTATTCGTAGTAAGTTTTATAAAGATAACACAAAGTTAAACATTGGTAATTAAAGTTTATTATATCCTGTAAGGATTATCTGTTATAAGATCATTACTGTGCGAAGAATATCTGTGCAAAAGTCAGTGTTGTAAAAACGACACAAAAGTGCACGATAACATTAAATTAATCATTGATAATTAAAAGTTTTATGTATTCTGTAAGCATTATTCGGTGTAAGTGTATAAAAGATAATACAAAATTAATCATTAGTAATTAAAGTTTATTATTCTCCAAATGACCTCGATTCGTTCACCACATGGTGAATGAAAAACTTTCTTGAGCTCAATGTCTCCAAATGCCAGTCCATATCTTATTCCCGCAAGCGTCTTACCAACACCCCGAGAACCTACATGTTAGCCGATGTACCAGTCTCTATTGTTACCTCTTTGTGTGACCTAGGAATAATCTGTGATAGCGAACTAAATTTCCGTTCCCATATTGATAGCATAATTAACAGAGCAAACTCCGCGCTAGGGTTTGTGAAGCGCTGGTCTAGAGATATCTCCAATCCTTATGTTTTCAAATCTCTCTACGTCTCCTTCGTTAGACCTCTACTTGAATATGCCAGCCAGGTATGGTCACCTACACAAACAACTCACATTAATAGGATTGAATCTGTCCAGCGTAGGTTTATTCCCTTCGCTCCACGTGATCTTCCGTGGGTTGACAGATTCAACCTTCCACCCTATGAAAACCGTCTGAAACTGATCGACTTACAACCTCTAAGCAAACGTCGCGATGTTTCCGACATTCTCTTCATTTATCAATTATTAACTGGTGCCATAGACTGTCCTTCAATCCTGCAATTTTAACCCATCTATACCAATCCCCGTAACCTTAGGTCCACTCCCCTTTTCCGACTCGACCGCCATCGCACAAACTACGGTCAGAGCAAGCCAATTACCAGGAAGTTACGAAAAGTCAACGACCTTTCCTCTTTTGACTTCCATCTGAGTAAATCATCCCTCCACAAGGCCTTATATCTTGACCCCGCCCATGATCGCCTACCTTAATTCTTCTTCCTTACGCCTTCTGCCAGTAATCAATAAATATAGCTCATATTGTAGCTTATACTTTTTATTTATTTATTATTAATTATCATTTATTATAGTCTGTAGAATTAGTATTAAGTTATAGGTTGTATTTTGTATTTTTGTGCAATAGCTTGTATTAAGCTTAAATAAATACTTCCACTTCAATATTGATGATCCTTAGAAGAATCCAGCCGCTATCAATTTCTTGAAATCCTTCAGATTTTGCAATAATTTGTTTCATCATTCTACTGAGTATGTCTGGAAATTGAAAATTATCAGATGCTATGTTCATCTTCAGCTGAAAAGATTTTATATTTAAAGCGTTTTCATCTACATCATCAGTTTTAGCATATTTCATAAATTCACATGTTCAAAACAATAGTAATATTGTCGAAAAGATTCAAACAAAGTGTTCAAATCAACAACAGTGTCGATGAAATTACTCAATTTGCAAGCAGAGAAAATCACACGATAAAGGATTTTAAATTCCGACACTGTTTAAAGAAAAACTAAAGCAAACAGAAATATCTGATTAACCTCAAATAGTTCAAAACTCTGAAATTAAGATTTAGATCAAATTAAAATTTTAGGAAAAATAAAAAGGAAACACGCATACAAATTTGGTCAATTTTCACTTTTAATCTACACTTGTACAAGTTTATAAACGATTCGGTAAAAATAAATTCACTGTTAAACTTAACAGTTATGAAAAGAAAATATTCAGTTATGACATGGGCGAGAAGAGAACCAACTGTTAATGAATCCCATACATGAATAGCATTACCGTAAAGGCATAAATTATTCAGATGAAACTTCATTAATTAATTATGTGCACAATAATTGGGCCTAACTGATTTCAAACTTACAATTCACTATTATTCTAGAAATTCACTCAAAAAAAATCTTAACTACACTGCTGAAATAAATGATTAGATGAAAAATATAAAAAAGTCAAAAACAATGAATAAATATTAATAATAAATAAATAATCGAAATCCTTCACCAGATTTATGTTTTAGTCAAATGCTAATCTAAGCATATTTTCACTACTTCATTTGCAAAAAGGGAAATATGTATCAAAATCTAAAGGTTCACCTTCAAATAATTTCAAATAAATTTCCGAAAGTTATCAAGAAAAATCATTAAAGCAATGAAAGGAAATATCAGTTGAAAATTCAAATTATTGTTTTGTTAAAAAAACTTTATAAAAAGAAACACTTGCAATGTCAAATTAATTAATAATTTATCTTCACAAAATTAAACTTGTAAAAATTTAAATTTCCAAAAAAAGATAAAAACCTTTCTCTTTAATTCCAAAACGGCTGCCAAAAATTTTCACTTTAATACCTTGTAACTTTTTAAAATTCACTACTAACAATGAGAGTGAGTAGACATTTACAAGCCCCTTTTATACCTTCTGCTGTGGCCATTTCCCCTCCAAAATTCTATAAATTGCTATTAATTTAAGTATTTCTAACTAAAACCTTTTCGCAGACTGGCTTTGCTAGATTCCTTATTATTTTGGTGAATTTATTAACCTAACTTCATTAATTAAAACGTATAATTTGAATAGAAATTTAATTGAATTAAAAATGTCCTGTGTAAGTTACAAATTTCTTGGAAGTTTTTCTGTTTTGTTGTTTTAAAAATGCCTTAACTAATCTCTTCTTTCTTTTCAGGATATGCATCACATTATCAAGAGGAGAAGGGGTGCCTGTAGAGTTCCCAGGCACATCAGGTGAGTATAATCGAAGACAAGTTATGTATTCAATTTATAATCTTTTTATTTTTTAGGCATCATCGAACATCACAAAATAATTCAATATTGAATTTTATAGCATTGTGTTTCTGGAAACTTCCCTCGAAAAGATTTATAACTAGTGGTTTGATTTTGACGAAAAATTGTTTTGGGTCCAAAATTCCTTCATCATCATTTTCCAATAGAAAGATTTCAATACTATTATTAAAGCCCTGTTTAATGCGCTTTAAATTTCTTTCAATTGGTTCAGCTGCATTTCTCTACAAATTTTGAAAAGGTCATTGGGATAGTAGTTTTTCGTTCGTTTGTCTCGGTGAGCTCACAATTTAGGTCTATTGTTACATGGCGCATACAAAAAAATTTATTTTCTTAAGTTCTTGACATGATAAATCTCTCTTAAGGGATCGTCTCAGTGTGAAATTTTCGAAAAATCGATTTTTGGTTTGTTGCATTATCGATGGTATACACTGTAATAAACATTCTCTCAAATTTTCAAATCGAAATTCAAATTATTACGGTCGCTACAGCGTTTCTTGTAGAAAGGGAACGGAGTGGGGATCGGAGCGAGACATCTGGCTCGTTCGGCGCTCCGCTCGACCGTTATTCCTTTTATTTATTTTTCTACCTGCGTGTGTATCTTTCGAAGGTTCTTACGTTCTATAACTTTCCAAAATAAACTGGCCAAGCATTTCAGTTCGTTTTCGACATCAATCACGGATAGACATACGAGTGAAACCCCAAGAAAAACTTCAATCTTTAAACGCGTTTTTCTCAGAATGGTGTTTTGCAAAACGGTTTCCACTCTCAGGGTTTTAAGATATCTAGTTCCAATTTGGAGAGAACATTTTTAACGTCATTCTTTATCGCGCTATGGAAGCTTTTTTATTTTTTGAAATCTTCCTATCTTTTTTTACGAAAAACTGTCGAAAAAAACGGCCAAATTCGATACTTTTTGTTCAAACCGCCGCCATTTTGTCAAATTAAAAAAAAACCACTCCATAGCGCGATAGCGACTTCCCTACAGATTAATAATCTTTTTGAAATTTTTGTTTCAGATAAATAATAAAATCGTGGACATCGTATTTATTTATAAAAAAACCGGACCGATTAGTTTATTTCAACATTAAAAACAAATCGCGAAAATCAGTGATTTTTTGGAGGGTCACACTGAGACGATCCCTTAACTACCGAAAGAGGACATTTCGGCTACCTCGATTTTGTTCTATCGTCAAAAGTCACAGTTTTTGAGGCTATTTTGAGAAAGTGCTACAACGACCGCAATGATCATGTTAATTTTTTCTTCCTATCTGAAGTTCAAGGTTGCTGCTTCTGTTTTGGGCAATCAACTCTTATCAGGAAATTACAACTTTAAGTTCATCCCATACTCCGTAAAAGCTCTTATCAATTACGTAACTCCGCAACCAAAACAAAAGCAAACTCTTATAAAAATCCTGGTTCACAGCGTTAAAAATCAGACATTTAAAACTTGAAAACCTCAAATATTTTCTATGCAAAGTTTTCTAGACCTAAAAATGAAATCTTAAAAGCAAAACCCCATCTAAATGTCGCTAATAAAATTTTTGCTTGTGCCTTAACCAGAGCATTCACTTAAAAAACCACAAGTCTAAAAATATCCCAACAGCCAAAACCGCATACCTCATTCTAAATTTCCATCCGCCAAATTTCTGCATACATTATCTGATCTCAATTATCCAATTCTCAATTCATGTCTAAGAAATCGCCACCAGCCCCAAAAATTGCACATCATTATCATCACGGTCAAAGACTTCAAGTTCATCCTATACCTCGTAAAAGCTCTTATCAATTACGCAACTCTGGTCTTAATTCTTTACTCCGCAATCAAAACAAAAACAAACTCTTACCAACCGCCAAAGTGCTAAACTCTCGACCGAGGACCTGCCTAATCACCAAAACCTCAACAATATGCATCAATTTATCTCCACGTGCAAATTTATCTCCACCAATATGCTTTTTTTACTCACAATTTCACCCAGTCCTGCACCTGCACATTTTGATCAAGAATCGGCATAACAATTTTGGTCCAGAATCGGCATAACAATTTTGGTCCTGAACCGGCATAGCAATATGTGGACAAATTTTTATTCACGTACATACTTTTACTTACTATTTCATATATTTCAATTCTGCACTTGCACATTTTTTGAGCTGGAATCGGCCAGCTGACACAAAAAGTTCGAACCACAAAAGCGGTCATTTCGAATCTTCTTCATACTTTTACATACATTTTTCGAGCACATTTTATCAACCATTTTCCACATGCGCTAGAATCAGCATAGCACATTTTCCACCCAACAAACCAAAGAAGAAGAAGACCAATTGTAGCCTCTAAGCCCGAATCGCCAAAATCCAAGATGGCCGACAGTTTCAATGGGTAAACTTTATCTCGAACAACATGCATGCCGACACTGTTGGTAAGTAGTTAGTTCCCAGCGTGCATAAAGCATTTCACCTCGCTTTCCAAAAAAAAAAAAAAAAATAAAAAAAACAGTTTTAGCAGGTCTATGAACAGCTTTAACTGATTTGCTTTACTAGATCTTCTAAATTTATAGCGAAATGTATGTATCGATCCGTTTTCGATAACGTCCTTTGTTCAACAAACTATCTTTATCGATTACTAAAAAGCCATAAAAGCCGCGAATAGTACAAAGTTTTTCGGAGGTCATGTCTGTGTTAACATGATTATTATATATATGCCTAAGATTCATATCATCTTTTTTAAATAAAATAAGAAAGTTAGCGTTGTCACGTATTAAGTGCTTCGGTATATGGGTGTAAGTCTGAAAGATATAGAAACTATCAATACTATTATGTCGACCCATACAAAAATAATCACGTATGTTATTTTGTTTACCACATGCTACATCATCGAAAATAAAAATAGAATTCTGTTTGGCGTCCTCTGGAGGTATAACTTCGCAATTATTAGAAAATGGGTAGTACCGCAGACCACTAATGGCTTATCAACTGCTCCAGATACTTATATTTAGGTTGATGTAGTGATTTTGAGTAGATGTAAATATTCTAGAAATTAAGTTTATTCGGATGTTCTATAATCCCAATCATAAGATTGGTTTTACCGCAGTTTAAAGGTCCAACAAGAATACCTCTTGTGTTATTAGGTATAAGCGAGCTATGTCTTTTGACTTCATTTGTAGATTTAATATCAAGATTTTTTATTGATAAAGAATCCTTTTGCTTCACGAACTTCATTATTAGAACTGAAATATTTATTACACAACACTGAACTTTTATATCAGTCATCAGCTCAGTGTGCTGTCGTGATTGATCATTCAATGAATGAAAATCGTTCTCGCCAGCGTAAATGCCGAAGAGGAGGCGGTTTGCTAAATACAGCAATTAGCAATTTACCATTTGAATTTCATTTGCCTCGATATCAATACTGCGGTCCTGGTAGTAAACTACAAAAGAGATTAGCAAGGGGTGACCCTGGAATTAATTCTCTTGACGCAGCTTGTAGAGATCACGATATCGCATATTCTCAACATAAAAATATCGAGGATCGTCATATTGCTGATCGTATATTCTCCGGTAAAGCTTGGGAACGAGTGACACCTTCAGACGCATCCCTTGGTGAACGTAGCAACGCCTGGATTGTAACAAACGCTATGACGGCGAAAGTAAAATTTGGAATGTGGTTAAGAAAAAAACCCAAAATTTACTCTAGGAAGCCAAAAAGAAAATTAACTCTACAAGAAGCAGTTCATGAAGAAATATTTTAAAGTTAAAAAAAGCCTGATTCCTTAAAAGAAGCTATAAGTCTTGCCCTTGCTGCTACTAAAATGTATTTAAGCGAAAGAAGAAGGATGTAAGACCACCTCAAATTATTCCGATTCCAAAGATTGGAGGAGTTCTACCTTGATTCCTATTTTTGCTGGTCTTTCTGCACTAGGTGCTTTAGTGGGAGGAGACTCAGGTGTCTCAAGAGCTGTTAATGCTGCAACAAATGCTACAGAGCAGCTAAAGGAGAGCAATCGACATAATAATACGATGTAAGCTATTGAATTATGAAAAAAGGGTAGCGGCTTATATTTTAAGCCATACAGAAAAGGACTTGGAATATTCTTAAGTCCACAATCAAAAAACGTATAACGTACTACCTAATCGAGCATTAAATGAAATCGATTTATATAAATATGCGAATAATTTACCACATTTTAGAGGTGTTTTTATGTTTGATGCTCTCCCCAAAGAGATTAGAAAATATGAGTGTGGAATAGTAAATTTGGACTCTATACCAGGTCCTGGTAGCCATTGGGTAGCATATTACAAAAGTGAATCTGAAAAAGACTACTTT
The DNA here is from genome assembly GCA_964036015.1 of Leptarthrus brevirostris. Lineage (NCBI taxonomy): Eukaryota > Metazoa > Arthropoda > Insecta > Diptera > Asilidae > Leptarthrus > Leptarthrus brevirostris. The sequence goes on from OZ038373.1 coordinate 35,933,487, forward strand.
GACAGCTTTGGAAACTTGCAACCACCAAAGGAAATATTAAGCTATTTAGGAAAAAACATTGTTTACAATTATAAGTCTTACCAAAATTATAATACGATAAATTGAATATTTATATAATCATTACAATAATAATAAGTAACTATAAATTTAATAGTATAATTGAACATTGTAAGATAACACCTATAAATAAACTTTACATAAAATAACAACTGCATTTCACTTTGTACTACTATGTCATTAACACTGACTTTGACTGGGAATTCGTCTGTGCTTACAGTTGAGTACTTTCCGCCGTTGGACTTAAGTTCAGAATACGTTTGCGGATTCATTGATTTACAGATATATAATTCAATTCATAATGTGGACAGTCGAAATAACTTACTTCATCTGGATGATGATGATGAAATTAAAATTCCAGAAGGCTCCTATGAAATTGAAGATATTGCAGGATTTATCAAAAGGGAACTAGCTAAGACGAAAACTAAACCTATAGTACAAATAACAGCTAATAATAATACCTTGAAAACAGAAGTCAAAAGTTCTACCCGTGTATTATTAAATAAAAAGAACTCGATTGGATCATTATTAGGATTTAGTAAACGCATTCTAGAACCTAATATTCCATATCAATCTGATTTGCCAGTAAATAAAATAAAAATAATGTAATTCGAGTTGAATGAAATATAGTATCAGGCTCTTTCATAAATAATCAACAAGTCCATACATTACACTAGTTCTCTCCTACGGTGGGTCCGGGATATAAAATAATTGAAGTTCCTACGAATGTCATTTACTTGCTTCTGAACATCAAACGGATAAGTTCTCTAACACTGAAGTTCGTGGATCAAGACGGTGATCTAATAAATTTTAGAGGAGAAACGATTATAGTGAGACTGCATTTGAAGCCGCAACATGTTAATATACAATAATACCATTGATAATAAATACAAACACAAAAGTGTTTAGTCTTCTAGTCAGCGTAAAGCAACATAGCAGTCAGGAATAAAGCTAACAGGTGCTAACGAGCAATTCTTAAAAGCTCTTGGTCTTAAGTTAAATAAATTAATGAAATACTCGATATTACTCAAGGTGCAAGCTATGATAATAGTATTACAAAAGTTGAGTATCACAACTGCTCTCCGTTTTGGGCATCATATAAGAATAGCGATGAAGTTCGAATATCATTACAACATCAGGATTTGTATATTTTACCAAGTTATATATAGAAGGCGCGATAACAAAATCAGATGGGCTGGCATCAACAACTGCAAAATTAACTAATAACGCCATAGCTTTTCTATTTGCTACAACAATAAAAAATTACATATCTTTAAATCAAAATGAAAGCAATGTGTTACTAAATGCGTCCTGGTCTCCAGATAATTCAATATTACCTACAAGAGGATTTTTCAATTTTTGTACTCCTTTAAAGTTGTTGCTCGGCTTTGCTGAAGACTATAAGAAAATTGTTATAAATGCTAAACTTGCACTTATATTGATTCGAAGTAGAGGCGTTGCAAATGCTTTTATATCACTAGATGATGAAGTTAAAATATTAAATTTAGAATATCGATAGTTAACTGCTGTCGAAATTCTATAAATATAAGGGAAGATAGGGACAATTAAATTAAATTTGAAGGAAGTTTTATGGGATGATCAAAAAATAAGTTTTATAAGAGTTTCATGGGGTAATCAACAAATAAGTTGTATAGGCAAGCAAAAAAAATGTGAAAAATGAATAGAGATAAGCGGATACTATTTAAGCAATGAACCACTTAAGGGGGGAAGTACATGAAGAGGCCGAAAAAAAGAGGACTTTTTTGGGATTTATTTTTGGGAAAATGAAAAAGGTTCACATAAAATCGATATTATATGTATTTAGGGCAATGTTTTAAGAAGAGAAAAAACATTTTTTACATTTTGAAAAATAAAAAATTAATCAACTTTTGGTGGGTTTCGTAACTCGTGTCGCGGCTGACATCGAAATCGGCGTAAATTCTCCTGGCCGCAACTTTCATCTGAAATCAAAAAACCAAACATTTTTATACTCGAGGATGTTGTTTATTCTAGATAGACTACGATCTTTTCCAAATTCGAAAATTAACTATAAAAATCGGGCATGAATAAAAAAAAGTTGGCTTTTTTTGCAAAAATTTTAATTATTTTCGCGTCAAAAATGGTCTTAAAATGATTTTTTTGCTATGTCCGTAGTCTATCTAGAGTAGTTTTTTATGCCCTTTAAAATGAGTGCTGGATGAAGAAAATCGGTTCACTAGTTTTTTTGTAATCTTTTACGCCAATTTGAAAAACGTTTAAAGTTTGTCCCGAAAAACTGACGAAAAAGATGCAGATAAGGAGAAGGTAAGAGGGGACGGGTATTCTCAGAAAAATCGGTATTTGGACTGAAAACGTCGAGAACGCTCTTTAACAAAGTCGCATTCATCACTCTAAATTCCAGAGCAGAAAAAAACTCCGGTAAGCGGAATCACGCGCGCAGCAGAGATCCTCGATCCCAGGCGCGCTGGGCCGGATCGGCGCCGACCACTTTCAAGTGGCATATCTTGCACAATTTTCGAGATAGGCTTTTGGAATTTTGGAATTATATTCTTAGAGCATATTGATTAAGACAATAAAAAAAAATCGATTTTTGAAAACGTCTTCATGTACTTCCCCCCTTAAGGGTTTTAAAATTCGCCAAAATGGAGAATATTATTACTGAAGTCCTTAAGGTGTTGGATACCCCAGAGGATTATTAGGACCCTCATAAGCGGCTGCAGGAGCTGGAAAATCCTCCGCTGACCCCGATAAACCTGGTGTACAGGCATGGGCGTCGCCAAGGGGGCAGGTAGGGGCAGCTGCCCCCCTCTAGAAATTTTAAAAATTTAATCAAAGTCCTAAATTCATTCACTAGACTTGCTTAGCCAATAATTTTCTTTCTCACATCGAAATTTGTGGCTACACAAGTAGATACTTTCACTAAGGTATCGAACCTTTTTCCGATTATTTTAGGCATTGATGACACACTCGATTCTTAGTTGAGTAATGCCTCGATGTTAGTTAGATATACAAGCATATACATATATACACGACGAGAATTACGGGGTAAATTTTAATTAACTGAATAGTATGTTTTTACACAATACAATACATGTAGACATGAAGTAAAAAAGAAAGAAAAAGAATTTTTTATAACTTATAATGTGAATCTTTTTTCTAATTTCCTCTTATACACGAATTAGTAAGTATATAACGATGATTTATGCATTCTTAATACTCAAAATATATTATTTATACATCTGTTTTATTGATGGTATCAAATTTTCGAACGAGTCCGAGTACAGCACTCAGTTGGGTTTCAAAGACTCGCACATTGGTTTATGCACCTGTGAACCTGTCCCTATTTATGAAACATGTACATAAGTCAATAAAAAATATATTAAATATGATTTTAATACTTATTTTCAACGCACTAATCTAACGATAGAATCTTCATATCGAAGAACTTTTAATTTTCTATATTACTTGTATTTTATTAATATTATAATATATATTATAAGTATATAATAAGAAAGCATTTTACCTGTATGCAGCATTATCCAAATTACACCCAGAGCAGATGCAAACGATGTCAGTGGAAAATCTAACAGAAACAGGTGAAACCATCGACCAATTTTATGACCTACCAAATTCAAAACATGAAATTGAACTTTGGCAGCAATTGTGGTATAATAAATCCAATCCTATAAATCTAACCGCTGTTGATGTCCTCGAAGAGGCAAAAGCCTTCTTTCCTGAAACGGGAAGAGCGTTGAAAATTTTGATCGCATTGCCATGTACAACGTGTACGGTAGAGCGATCGTTTAGTAGCCTCAGGAGGCTAAAAACCTGGTTAAAAAGCACTATGGGGGAAAATCGTCTCAATGGTTTAGCCATGATGAGTGTGCACAGAGAGATTATGAATGAAAACTTAGCAGATTTTCATAATAAAGTAATCAACAATTTTTCAAAAAACCCTGGAAAATTATGTTTTCAATAATAATTTGTTCTAGATGCTTATATATATATATATATATATATATATATATATATATATATATATATATATATATATATATATATATATATATATATATATATATATATATATATATATATATATATATATATATATATATATATATATATAATAACTATGTTTACAAGATTTATTTTTCTACAGTCAAGCAAGAGCTCGGAATACTTGCTTTACATTTTCACAAGCTCTCGACTGTACTTACATAATTCATAATTTTTCCATCCTTCAAATATCAACTGGCCCTCCTCTTGGCCATTTGACGCGACGCCCTTGTGTACAGGTTAGGATGGGGGTGTGAGTGGTGTGAGGTGGTCACTCCGTATTCGGAGAATTTAAATGGGTTGCGGACGGTTAGTTTTTAAAATTATTTTGCATATTATTATTATTATTTTCTTCTTTATAGATTAACCACTCAGTTAGCGGCAGGAGATGTATTTACAGTTTTCAGCGTCGAAGCGGTGGCCCTCGAGATGAGGGCCCAGCTCGATGCTAACTTTCATATAGAGGAGGACTGGGATAGACCGGATGAGGAGACATATTTATTACATTTATTTATTACATCATATGAATCCATAAAGATTACTACTACGCAAAAATACTTATTAACTAAACTATGAACTAGAAGCCGAAGAACAGATTGATCAGCGACAGAAGGACAGCGGTTCACACTATCTACGGCCACTCATCAACCAAGATACTGTCTGAGTATGCCCTTCAATTGCTGCCTGGAGAGGTTCAGGTCAAGATTGGCGAACTGTTGGTTGAGGAGATGAGTCATTGACGTGATGGGCTCGTACATCCCATACAGAGTACGATGACCAGAGACGTGCAGGAAGTTGCGATTCCTCAAGGATCTTTGCAGGATAGAGATGTTCACAGCCGCCAGTAAGTCGGGAGAATTGATTGTGCACTGCAATAGATCGAACAAAAATAATAGTTTGGAGATGTTATGCCTCTTTTCAAGGGAATCAAGAGAAATCAGCCCCAAACGATCAGTATAAGAAGGGAGCAACCAGGGATCAGCCAGGGAAGTCCACGGAGGGCAAACCTAAGGAATCTGCGCTGCACTGCCTCGACGCGGTTGACGTGAACGGCGAAATAGGGAGACCACATGGGGCTGGCATATTCCAAAAGCGGTCTGACGAAGGTAGAGTAAAGAAGCTTAGTTAGGTAGGGGTCGTCGAGTTCCTTAGACCATCTTTTAACGAAACCCAGCATCGAGTTAGCCCTACCTGCATAAGGTAACGCCATCGACGGTGTAGTCAAAGAGGAAAGGACGTCTCGTAGGGGAAAAGGTCATAACGGTGCACTTACAGGCATTTAAAGGAAGGCAATTGCGAACACACCAGTCGCAGAACACGGCTAGGTCAGAGTGCAAGGTATTGCAGCCTGTTTCGTGAGAAGCAATGCGAAAAATCATAGCATCGTCGGCATAACACAGAATTTTACTGTGGGTCAGGAGAAGCGAAACATCATAAACGTATAGAATGAAGAGAAGTGGATCAAGGATACTACCCTGAGGCACCCCCGAAGTGGCGAGGTGACGAGTGGTCAGAAAGAGCTCCCCGAAATAAGACACGCTGGGTACGACCAGACAGGTCAGAGGACAACCACTTTATGAAGCAGGAGGGAAACCCAAGAAGAAACAATTTGTAAACCAGGATACCATGGTCAATCCTATCGAAAGCCTTACTGAAATCAGTGAATACACAGTCGACCTGTTTGCCCGCCTCGATGGCCGGTAAAGAATAATTAATGAATTCGAGGAGGTTGGTGGTGGTAGACTTCCCCTTGAGGAAGCCATGCTGGAAGGACCCTTACATAAGCAATCTCTGTAATTATCTAGATTTAAAGTATTTACAGCTGTTCTTTTAATACCTTTAGCTTTTTTTATTTTGGTTTTTTCTTCAATATCACAATTATATAACCAAACAAAACCTGCATATGGAAGTGACTCCGAAATAACCCATCTATATAAATTGTTAGCGTCAAGGTAAATATTTTAAATCGATTGAAGGATTCAAATCTCTCATTAGCTAGAGAATATCGTAAGCAACATTGCGTTAAACCTCCCCGAATACCGCTTTTCATCAATTTATACATTTCTATAATTCCAACTTAATTTGGGTGTGTTTTAACATCGCATGACAATCCTGGTGTTGTGTAATAATGATATGGGTCCAACTCATAGATATTTATGCATACTGTTAGCAATAAAACATCACACTTTAAATAAAATTGTAAATATTGTCAGATATTTCTAGAATTACATTTGTTCCATACATTAACGATATGCTGATATTCTTCTTCTGAGCATTCATTATTGCTAAGTTTATTAAAATGATCCTGAGAGGGACATATGCTTCATTTTAGTTTTATCAAAAGAATTTAAGTAATCATATGAAAAACCCCTTTCTTCTTGTTAAATTAAAATACTCATGATCTCGTAATTCAATCGTTTTATTCTCAGATGAATGTCTTTGACATTGATATATATATATATATATATATATATATATATATATATATATATATATATATCTAAATATATATATATATATTGTTACACCCCAACCTGGCGGGGGATATGCAAAATTATCGAGTGGGAGTCTTTTTAATACCTTAAGGTGTGAAGCTTTGACGCTCTGGTATTTAATTATCGGAACAGGTAAAGGAGATTGCGAAACAATGCGGCAGCGGCAGCAGCAGCGATGAGTTTTTGTTTTGCGTCAAGCAGCAAGCACAATGCTTAGTGACGATGGTCAAAACAGCAGACGACGGTATCGTGGTTGCTAAATAAATTGCAGACCTTGTTGATCCGCGCTACGATATGGTCTTGGCCTCGGTAATGCGCCCTAATTGTTCAGTTCGTCATCGGAATCGGGAGTGTGTGTGTAGTGAAGTGTTCTAGTAGGCAAGTGGCAAAAAAGTGTAAAGTTCCTGTACGGAAAAGGGTACAAAGTGACCAGTGATCCAAGTTCCTAAGGTTTGCCAGGGGGGACCTAGTTGAAGACACGAGTTTAAACAAGTTCTCTCGCTGGGTGCTTCCAAGTAAGCCGGGGTCAACAACCGAATCACCAAATTACCGTATTTGCCGATGTAGTGTATACGTTGTGAAAATGTGGTGGCCGTGGAGAGAATGGAGACGTCGTGTACAGCTTATGAAGAAAGTGTATGTGTTAATCGGCTTCGTTTAGTTGAATGTCAAAGGCAGTCAACCTACCGAAAGCTTCAACCGTGATCAACTTTTGTTTACGATTTCGATTAGCGAGTTTATTTATAGTGCCGTGCGGGAAATATTAAGCCAAAGAGATACTCGAGTGAAACAATTTTGTGTAATGGGCCATTCAGGTCAGGAAGTGTAACATTTGTCTGCTTTCTGCCTGAATGTCTTCTTATACGCCTCCGAATGCCTCAGACTCCAGACCAGAAAGTTGGGTTATGCCGTCGGCCTGGAATAATTTGTGAACTGTTTGTGTCTGTTTTCAGGTGGTTTAGGGAGACCTGCAGAGTTTTCTATTGCATAAATTATGGAAACTTCTGCAAACACGCAATCTGGAGAACTCAGTTGGGAGGACAGATCTAGATGCACGAATCTTTTAGGCTAGTTTTCTGTGCTCACTTTAAGACTAAAATAACTCAATCGATTTCTTATGCAATTTTTCTCAAGCACTTTTAATTCTAGGTAGTTACCTTACTGCGGACAGCGAACCTCAAAGGAGTCACCATGCACGTGGAACGAGTTTGATGATCTAAATTCCAGAGGATCCAGGGCAATTGTGTGGAAAATAAGTTGTCTATGAATCAGCACTATTTCATACAGGTTTATTTCAAATACTAATAATTGAATCGTAGCCTTGCTTTAACAAAAACTTTTTTTTACATTTTGTTCTTTTCTCTTAACCTTTAGCTACACTTATCACCTTCGGAGATCAACCGGAAGAGAGAGGGAAAACCATCAAGACCATCCAATCCCCTCGTCTATCTGGCTCGCTGAATCCCTCGCAGGATCGAGTATCGTCTTTTCCACCAGCTTTAGGAGGCATTGGGAAGATGACTTCGTGAAAGCGCCTATGATGCTGCTACATGCACCTACGTAAGTTCCTTGATGTTTTTGTTTTAAAAGTCGAGTTGATTTTTCGCTTTTTAAGATGACTTGCAACATTGCCCCCCATTGAAGCAAGAGGAGCTGGCCTCAGCTCCAGTTACGCTGTGGAAACTTGATCGGTTGACATGGTACCCAGTTGTACTTCATTTACTCGAAAGGGCTTTGAGACGGCCGAAGCTGCTCGCAGCTCTGATGTCCTGGACAGTGGGAACTCATTAGCACTCGTGACCGTAGCTCAGTTGAATTTTAAAGCAACATAAAAGAAATAAAGAAATCATTAAAAAAAATGATAAAAATAAATTAAATGTAACGGAATGCATGTATTGTTACGCAGGTTAGTCTATCCTCATGAGGTTATCTTCTATTTCTTACAAAAGCTCCATTTCAGGTTCCCATCGGGTGCAAGCCGTTGGCATTTCCGCCCGCGAATTCAAAGCGACCAGCCGACCCGATGGCGCAACGGCAGAGGTTATGAGGCACCTCTGACTCGCCTTCGAAGAGGATTTTGATTCGGATCAGAGTTTGAAAAACAAAATTCATCTGTGCAATAGTTTCCTAATCTACCTTTTTTGTTTTTTGTGCTAGTTCTTGGTATTGCATTTTTCTAGTTATTTAATCTTAGCCATAATTTTACAGTTTAAAATTCCTAGCTTTACGTTGTAGGAGTTCGCTTATAGTTTAGTCTTACTCTTATGATCTTAGGATGTCTCTCCCTTTTTCTAAAAATTAACTCTTTAGCTTTTTTTTTTTTAAATATCGCATTAATTTTAATTCTTTGTATTGAGTTTGCTTCTAGATTTAATTTGTCCTCTATTCATTATAATTATTTCATAATCCACAGTCATTAGCTTGATCTCTGTTTGACTTTTTAGTTCTTATTTTTATTGCTAGGTTCGATTCATAAATTCTATACGGTAAAAGTAGGATTTTTATAATTTCTCAAATTTTGATTGTCGTAATTGCTTAACTCGTTTATCTGTTTATATTCTCCCATATACTTTGGTTTTGTTAAGGCCTTTTATTTCGGTATCTTTAGGCTGCTGGTATAGATAGCTCAGTCTTTTATCCTGTTCTTTTGGTGTATGTGTAGGTCCCCGTTTTATTGTTGAATTAATTGTCATTATCTCTGATGTCCCATGTCTAGGATGGAATGGGGCTAATCGGTTTCTGTGCACGACTGTAGCTTTAGCCGAGTTTTCTTTTTTGATTCTGTATACTACGTCACTTAATTGTTCCAAGATTTTATAGGGACCTTCCCAATCTCTCTGGAGCTTAGGGCATTTTCCCTTCTGTCTTTTAGGGTTATATAGCCAAACATAATCATTCACTGCAAATGCTTTGGCTTTTGCTTTTAAATCATATCGGTCTTTCATGACCTGACTTGCTTTACAAATGTTTTCTCTAGTAAATTTATGTACCACCCCGAGTCGGTCTCTGAGTTTCTTTAAGTATTCAGTAGCGGGGACTTCTTCCTGTGGCAGCTCCCCAACCTGCAATTGAATCGGTAGTCTTAGTTCCCGTCCTAAGGTTAACATTGCTGGAGTAAAGCGAGTCTCTTTGGTTGGAAGAAACAAATTTCGATAGGTAGTCCAAAATAGTTCTATTAAATCTTTCTACCATACCGTCCGACTCCGGATGAAGAGGTGTTGTTCTCGTTTTCTCGATTCTTAATTTCTTTAACACTTCTTTGAAAACGTTGGACTCAAAATTTCGACCTTGGTCCGAGTGAAGTAATCTTGGCATTCCAAGGCGAGAGAACACCTGGTTAATCAATGCGTCAGCTACTGTTTCACTTGTTTGGTCCGGTATTGCAATGGCCGGGCCATTTAGTAAAATAGTCCATGCTTACTAAAATGTACCGATTACCCGCATTAGTTGCTGGCAATGGCCCCAGAATGTCTATGGCTAATCTTTCCATGGGTGCCCCCACGTTGAAAATTTGTAATCGCGCTCTCCTTTGCTGGCATATTTCACATCCTTCACACCATTCTCGTACATCGTTTGTGTAGCCTACCCAGTAGTACAGCTGTTTAATTTTCTTGAGTGTTTTCTCTATGCCCAAATGTCCACCGACGGCACTGTCATGTAGTTGGCGCAGCACCTCCTCTTTCTTACATAGTGGAAGGAGGATTTGATAGTGGGTACCGCTGCGATTAGTGAAAATGCGACAAGCGAGATTATTCCTTAGACATAACGTTGGCCACATCGCCCAGTACGCTTTGATAATTGGGTCTAGGTGAGTGATTCTTTCTCTCGGTGGTCTTTCCTGATTCCGCAGCCAATCTACAAGAACTTTAATATGGTTATCTTTCTTTTGATGATCCTCCATATAATCGTTTACCACGGCTATACGTACACATATATTTTGTTGTTTTTCGAGTCGAGCACAATATACACATTGGGTGTTGATCAAAGATCATAACAATAACACAAAAGTTCAGCCATGACAGAATAATCAAAACAATCCAAAAGCTCTACAAATCGCAACCAAGAAAAGTGCAGTCCATGCAAAACAAGAGGTCATTCCCCAGGTATGGAATCCCCTGCAATCAACTTGACGTCACAAGCTCTACAGCACGATGAACTTTTGCTGACCATTCTTTTAATTGTTTTAAGCAGGCATAAAAAATTGTACTTACGTTGAAGTTAAAAATTGCTAAATAATCAATAAATGTATATATAAATCGATGTAATTAAAGAATAAAGTCAGAATATTTTTCAAGTCTAGAGAGTTTATTACTTCAGACTATCTTAGCCCCCACCCGTGGTAAGCTAAATAGTCTTCATCATCTTATTGCGCCCCCACCAGTGGTAAGCGCAAAAGACATTATCTTACTATCTGACTAGTACAGATCTTAAACATCTTGTTGCGCTCCCACAAGCGGTAAGCGCCAAGACATATACTAAACATTGGTCCTTCGAGTTATTTACAGCGCGTTTCTACCTGAGACGGAAGGAAGCCAGCTAAATTGAGGGTACACAACGATCATCCCAGAAGCGCTCTTTTCCATACAGACGGAGTACACAAGCATCATCAACCATTGCCGTGGACAAAACTCCAGCTCAGCTTTACCTACCGAACGTGCCGTATACACCTACTGGATTACCAGAAGCTTTACTTGCAGCAGAAGCTTTACCTGCCGCACGTGCCGTGTCTACAACTGCAAGCATAGACGCTTTTACACAACATTGGATAGACATCTAGAAGAGCTTTAAGTTTCACACCTGCTGAATGCAACTTCCAGAAGCTCAACACAGCAAACCGTAGATTGAAAAGCGTTCAGCTGATCTTTAAGCCACACCTGTCATATACGCCACTAGTATCAAGAACGTTTCAACTAAACGTTAAAAAAAATAAATAAAAAATAATTCTGAGCTCCCAAATTCAGCCATCTCTCGAATTTCAGCAGATAGACACGTCCATTAACTAAAAGTTGCGATCATTATTGCAATGGACTCAATTTCAATCTTGCAAAGAAAATGTCTTGATGAAATTATTCAAATCAAGACAAACTTTAAGAAAGATTCCAATAAACCGAAGAACAGAGTCTACTTACAGGCTAGATTAGATCGCCTTGAGACCTTTTGGGCAGAGTTTCTAACACGAGACTTAGAAATAAGAAAACTGAAAGAATCTAATCCAGACCATCAGTATTTCGCAACAAACTTTTTTGAAGAATCAGAGAAGCATTACAACTCTGTGTCAGAATTGCTGCTAAACAAATTAGAAGAAATTGAGATACAAGAGAAAAATATGGCTGACGAAAAGCAGAGACTAGCAGAAGCCCAGGCTTTAGCAAAAACTAAACAAGCAGAAGCAAAAGAAGCAGCCAGGAAAGTCTCTGGGGAAGACTACACTCCAAGTTCCAACGACTTCCAATACGCAACCAGATTGCTTCGAGTACAGCAAGAGACGGTAAAGCTGTTCGAAAGACTGGTGCAGTCTATTCAAGGAGAATCAGATCAGCTCCACTCCACCATATATTATCAACACAAATTGAATACCATTCAGTCCTATTGGGACAAAATAATGGTGAATCACACAGACATAGTGGCTAGTTCAAGCGAAATTTTCGAAGAGTATATTAAAAACAATGTCTACCAGACAATGGAAGATATATATCAGGAGATTATAATTCAGTTACAAGAAAAGGTCACCACATTTCAAAAAAGTGACGATGACATAAAACTACCACGACTTGCGATCCCTGTATTTGACGGAGACTATCAGTCGTGGACTTCGTTTCACGACATATTTGTCCGTCTCATCCATAATAATAGTAGATTAGGAGAGGCCGAGAAAATGCAGTACCTCAAAACCCATATGAGGAAAGAGGCAGCTAGTCTACTCCAGCATTTGACAATCTCAGATGCGAACTACAAGACTGCTTGGCAGTTGCTCAACGAGAGGTATAACAACAAAAGAAAGTTATTCTCCGTGCAGCTCCAAATACTTCTCTCACAACCCAAAATAGAACACGAGTCGGCAGTTGGAATCCGCAAACTCCATGATACAACCAAGGAGTGTCTACATGCCTTATCCAATCTTGGTATAGACATTACCAATTGGGCCCCACTCATAGCTCATATAGTAATCCAAAAATTAGACCATGAGAGTCATAAACTATATGAGCAAGGATTAGAGAAACCACGAGAGCTTCCCACGTACGATATACTTTATCGGTTTTTAGAGAATAGATTCCAGTCCTTGGAATCATTAAAGGACTCAAAGAAGAGAGAAACCAATCGGGCTACAAAAAACCAAGAATGGCCACGATATAAATCGTACCACAGTTCTGCAAATTCAACAAGATGTCCGCTTTGTCATCAAGCTCATAGAATTTACGCTTGTCAGCAATTCAAAACCTTGCCAATACAGGAAAGGAGACACTTCACTCAGTCTAACAAGCTATGTACAAATTGCTTAACACATAGAGACAATGAGAAATGTCAAAGTCGGTTTAAATGCAGTATCTGTAAGCAACCACACCACACGCTTCTACATCCAGATCAGAAGACTCACACTGCTACCCATTTATCAACTACACAACCTAAGGAAATTCAGGCTCTGCTTAGCAAACAAAATCACTCCACACTTCTAGCGACAGCTCTCCTAAAGGCAAGAACGGTAGATGGCATACTTGAAACCCTTAGAGCCTAAGTCGACCCTGGTTCCCAAGCAACCTTCGTTTTCGAGTCAGCCTCGCAAAAACTTGGATTACCTAGAACGAAGGCATACGCTGAAATTTCCGGACTCGGAATGGCTGAGTCCGGCACTGCAAGACATAAAACAACAATCTTGCTAAGTCCTCACTTTCCATCTACATTTTCAATAAATGTAGAGGCTCTTATTCTACCACGCTTAACAAAGTTACTGCCAAGCAAAAAGGTGATTACCGAAAGTACGATGAACCCCTGGAACAACGTGATTCTAGCAGACCCCACTTATGATACTCCAGGACCCATCGACCTCATCATTGGAGCCGACATCTACCACAGTATTATTCTTGAAGGAATCAAGAAAAGCAGCAACCTTATAGCCCAGAAAACAGAGTTCGGTTGGATTCTATCGGGTCAGCCAGCAGATACAACTGGTACAACAATAGCTTGTATGGTTTCCTATACTGATCTCGACAATACAATCAAAAGATTTTGGGAGATTGAAAATGTAGACAGTCCTATAGACAAGATGTCACAAGAAGACAATCAGTGCGAAGAACATTTCCGACAAACACATCAGCGTAACGCAGACGGAACTTACACTGTACGAATTCCGTTCAAAAATAACATTCATAAACTAGGAGAATCCAAACGCAGAGCCATGGCAAGACTACAACAAAATGAGAAACGTTTCATTTCCAACAAAAAGTTAGAAAGCGACTACAAACAGTTTATGCAGGAGTACGTTAACCTAAACCATATGACTCGGTTGTCACATGGAATGGATGAAGGATTTTATCTTCCGCATCAAGCTGTTATCAAAGAAGACAGCACAACTACCAAACTCCGGGTAGTTTTTGACGCCTCGTCACAAACCACAACTGGTATTAGTCTCAATGATATCATGTATGTTGGGCCGAAACTCCAGAAAGATTTAGGAGAGATATTACTACGATGGCGAAAACACCGATATGTCTTCACTGCTGACATCGAAAAGATGTACCGGCAAATTAAAGTACACACCGAGGATTTAAAATTCCAGAAAATTTTATGGAGGCCGTCTAATACTCAACCAATTCAAGAATACTGTTTAAATACAGTAACGTACGGTACAGCGGCGGCTCCGTATCTTGCTCTACGTACTCTTCAACAGCTAGCATTGGATGAAAAGAAATGTTATCCACGAGCGTCACGTATTTTAACTACGGACTTTTATGTAGACGATTTGATGACTGGAGCAGCTACTCGTCAGGAAGCAAAATTAATTCAAAAAGAATTAACCGATCTTCTTTCATCTGGAGGCTTTTAATTACGAAAATGCACCTCGAACCAACAATACCTGTTAGATAGCATACCAGAAGACTTAAGAGAAAAAGGACTGCGGGAGATCAATGAGGAGGATACCATCAAGACTCTAGGTGTACACTGGCTACCATCAAGCGATTGCTTCCAATTTAGAGTCAACTTATCTCCAACAAATCAGGCAGCCACAAAGAGGTCGGTCCTTTCAGATATCGCTTAACTTTTCGACCCCTTAGGATGGCTCTCACCTGTCATCATACAAGCAAAGATGCTAATGCAAGAACTTTGGATCACGAAGTTATCTTGGGACACAGAACTACCGTCCGAATTGATGATAAAATGGAATCGGTTCAAAAATGAACTTAATTCTGTGCAATCAATCAAAATATATCGTTGGATTAAGCATAATAGTACCAACAATGGAATAGAAATACATGGATTTTGCGATGCCTCCGAAAAGGCGTATGCAGCAGTAGTGTATAGCAGGATTGAAAATTCACCTGGAGAGTTCTCCATTACAATGCTCACTGCAAAAACAAAAGTCGCACCAATTACGAAGGAAACAACACTTCCTCGCTTAGAGCTATGCGCTGCAGTGCTACTTGCACAGCTCCTCAAGAAAGTCGCAAAATCATTAGACATCACGGAAGCTACTTTTCATGCGTGGACAGATTCCTCTATCACCTTAGCATGGATAAAAGGTGATCCTAGCAGATGGAAGAGCTTTATCGCACATAGAGTAGCAGAAATCAAGACCTCCATCAAACCAGAGGCTTGGTGTCATATAAAATCCGAAGACAATCCAGCAGATTGTGCCTCCAGGGGAGTAAACCCAAGTCAGTTGAAAGCACATACACTATGGTGGACTGGTCCAAAATGGCTCTCCTTACCTAAAGAACAATGGCCTGACTTGCCGGTCATCACGTACAAAACAAGTAAAGAAATACGTCAACATCATACAGTTCTTCTAAGTACCACTGAAAATGTAGAAATAATTGGTAGATTCTCAAGCCTTTCACGAATGATTCGAGTGCTAACTTACTGTGCACGATTCATAACCTGTTGCAAAACAAAGAAAAGAATAGCGAACGGACTTACGACAGAAGAACTGCACGCCACTCTAATGAATATAGTGAAGCTGATCCAGAAAGAATGTTTCCATGGCGAAATACAGCAACTATCAAATAAGCAGAGCCCTTCTAAATCCAGCAAGCTGTTGTCGCTCACACCATTTCTTGATGAGAATGGAATGTTGCGAGTAGGAGGAAGATTGGACAACTCAATGCTCCCCTACAGTGAGAAACACCCAATAATATTACCCCACAAACACCATTTTACGACATTAGTACTCAGAGATGCACATCTAAAGACGTTACATAGAGGAAACCAGAGCACTCATGCGTACGTACTTCGCAGATACTGGATAATTGATGCTAAAACAGCCATACGAGGAATCATACACAACAGCACAGCCTGTTGCCGCTACAGAGCAAAAATGTCAAAACAACTAATGGGAAAATTACCATCCCTAAGAGTAATTCCCTCGAAACCTTTCACCCACACTGGAATGGATTATGCGGGTCCATTTAACTTACGTGTAGCTCCAGGAAGAGGTACGAAAGCATACAAAGGCTACATCGTGGTCTTCGTATGCCTGTCTACCAAAGCCTTGCATTTAGAGGCGGTCAGTAATATGACCACCGACGGGTTTTTAGCTGCCTTCAAGCGCTTTACAGCACGAAGAGGACTCTGCACAGATCTTTACAGTGACTGTGGCACTACGTTCGTAGGAGCTAAAAATGAACTAAATAGACAATTTAACCTCAGTATTCAAGAAAATCACGTTCAAGCAGCCGAAAGATTGACTACAAATGGGACTCAGTGGCATTTCATACCACCTGGCGCACCACACTTCGGTGGACTATGGGAAGCCGGAGTAAAGTCGGTCAAATATCACCTAAAACGAGTAGCCGGCAAAATAAACTTCACATTTGAAGACTTTACAACGTTATTATGTCAAATTAAAGCTTGCCTTAACTCGCGACCGCTCTGTCCTCTCAGCACTGAACCAGGAGACTTAGCAGCAATAACACCTGGACATTTTCTAACTGGCAATGCCATACTTACACCTCCCGAACCTACTCCACCGGAAAAACCACTGCATTGTTTAAAGAAGTTGGAACTTCTGTCCAAATTAAAGAACGACTTTTGGAAAATTTGGTCAACAGAATACTTATCCCGATTACAGCAGAGGCCAAAGTGGACAAAACAACAAAACAATATCCAAGAGGGAGATATGGTCCTAATTACGGATGAAACCATATCACCAGCACGATGGCCGCTAGGACGAGTAATAAAGTTGCATCCAGGAACTGATGGCTTAGTACGAGTAGTTGACGCCCATTTTAAAATTATGTAGACTACCTTACGATAGAGAGGAACTTCCAACTATAGAAACTAATCAACCAGTAACAGTGCCAACTTCGACAAAACCACCATCCAGAAAACGGAGTCACATTCACATCAACCCAACAAACATTCCAATGAGACCCTCAATAGAGCAACTAAAGCGGACCTGTCTGCCTGCCAAACAATCCAAAAGAGTGAATACTCCTGCAATCTCTGCACTACTCATGTTCAATTTAATACTACCAATGTTTACCGCCGTTATCTTACCATCCACAGCACATCGAGCAAAAATCTCTACAGAACCACTAATCAACATTCAACAATTCAAGCATAACCCTGGTATCTATTTTGAAGAATTGGGAAATATGCATTTGGTAACTAATGAATGGAACACCATCATATATTACAATCTGAGCACATACTACCAGCAACTGAACGGATTTCATCAATGCTTAGAGACACTCGAAACGCTTTGTGATAAAATGGTAACGTACAATTTCTTTTGCAAAGCTACTTTAACTGAAGTGGCACACAAGGTACAAGAAATGAACCATAACAACTTAATCCTACATAGTCGTAATGGAAACCATAGACATATGAGGAGACACCGCAGAGCACCTTTTGAGATCATAGGCACACTACAAAGCAGCCTATTCGGAGTCTTGGATCAAACCTATGCTGAGTACATAGAAGACGAGATAAACAAAGTTAAAGACAACGAAAGCTATCTACTAAACCTGGCCAGAAATCAAACGTCCATAATGGAAGTCACCGCTAATGTGTTAAAAAAGACCACAGAGCAGATACAACAGCAGTTTGAAGTGTTCAACGAACATGTAACGGCGAACTTGGAAACTTTACGACAAGGCATAGAGAACAATAAGGGAGCACAAACCTTCACAGCTATGATAACCTACCTCAACCTGATTATAGCCACATATGAGAGAACGCAGAAAGAACTAATAGACTTATTGGTGGACGCCCACAATGGCACTCTCTCTCCGCACTGCTACCCGATCTAGAGACTAGCCATCAACAGTCAATACAACCCGCACCCTTGAATCATCTGGATACGCAAGAGATTAATAAACTCGCCGTTGCAAAAGAGTTCACGAGTTCGATGGATAAACATCACATTCATCATTACGTAAGCACATACGTAATCACCATCCTCGTCATTGCAGCACTATCATGGATGACATATCAACGACTTCAACCTCGACGAAAAATAAAAATTAATCAGGAGACATTTAAAGTACAACCAGCCACTCCACAACCAGCAAAACGACAAGCTATGTCGGCCGTGGCAGAATGATCAAAGATCATAACAATAACACAAAAGTTCAGCCATGACAGAATAATCACAACAATCCAAAAGCTCTACAAATCGCAACCAAGAAAAGTGCAGTCCATGCAAAACAAGAGGTCATTCCCCAGGTATGGAATCCCCTGCAATCAACTTGACGTCACAAGCTCTACAGCACGATGAACTTTTGCTGACCATTCTTTTAATTGTTTTAAGCAGGCATAAAAAATTGTACTTACGTTGAAGTTAAAAATTGCTAAATAATCAATAAATGTATATATAAATCGATGTAATTAAAGAATAAAGTCAGAATATTTTTCAAGTCTAGAGAGTTTATTACTTCAGACTATCTTAGCCCCCACCCGTGGTAAGCTAAATAGTCTTCATCATCTTATTGCGCCACCACCAGTGGTAAGCGCAAAAGACATTATCTTACTATCTGACTAGTACAGATCTTAAACATCCCCCCCACACAAGCGGTAAGCGCCAAGACATATACTAAACAGGTGTCCACACAGGGTCTTCGAGATAATGAGTCGGCGTTATTATGTTTTGCGCCGGGTCGCTGTTGAATTTCAAACTCGAACACTTGAAGCCTTTCAAGCCACCGTGCTATTTGTCCTTCGGGCTCTTTGAAATTCATTAGCCATCGGAGGGAGGCGTGGTCCGTTCGGAGAAGAAAGTGTCGCCCTAGCAAGTACGGTTTAAAATGTTCTATACCCTTTACCACGGCCAATAGTTCTTTGCGGGTCACACAATAATTTCGTTCAGACTTACTAAACGTTTAACTGTAGAATTCAATTACTTTTTCTTCGCCCGCCTGAACTTGGGACAATACAGCACCCCAGGCGTTCTGGCTGGCATCAGTGTCCAGGATAAACAAATCGATTTCATTTGGTTGAGCTAACACTGGTGCCGTAGTTAGGGCCTCCTTTAGCGTAATGAAGGCTTGTTCACAATCGCCGGTCCATGTGTAGTTTGCTTTCTTCTCTGTCAACTGCGTCAATGGTTTAGCGATAAAAGAGAATCCCTTTATGAAACGGCGATAATACGCGCACAATCCCAAGAAAGATTGGATCATTTTTATTCGAGGGACGTGGCCAGTTATAAACTGCAGCTATCTTATCGGGGTCCGTATGCAGGCCGTGTTCCGTGATGATGTGCCCGAGGAATTTAACTTCTCTTTGGGACAGCTGACATTTTTTAGGGGATAACTTCAGCCCGGCTGACCAGAGTCTTTCAAAGACCATTTTCAAATGGCAAACGAGTTCAGCAAAAGTCTTCCCGTGGACTATTACATCATCTAAATAGACTAGGGCTATATTATATGGGATCCCATTAAGGACTAGTTCCATTAGGCGCTGGAACGTGGCGGGTGCATTTGTGAGCCCGAAAGGCATAACTTGAAATTCAAAAAGTCCACTACCTAAGGTGAACGCAGTTTTCTCCCTGTCAGCTGGATCGACTTCCACCTGCCAGTAGCCGGCTTGCAGATCCAATGTTGCAAACCACTTTGAGTCACCCAGGGCATCCAAGGTTAAGTCTATCCTCGGTAACGGGTAGGAATCCTTTTTCCTAATTTCATTGAGTCGTCGATAGTCGATACAGAATCTAAGTGACCCATCTTTCGTTCTTACTAATACAACCGGCGACCTCCAAGGACTTTGTGAAGGGTAAATAATTCCCTGTTGCCGCATCTCTTGTGGTATTTTCTCGGCTTCGTTTCGTCTTGCCATTGGAATACGTCGAGGTGGCTGTTTAATGGGCACATCATCACCAGTGTTAATTTCGTGTTTCAATATTGTTGTACGTCCCAGGTCTTCTTTGGAAGAGCAAAAAACTTGCTGATAGTCATTTAATAGTTGCCATAAGACTTTATGTTGATCTTCATTTAGTCCCTTTTTACTTCTCTGATACAAATCTATTAAATCTGGGCACATTTCTGTGGATATTAAATTAGGGCGGCTTATAACGTCGGGTTTAGTGTCTAATTCTGCAATTGGAGTCAAAGCTGGTATATGTACTTCCTTGTTGGTAACATTACTCAGTCGAACGTAAACTTTTCCGTCAGAAAGCGTAGATAATATCGAATAAATATGCAATTCGGATGGCGTGAAACTAGCTGGTTCAATTAAAACGTTTTCGTTTGTTGACAGATGGGTATATAAATAAGCAATCAAGTCGGCTTTAGGTGGAAGGGTCAAGTCGAATAATGCCCTGGCAGTGATTGTCTTTTCCGGAGCCATGTTCAGAGGTATAGACTCATTTTTGATTTGCAAATAACCCGAAGCGAAATTTAAGATGCACTTGTGCTGGTTGAGGAAATCCATACCAATAATGCATTCCTCAAATATGGGCGCTACCAGCACTGTCTGAGTTGTCGAAAAGTCTCCTAATGTTAGGGTTATTGTTTTAGTCCCTTTCACTGCGATATTTGTTCCACTTACGCTCTGAATTGTGGCATTTGATGGGTTTAATTTTAGTGGGAGAGAACTTCGCTCCAATACGCTCGGATGAATTATAGAATGAGTAGCACCAGTGTCTATGATGATTTGGCACTGCACGTCGTCGATATACCCCGTTAGACATAGGTTGTTGGTCATAGTACAGGCTGTGATAAACACTTTAACTGGAACTGGGGCTTCTAAGTCCACTAGCTCTAGCCCCTCCAAGCCAGTGGGGAATAATTTAAAGAACACTGTTCGTCACGCCTATTAATGTCCAGTGCGCCTTGATCATTACAACCCCGAGAAGTGCTAGGCAGACTGATGAACGTGCTGCCAACGTCATTTGTGGAAGGCGAATGATTCTGTTTTTCCTTTAAAGAAATAGAGATTATCCTGTTAGCATGCGCATCATCTTCTGTATGGTTGATGCTATTCGGTACCGGTTCAGTAGCACTGCCTGGGTCTTCATTGGGATTCGTAGGTGGGATTGGTGTACGTCGCACATATCGGCTTCCTCGCACAGGATTTCCATTCGGACCAGTGACGTTAATTGCTTCCCTATTCTTAGTACCCTCTACTAAATCGAATAAAACCTCTTCTCCTTCGTCGAGTGATTTTCGGGGTTTTCCCGGATTAGGCCGGATGATACTCTGTACGTGGACGAAGATTTCATCGGTGTTATCATGTCGCCTTATGAAACCAAAGCCGCGCTTTACGTTGAACCATTTAACTATTCCCTTGACACCTTTTTCCAATATAACTTTCTGATGAGTTTGACTTCCTGCAGTTCTAGATTGGTAACTGTTATGTACCATAACGTTTGGTTGAGGAGCTTTTTTATTATGATAGCCTGGCCTGCGCTCCCTTAGACCAGGTGATCCCAGTTTCCCGATTGATGTGCATTGACCGACGACCGTTCGTCGGAGGCTCCTACAATTATTCGTCTAGCATAGGATGTATCTGCGAGTCGCATATATCGGCGGCTTATCTTAGTTGCGTCTCGACTAGCTTCGATTCGAAGTGAGTGGGATAAGGCGATCTCCAGTGTGTCAGGCAACAAATCTCGGACTCTTCGCTGTGTATCGGCGTCGATAATGCCATCAATAAATTGACCGAGGGCAATGCGATCTCTTGCAGACTCAGGACAGTCACCGAAGCTTAAATAGACCAATCTTTGTACGTCGGTTGCGAATTCACTTAAGCTTTCATTATTTCTCTGGACCCGACCTCTAAGTTGAATATGCGCAATGGCCTGATGGTAGCTATCGGTGAATCTAGCGTTGAGAGCTGTATCCAATGCATCGAAGTTCCTGGAAATACGGTCAGGCAGGGTTTCGTAAAATGCAAGTGCCGTGCCCTGCAAGCACGGTATCAAGTAAAGGGCTTTTAGAGACTCGTCCCATCCATTGGCTATAGCTACAGCCTCAAAATGGCGCTTGTACGAAGCCCACGGCGCTTTTCCATTATACTCTTTAGGGTTGAGAGCGATCCTGGCTGGTTTGATTGTCCCTACAGGATAGTGAGGTGGTGTGTCTTTTGCTCTTACTGCCGTGGGTTCCATGGGAAACTCAATAGTGGTTAACGCGCATCGTGTCGAAATTCGATCTCCGATTCTAGTGGAACACAGGACATTTCTCGCTGGATTTTCCCGTAGGGCGGGTTGTTGGTCTTGGTATTGGACATGTGAGGCGCATCTTTCCTTGGACGTATATGCTTGTGGAATATTTCCATCCGAGGTAATCTCATTCTGGATTTCCGAGTGTTCTTGACTGACATCAGAATCGGCAGTTGTGATATTGGGAGTTATGTTATCTGAAATATTCTCAATCGCGTTAACTCTTTGCGTAATACTTCCGATAGCAGATATGAGTTCCTTGAGCTGCTGGCCTTGGACTCTTATTTGTTCCGATAGATCTAATATAGTGGCATCCGTCACTTGAGACCCCTGATTAGAAATAACCAAACCGGAGTCGTTGCGGGATTTGTGGGTTTTTTTGTGATTTTTGCCCATTGTTGCAGTTTTTCTCGAAACTGACCGATTACCCCACACCTGGCACCAAATGTTACACCCCAACCTGGCGGGGGATATGCAAAATTATCGAGAGGGAGTCTTTTTAATACCTAAAGGTGTGAAGCTTTGACGCTCTGGTATTTAATTATCGGAACAGGTAAAGGAGATTGCGAAACAATGCGGCAGCGGCAGCAGCAGCGATGAGTTTCTGTCTTTGCGTCAAGCAGCAAGCACAATGCTTAGTGACGATGGTCAAAACAGCAGCAGCGATCACACACGGTAGCTGCAGCAATCATATACGGCAGCTGCAGCAACAGTTGCGCGAGTGAAGAGGAGAACAACTGCTGATACAATTCCGGGAAAGGAAGGCAGAATTACCTCGCAACGTAAGACGACGGTAACGTGCTTGCTAAATAAATTGCAGACGTCGTTTATCCGCGCTACGATATGGTCTTGGCCTCGGTAATGCGCCCTAATTGTTCAGTTCGTCATCGGAATCGGGAGTTTGTGTGTAGTGAAGTTATCTAGTAGGCGAGTGGCAAAAAAGTGTAAAGTTCCTGTACGAAAAAGGGTACAAAGTGACCAGTGATCCAAGTTCCTAAGGTTTGCCAGGGGGGACCTAGTTGAAGACACGAGTTTAATCAAGTTCTCTCGCTGGGTGCTTCCAAGTAAGCCGGGGTCAACAACCGAATCACCAAATTACCGTATTTGCCGATGTAGTGTATACGTTGTGAAAATGTGGTGGCCGTGGAGAGAATGGAGACGTCGTGTACAGCTTATGAAGAAAGTGTATGTGTTAATCGGCTTCGTTTAGTTGAATGTCAAAGGCAGTCAACCTACCGAAAGCTTCAACCGTGATCAACTTTTGTTTACGATTTCGATTAGCGAGTTTATTTATAGTGCCGTGCGGGAAATATTAAGCCAAAGAGATACTCGAGTGAAACAATTTTGTGTAATGGGCCATTCAGGTCAGGAAGTGTAACATTTGTCTGCTTTCTGCCTGAATGTCTTCTTATACGCCTCCGAATGCCTCAGACTCCAGACCAGAAAGTTGGGTTATGCCGTCGGTCTGGAATAATTTGTGAACTGTTTGTGTCTGTTTTCAGGTGGTTTAGGGAGACCTGAATAGTTTTCTATTGCATAAATTATGGAAACTTCTGCAAACACGCAATCTGGAGAACTCAGTTGGGAGGACAGCTCTAGATGCACGAATCTTTTAGGCTAGTTTTCTGTGCTCACTTTAAGACTAAAATAACTCAAACGATTTCTTATGCAATTTTTCTCAAGCACTTTTAATTCTAGGTAGTTACCTTACTGCGGACAGCGAACCTCAAAGGAGTCACCATGCACGTGGAACGAGTTTGATGATCTAAATTCCAGAGGATCCAGGGCAATTGTGTGGAAAATAAGTTGTCTATGAATCAGCACTATTTCATACAGGTTTATTTCAAATACTAATAATTGAATCGTAGCCTTGCTTTAACAAAAACTTTTTTTTACATTTTGTTCTTTTCTCTTAACCTTTAGCTACACTTATCACCTTCGGAGATCAAGAGAGAGGGAAAACCATCAAGACCATCCAATCCCCTCGTCTATCTGGCTCGCTGAATCCCTCGCAGGATCGAGTATCGTCTTTTCCACCAGCTTTAGGAGGCATTGGGAAGATGACTTCGTGAAAGCGCCTATGATGCTGCTACATGCACCTACGTAAGTTCTTTGATGTTTTTGTTTTAAAAGTCGAGTTGATTTTTCGCTTTTTAAGATGACTTGCAACAATATATATAACACTTTATTTAAGGGAATAACGTTAATGCAATCTTCAATTTCATTTAATTTAAAGCAGCTCAATTTTTAAAAATTTCCAGTGGGGGATAAAATACTTGATAACACTCTGCTATAAAAGCTGAGGCAAATATTTAGATAGAGGAGAGTCAGGGAAGGAACGAAGATCAGGTATGTTGCAGAGTGATTAATATATACGTAAACAAAAAAATGTTATTACAGAAATAAAGTGGAAAAGAAGGAAAATCTGTCGTTAAGACTCCTCGCGAGCAATGAATGATGAAATGATATTAGCGGTGAATAATCAACTGGCTTTCGGAATAAATGCGCTGAAATATTTACTGGAAGAACATTACTTAAACAAATTTCAAGAACGCATTCAAAAATATCTAAAAAATGGTGCATATGAACCTGTTCGGGTTATAACACGATTCAAATACATTAATCGATGTAATGAACACAATTTTGAAATCATCGAACTTAATACAAATCTTACGGATGGTGATATTAAACAGGAATATCTAAATAAAGTAACACAGACTATAATTCAGAAAATGGAGGAATTTCAGAGACAAAAAGATGTTCTTGTATTGAATATATGCTTTGTAAAATTCATTTTCGAAAATCACCAATCGGTGGAACCGCAGTCAGGGATTCAAACAGTGGAGATCAACAACACTGTGTATGAGATGGATGAAGATTGCAATTTATAATTTATCGAAAACAAAATCGACGAAATACCAGGATTTAGAAATATGTAAATTAATTATATAAAATAATGATATGTCAGGAAGAGTTAATAGAACTCTGTCGATTTTAAATAAAAATTGATTAAGTGAATTACGAGTGTTTTTATTTATAAGAAATTTAGTATTTTGTAATCACATTTTGTTTAGGGTATACCCTTTTTCAAATAGCTAATAGTTTTATGCTAATGCCAACAAAGTAAAAGACAAACCAAAAATAAAGTTAATAATTTTTTAAACTGTGATAATTTTAGTAACCTGAACTGTGCTCCAACCAAAAGATTTAATGGCGATATTAGAATAAGTCTTGACAATAGTAAGCATCTGTTGAACATTTGAATATACTTAAGAACACAAAATTAGTGTCATTCTTCGTGATATATATAAATTCCATCATATGAGCTTAAGATCAGAAAGTGTTAACAGCTTTTGATCTATGCAAAGTACTAAGATCAATATATTGTTTTAATCAATTCCATTGTCTGAATCAAAGAGCTCTATGAATGCATGAAAACTTCAATTCATACTTTAAACTACTTTTTGGAGATTTCTATAATGGATTATGTAATGAAATGTATCTTCTAAGTCACATATCAATTTTCTTGAGCCTAATTCAGGGGATTTTTATATTATTTGCGCAAAATGGTAGATCATTGTGTAAAACATGAAGTGATTCTAGATAAGTTAAATCTACTTCAAATATATATATTCAATTTCTGAACTTTGAGGAATGCTCATTATATAGATATCCGTATATTCTATCCCATTGAAATTCCTCATATGGTAAGAATTCAGACATGTCCCACCCATATACATTATTGGTATCGAAGTAAATTAAATATGTTGAGCTTTGTGATGAGGTAACGTTTTCCATATACTTATTATCAGCAGTAGAATGCCTGCGAGAACATATAAAATTTTGTATAGATAAAAAAAATACGTTTTAGACTTTAAACCTATAAATTCTAACATTGTGTTACCATTAAGCTCATCTATCATGCAACCTAATTTCTTTTTATTTTTTAGTGGAAGACTAAAAG
Source organism: Leptarthrus brevirostris (assembly GCA_964036015.1). Classification (NCBI taxonomy): domain Eukaryota; kingdom Metazoa; phylum Arthropoda; class Insecta; order Diptera; family Asilidae; genus Leptarthrus; species Leptarthrus brevirostris. The sequence goes on from OZ038373.1 coordinate 35,959,873, forward strand.
GATTGTTTGGACTGGATTCTGAAGTATCAAATCTTTCATTTCTCTCATCTGAAATATCACTTTAAATATTAATAGTTTTAATTGTATAAATAAAGGAATCTGTATCCATATAATTTAACTTAACTCTATCTTCATACTTTGATTTTATATAGTCGTAATGGAATTCATACATTTTAAATTTCGATATTTCAAGAACTACAAAGTCTAAATAAACTGGTTTGTTATAAGTCACTTTTACTTTGCTTAATTCTACTGCAGCCATATTTATTGTAAATTGCGCAATACTATGAAAATTGGGATTTGCAATTAAAGCACGAAGACCTAAATGTTTACCTCGACTTTCCCATTCCGTAGCTATTTTAATATCTCAACTCTTATTAACATTTTTCATTGCTTTGCTGTAGACAGCATTATTATCTACTTTCAAATAACTTTTTTGGAAAGTGTTAACAGCTTTTGATCTATGCAAAGTATTAAGATCAACATATTGTTTTAACCAATTCGATTGTCTAAATCAATCAATCAATATACTTTGATTTCTTGCAACATAAATTCTTTTCGAGATTAACACATAGCGCTCCTTATTTAAAATTTTAATATTTATTGCATCTTTAATTACATCTAAGACTTTAATAAATAAACGACAATTATACTTCCACTTCAATGTGGATGATTCTTAGAAGACCCCAACCGCTATCAATTTCTTGAAATTCTTCAGATTTTGCAATAATTTGTTTCATCATTCTATCGAGTATGTCTGGAAATTGAAAAATTATCGGATGCTATGTTCATCTTCACCTGAGAAGATTTTATATCTAAAGCTACTTCGTTTTCATATACATCATCAGTTTTAGCATATTTCCTAAATTCACAAAATAATTTAATATTGAACTTTATAGCATTGTGTTTCTGTAAACTTGCTTTAAGAAGATTTATAACTTGAGGTTTGATTTTGTAGAAAAATTGTTTTGGATCCAAAATTTCTTCATCATCATTTTCCAATAGAAAGCTTTCAATACGATTATTAAAACCCTGTTTAAGGCGCTTTAAATTTCTTTCATTGTTTCAGCTGCATTTCTCTATAAATTTTGAAAAGGTCATTGGGATAGTAGTTTTTTCATTCGTTTATCCCGGTGAGATCACAATTTGGGTCTATTGTTACATGACTCATACAATAATTAAAATTTTAAATGTCATATAGGGTTGTTAGCTGTCAGTTTGGTTTAAATTTAAAACATAATTACGATTCAAGAAAAAATATGGTTTCCGTTATTAAGATTATTAATATAATAATATAATATAATAAAGTGGAAAAGAAGGAAAATCTGTCGTAAAGACTCCTCGCGAGCAATATACTTTTAAGATACAATTCACCCCAGTATGGGATGAAATGATATTAGCGGTGAATAATCAACTGGCTTTCGGAATAAATGCGCTGAAGTATTTACTGGAAGAACATTACTTAAACAAATTTCAAGAACGCATTCAAAAATATCTAAAAAATGGTGCATATGAACCTGTTCGGGTTATAACACGATTCAAATACATTAATCGATGTAATGAACACAATTTTGAAATCATCGAACTTAATACAAATCTTACGGATGGTGATATTAAACAGGAATATCTAAATAAAGTAACACAGCCTATAATTCAGAAAATGGAGGAATTTCAGAGACAAAAAGATGTTCTTGTATTGAATATATGCTTTGTAAAATTCATTTTCGAAAATCACCAATCGGTGGAACCGCAGTCAGGGATTCAAACAGTGGAGATCAACAACACTGTGTATGAGATGGATGAAGATTGCAATTTATAATTTATCGAAAACAAAATCGACGAAATACCAGGATTTAGAAATATGTAAATTAATTATATAAAATAATGATATGTCAGGAAGAGTTAATAGAACTCTGTCGATTTTAAATAAAAATTGATTAAGTGAATTACGAGTGTTTTTATTTATAAGAAATTTAGTATTTTGTAATCACATTTTGTTTAGGGTATACCCTTTTTCAAATAGCTAATAGTTTTATGCTAATGCCAACAAAGTAAAAGACAAAATAAAAATAAAGTTAATAATTTTTTAAACTGTGATAATTTTAGTAACCTGAACTGTGCTCCAACCAAAAGATTTAATGGCGATATTAGAATAAGTCTTGACAATAGTAAGCATCTGTTGAACATTTGAATATACTTAAGAACACAAAATTAGTGTCATTCTTCGTGATAAATATAAATTCCATCATAAGAGCTTAAGATCAGAAAGTGTTAACAGCTTTTGATCTATGCAAAGTACTAAGATCAATATATTGTTTTAATCAATTCCATTGTCTGAATCAAAGAGCTCTATGAATGCATGAAAACTTCAATTCATACTTTAAACTACTTTTTGGAGATTTCTATAATGGATTATGTAATGAAATGTATCTTCTAAGTCACATATCAATTTTCTTGAGCCTAATTCAGGGGATTTTTATATTATTTGCGCAAAATGGTAGATCATTGTGTAAAACATGAAGTGATTCTAGATAAGTTAAATCTACTTCAAATATATATATTCAATTTCTGAACTTTGAGGAATGCTCATTATATCGATATCCGTATATTCTATCCCATTGAAATTCCTCATATGGTAAGAATTCAGACATGTCCCACCCATATACATTATTGGTATCGAAGTAAATTAAATATGTTGAGCTTTGTGATGAGGTAACGTTTTCCATATACTTATTATCAGCAGTAGAATGCCTGCGAGAACATATAAAATTTTGTATAGATAAAAAAAATACGTTTTAGACTTTAAACCTATAAATTCTAACATTGTGTTACCATTAAGCTCATCTATCATGCAACCTAATTTCTTTTTATTTTTTAGTGGAAGACTAAAAGGATTGTTTGGACTGGATTCTGAAGTATCAAATCTTTCATTTCTCTCATCTGAAATATCACTTTAAATATTAATAGTTTTAATTGTATAAATAAAGGAATCTGTATCCATATAATTTAACTTAACTCTATCTTCATACTTTGATTTTATATAGTCGTAATGGAATTCATACATTTTAAATTTCGATATTTCAAGAACTACAAAGTCTAAATAAACTGGTTTGTTATAAGTCACTTTTACTTTGCTTAATTCTACTGCAGCCATATTTATTGTAAATTGCGCAATACTAAATTGGGATTTGCAATTAAAGCACGAAGACCTAAATGTTTACCTCAACTTTCCCATTCCGTAGCTATTTTAATATCTCAACTCTTATTAACATTTTTCATTGCTTTGCTGTAGACAGCATTATTATCTACTTTAAAATAACTTTTTTGGAAAGTGTTAACAGCTTTTGATCTATGCAAAGTATTAAGATCAACATATTGTTTTAACCAATTCGTTTGTCTAAATCAATCAATCAATATACTTTGATTTCTTGCAACATAAATTCTTTTCGAGATTAACACATAGCGCTCCTTATTTAAAATTTTAATATTTATTGCAACTTCTACCTGCGTTAACCCGCACATTCCGCTAGCCAAAACTCCTTTATCCGAACATCATTCATTTATCGATCCCCTTGTCCCACCTACAGTTAAATTGACTTTGCGCTCTGCTGATTCTAGCGATGGACGATACCTCTTGTCCCGTTTACGTGACCGTGGCATTTATGACAACGTACGTCTATTTCTAGCCTATCTCCACGACAAACCGAACTCCGTCTGTGTTGAAGGTAAAACCAGTACCAACGTCATGTTAAGTATACATCAAGAAGGCCTACCCACAGACCCATCAGTCTTACTCCAACTTTTCACTAAATACCATGAATCATTCAATATACCTTCCCATAAGGTTTCAGAAGATCTATCCACCTATGCTGCGTACGTCAGTTCTCGCCGTATTTCCCATCTTCAAAAAAGTCGTAACGATTCCTTAAACTACTTTCGTTCCTAACCCCCTTGCTTTCCCTATTTCTGACTTCAGCTCTATTACACCCGCTGTATCCGATCAAGAACCTCTCCCCAACAGCTTGTCAGTTTATTACCAGAACATAAGAGGACTTCGCACAAAAACAACAAATATTTTCCTTAAGGCGGTCCTCTAGTTTCTCGGCTGTTTTTTTATGGTTTTTTCAATAATTTTTTACAAGCAAACCATCGAAATAATCAATCTCATTGTTTTTGCATAATCTTTATTAACATTTGAATAAGCTTTACAAATTTTTTGAAGTCAAAATATATAATAGAATAAAAGTTATAGTGGCCGACAGGAAGACATCAAGTAAAAGAGATGTTTGATGGTGACTAAGATTGCGGCTGTTCTGCTTATCTTAAATCAAAAAACTAAACAGCATTATAATCTTCATATTTAAGACTAGCGATTGAACTAGAGTGAATACTGTATTACAAAAATTGACTTTTTTATACATTTTTGAAAATTACTTTCTATTTTTTACTCATTTTTTCTTGAGTTTTTCGCTCGTAGAAAAAAAACTATCGCAACAATCATGATAATCCTAGTTTTATCGCTGGCTTATAACATATTAAAGATGCTGTATAAATTTGAACAAAATCGGTGCAGTAGTTTCTGAAATATCGTGGTCACCGTTTCGAAAAATGGTGTTTCGAGAAAAACGCGTTTGAAAGTTCGCGCATGTGATTCATGCTAAAAACTTCATCTCACCGTCAATCTGCTATGCCTGGCCCATACAATAGGCCTTCCTCTTCTTCTTGGAAGTCACGGCGTCTTAGGGTGCTTACATAAAGAGACAGATTTCCTTTGCGGACAGGTCTGTTCAGGTAGCAGTTAGATTTAGGGATATCAATACAATGGTCAGCGCCGCTAGGCTTTCGGACTAGCCCGGCGCGCACTCCGTATACCTGCTCCGTTCCAGGGCCGTAACTTGTGAACCACTTCGAATATAGAAAAATCCTTTGGCACACATTTTCTACACATGTTGTAAATGTGATTTATGAAAAAAAAAATTGAGTTTCTCTACCCGAGAAACTAGAGGACCGCCTTAACTCTCACAAATTCCCGCACGATATCTTTGACTTAACTGAAACCAATCTAACACCAGGAATTCTCGACAACGAACTGTTCCCTCCAAACTATACCATTTTCCGTGTCGACGGTTGTATAGGCACCAATGATGCACCAGGTCGCGGGCTTCTCACAGCTGCTCACAACCGTTATGATGCCACCCTGCTAAAGACCTCCGACTCTACAATATCAGAATTTGTATGTATAAAAATAGCACTAAATAAGGGCCTTCTGTACATCCTCTGTTGTTACGTTCGCCCCTCTCAACCTCTAGACGCCTACGAGCCCATAATTGAAGCAATCGATACCCTGCTTGAGAACGCTAACGCGTCCGATGAATTTATTTTATTGGGTGACTTTAACCTCCCCCGTATCCAATGGTCATTGTCCGAGGACTGTTCTCACTTTGTTCCCCTTAACGCATCTTCGGCCAAAGAAGCCTTCTTTACCGATCAGCTCTCCGTTTCAGGTCTCTTTCAAGTAAGCGGAGTCAGGAACTTCCTGGACTTAGACTTAATCTTTTCTTCAGACCCAGTTAACTCGGCTGTCGCAGAAAGCAACAATCTTCTCTCCTCCCTTGACCGTCACCATCCTCCCTTGTTCCTCGTTTTCTCCTACGAGCACCCTCATGCTGTTTCAAGCTCCGAGTCTTCTTTATCCTTCAATTTTCGTAAAGGCGACTTTGACAAATTAAATCACTTGCTCCTGAACTCTAATATTGGGGATATCCCTCAACATCTCCCAGTTGACCTTGCTTTAGAGGCGTTCTATTCGTGTCTTACACAATCTATCTCTTCTTCCTCGTAAAAACTACTCCTCATCCCCCGTATGGTACGACAAAGAATTACGCTCTCTCCGCAACAGGAGAAATAAACGTTGGCAAACTTTTCTTCTAACCCAGACTGAGTCTGACCATTCTTCCTATCTATCTGCTTATACCTCTTTTTCTGAACGTTGTGATACCCTCTACCATGAGTACCTCCAACGGATGGAAACTAGCTTCATATCCGACCCCAAACGTTTTTATGGCTTTATTAATTCTAAGAAGAAATGCAATTGTTACCCTTCCACCCTAAAGCTCAAGAATACCTCTTCATCTGATCCTAAGGTTATCGCTAACCTTTTTGCATACTTCTTCAGTAAATCTTTCAGCGACAATTCTCTACAACCCGACCTTAACTATTTTGCATTCATGAACAAATGCACTCAAACGTCGTTTACATCTTTTGATCCTGATCCTGAACTAATCGCCGTCAGTATTAATAAGCTTGAGTTCGACTTTTACCAAGGTCCAGATGGCATTCCGACCATTGTTCTGAAACCATTGTTCTGTACCATGCATCTAGTTCAACCCCTTACTTTGCTTTTTCGTCTCTCGGTCACTCAAGGGGGTTTCCCTCAATTATGGAAAAATTCGTATTTTATTCCCATCTTCAGAAAAAGGTTGCTAGAACGATGTGTCCAACTACAGACCCATTGCTAAATTATCATCCATACCTAAACTATTCGAAAAATTGGTCTATAATTCCATGTTCTTATACTATAAGTCTATATTCTCACTCTCCCAGCATGGCTTCCTCAAAGGTAGATCTACAACCACCAATCTTACTGACTTCGTCTCTAAAACACTATGTGCCGTGGAACACGGTAAAGATGTTGATGTTATCGCCACCGATTTTAGTAAAGCCTTCCTAGGTCCATTGATTTTTATCCTCACAATAAATTATGTTGAATGTGTCATCAAACACTCAGAGTTGTTAATTTATGCCGATAACAGGAAAATAATCAAACATATCTCCTCCACAACCGACTCTCTTCTCCTGCAAAAAGACCTTCATTCATCACATGGTGCATGAAAAACTTTCTAGAGCTCAATGTCTCCAAATGAGTCCATCTCTTATTCCCGCAAGCGTCTTACCACCACCCTCAGATTCTACATGCTAACCGACGTACCAGTCGCTATCGTTACCTCTTTGTGTGACCTAGGAATAATCTGTGATAGTGAACTAAATTTCCGTTCCCACAATGACAGCATAATTAACAGAGCTAACTCCGCGCTAGGGTTTGTGAAGCGCTGGTCTAGAGAGTTCTCCAATCCTTATGTTTCCAAATCTCTCTACGTCTCCTTCGTTAGACCTCTCCTTGAATATGCCAGCCAGGTATGGTCACCTACACAAACCACTCACATTAATAGGATTGAATCTGTCCAGCGTAGGTTCATTCGCTTCGCTCTACGTGATCTTCCGTGGGTTGACAGATTCAACCTTCCACCCTATGAAAACCATCTGAAACTGATCAACTTACAACCTCTAAGCAAACGTCGTGATGTTTCCGACATTCTCTTCATTTATCAATTATTAACTGGTGCCATAGACTGCCCCTCAATCCTGCAATCTTTACCCATTTATACCAATCCCCGTAACCTTAGGTCCACTCCCCTTTTCCGACTCGACCGCCATCGCACAAACTACGGTCAAAGCGAGCCAATTACCAGGATGTTACGAAAAGTCAACGACCTTTCCTCTTTTGACTTCCATCTGAGTAAATCATCCCTCCACAAAGACTTATATCTTGACCCCGCCTTTCTTGATCCTGATCGCCTACGTTAATTCTTCTTCCTTGCGCCTTCTGCCAGTAATCAATAAATATAGCTCATATAGTAGCTTATATTTTGAATTTATTTATTATTAATTATCATTTATTATAGTCTGTAGAATTAGTATTAAGTTAAAGCTTGTATTTTGTATTTTTATGCAATAGCTTGTATTAAGCTTAAATAAATAAATAAATAAAAGACAGGCGAGAAGTGAGACGCTGACAACGAAGTAGTACAGAGTCATCAAATCTTGGACCTCATTCTCACATAATTTAGAACGTCATCAATAGAGGTAGAAGGATCTAGCCGAGAGACAAAAAAAACTTTGGCATTGGGGCAGTCCTCAGAGTGAAGACCGTGCTCTGCGCTAGGTCAAATGACCCAACTGTAGGTGCGCCCTGTAGGAAAGAAAGATCGGCCTGCAAGGTAGTACTGGAAGTAACAATAGCAGGGCTCGAAACAGCACCCGACGTGCTAGGTACACCATTAGCAGGCTCAGGGTTCAACTGGTCAACAACGGACACAGCATCAGGAATAACAACACGGTCCTTCGAGATCGGGGAACGACGATGGTGTAACGCAGAGGGGGGAGGGGCAGGGGCCACAGAGATGACAGGGATCATAGATGAATCAGAAGGGACACTAACCGGATGCGCAGAAACCTTGGAGACCGAACTCCTAACCTCCGTCGCTACAGAAGAAATGAGTTCAGAGTTCCTGGACACAGAGGCTGACCAGGATTCAATACCACCTCTCAGATCTTTAACATCCTTCCGAGTGTCGTTAAAAGCTGGTTTAATCGAAGAAAACTCAATACAAGGGGAGGAGGATGACTGGCCAGAATGGAGAGATGCAGTTTGAAGATCATCAACAGCTGCAGTGAGGCTAGAGAACCTAGAATTGACCTCGTTAGATCTGAACAAAATGATTTCAGAATTGTCGCAGAGAGATTTAATACAGCTGGAAATGTTGTCCAGTTTGGAATTAAACAAGTTAACGTCTTCGGATAATTGTTGAAGAGAGGTTAGATGCTGGGAAAAGGAGCAGACCTTTTCCGCCACAATAATAATATTACGCACATTACGAAGGACGTGACAGGGCTTAACATCTGCACATTCCGCACACGTTGTAGGCCCACAAGAGGATCTAGAACTACGTTTAAAACATTTGGAATGATAGCCACCGCACATACCATCGCAAACCACGGTCTCCTCAATAATCGCGGTGGCGCATGCTCTACATGCCGTCATAATTATAATTAATAGGAAGAACACAACAGAGCCAACAATAATCCCAAAAAATGGTCGACCAAAACGCGAAACATGGAAAATAAAGGAATCAAGGACGGAGCACGACCATGCAACAAACAACAAACATGCCCACAAATGCAGAATACCAGATGTAAATAGAAAAAAACAAAGAACAATGGCACACAGTCAAAATGTAAAGAAAAGAGCAATGACCCGCGTAGCAAACACACGAAAGAGCAAGAATCCAAACGAAAGCCGCAACAGAAATCACATCCAAAGAGGAAACAAAAGCAATTCCGCAAACCAAATCAACAGCAGAAACAACCGCAAGGTCACCAAGAGGAAAATCAACAGCAAATGGGTAACCACCACAAACAGAACAATACCGGGAAAAGAAATAAGCACTAATAAAATAAAACAAACAAACTAGATAAATAAATAAATAAGCGCAAACTATGCAATTAAACTCACTCCACAGAACAATTAATAGAATTATCCTTCTAACTCAGAAGGCGCATTTCATAGGCAGAAGCCTAGAACCATTTGACCTATTCGCCAAATATAAAATATATTGAGGCTAATGAGGCTCCCACACCAACATGCAAAAAAAACCTTAGTAGTTAACACACTAAAATACGACTACCTACAACAGTAGAGGTGCATAGACAACAGAGATCGTTACAGCTAATCCTTGGTAAGAGTCAAGTCAAAAAGTGGACACGTATTCACGACTCTATACATGCGTTCTATAATAATAACAATAGTGTTTCCATTCGAATACAGAAGGATCTTAATGCAAAACAAACAAAAACTAGTGCGAGCAAAAGAATGAATTACAAATTGGAGATACTCCTTTTAAGTGTCACCTTGTCCACACAAGTATCAAAAATCTCTCCAACATCATTAGCAGACCTACACATGCGGTTAATAGGCTCGAATATGCCGTAATTAGTGCGTGAAAAAGCAATCTGTAAAGGTGATCGATTGCGAAGGGAATAGGACAGTTCTCTAGGCAATACTTTGGAAGCTAGTTCAACACTGTCTAGCTTTCCCTGCAGTAGCTGATGCAAAAATATCAAATCTGCAACCCAACGACGCTTCTCGAGTGTAACAAGTTGCAGTAACCCTAAGAGCTCCTCATAAGGTGGTAGAATAAGAGGGTCATTCCAAGGCAAAGAACTCAGGGCCGATCGCACAAAACTGCGCTGGAAGGACTCGATACGTTTAATGTGTCATCCGTAAAACGGAGACCAAACCTGACTAGCATATTAAAGCAGGGGTCTAACCAGGGACGTAAAAAGATGGAGTCTTATTTGAGGGCTGGGAAATTCCTTGGACCACCGTAGAATAAATCCCAGCATAGAGTTTGCCCTAGCAACGACCTTATTAATATGGGAGATGAAGTTCAATTTAACATCAAGATACACTCCCAAGTCCCTCACCCCTTCCACCTGTTTTATACCAGTACCCTCAAACATGTACTGAAAAGTACGGAAGCTGCGAGACCTCGAGAAGGACATAACTTGACATTTCTCAATGTTCAGCTTAAGATTGTTGTTACAGCACCACTCATAGAAAATGTGCAACACTGATTGCAAAATCTCACAATCAGCATTAGATTTGATTGGGAGAAAAATCTTAATATCCTCAGCATGTATAAGAATTTTACATCTATGAAGCAAATACGAAATATCTTCAATAGATAAGGTAAATAGCAATGGACCCAGATGACTGCCCTGGGGAACGCCAGAATGAGCCACAAAATCATCAGAGAATGTGCCACGAAAACGTATCCTATAAGTCCTATTAGATAAATACAACTTAATCCAACCAATAAGCGAGGGCGGGAAACCCAACTTAGCCAATTTAAAGGAAATGACAGAGTGAGATAGCTTATCAAAGGCCTTACTAAAATCAATGTAAATACTGTCAGTTTGGCAACCATCCGTGAGTCCACCCACAGTGCAGGAAACAAATTTAACCAAGTTTGAAACCGTGGACCTACCCTGAAGAAAACCATGCTGTCGAGTGGAGATTAAGCCTTCACACACGCCGGATAATTGGGATTGAATTAACAGTTCGAAGAGCTTAGGAATACAGGACAATTTAGCAATCGGCCTGTAATTGAAAATATCTCTTCTATTGCCACTCTTAAAAATAGGAATTAAAAAGGACATCTTCCAGAGTGCTGGGAAATGGCCCCGCGGGAGAGACTTCCTGAATAGAAACAGCAGGGGCCATAATAAAACCGGCAGTCAGTTGGAAGTGCAGTAATATGCTTCAAGAGGATCTCTTCCGTGATAGATGGAACTGATACCGTGGGTAAAATTCGACTATTTATCTGCGAAAAGTTTCTACCATCCGGGATGAAATCAGATGATTCAAATCCACCCTTAAAATACTTAGCAAATAAGTTACTGATAATATTAGAATTATTGCTGGAAATCCGACCGAACTCCATAGTCGATGGGTAGTTATCGACCTTTTTCTTCAAGTTGACATATTCGAAAAATGCACGGGGGTCAGAGAATAATCTGTTCTTTAAACTTTGAAGGTATTCTTCATAGAGGGAGCGAGAATAAATAAAATATTCATGGCAAATACTGAATTCTTGCCAGGAGCCAACACTGCCAACACGAAGGTACTTTTTCCAAAGTCTGTTCTTCCTATTCCTAAGAGTTTTCAATTCTCTGTCAAACCAGGGTGGAGCGGAGTCTTTATCTCTAACCCGAACTAAGGAAACAAACCTCCCAAAAGCCACATACAAAACATCGTAGAGACTTGATACGTTACTGTCGATATCGTCACCAGAAAAGCAAGTGTGGAAGTCCATCTCGTCAAGATAATCATTCAAAGCCGCTCTAATTCGGCCGCTCTAAAGTTAAAATGATATTGGCTATCGAGGTCATCGACAAGCAAGACCGACAGACAATGAAAAGCAACAAGCAGTGCGGGGTGAAACACGTCAAGCTTTGTCAAAGCAAGGAGGCTGGGTTCAACAAATGTGAGCGTGGAGTTCGTGGATAACACCAAATCAAGCTGTCTTCCCGTATTGTTACTCACATCGCTCATTTGGCAAAGCCCCAAGCTAGCCAAGGTGTTGAGGAATAACGATTGTCCTTCTGTCAAGTAATGGGGAAGAAAGCTAACGTCATCATCATCAGCTACCCATTGTACATTGGGTAAATTGATGTCCCGCACTAGAATAATTTCATCCTTAGAACCCAATCTATCATTTATGTAGTTAATATGCTTAATGAGAATATCATACTGACTCCGACCATTACTATCAACGACGTTAAACGCATCAGGAGGTATACAACAACAAATCAAGAAGAGGTTGCTCGAATCAAATGAAATTTTCACTGAAACTTGTTCCAGCTCAAGTTGGTCAGAAAATGAGGGAGTGTCGAAATGATTAGTAGTAAGAAAATTCCTGCAAGCTATGAGAAACCCACCACCGCATGCGGTCGAGTTAGCATGCCTATCCCTACGGAAAAGCTGATAGGAGCCATTAAACAGTTCCGCGTCCGAGATACCCTGGTGCAACCACGTCTCAGATAAAGCTATCACATAAAAATCGCAGTTAGTAGATGAGAAATAAAAATTATTTGTTTTGGTCCTCAGTCCTCTCACGTTCTGGTAGTCAAGAGAGAGCTTGCCCTGTTTTTGAAATAGGAGATTGAACTCCTGACCTGGTGCGACGGCGAGAATTGGGTACGAAGATCTTATAAAAAACATCCTGGGGCCAGAAATTATCACTGAGCAGAATATCAGCCACCTGAGAAGGAGTCGACAACAAGAAAGATGCGTAGGGCTTTAATTGCCAACTTATTTTCCTACTGGACACCTCCGCCGTGTCAACACTCCTATACCGAAGGAAACAGAATGTTCCAGGCGTTAGACGATAGATAAAAATTGACCTTGGACGAGGAACGGCGGAGAGTCCAACATCATCAACAGTATACTCGCCAATGTTCGAGGGCATGACGGTAGGAATCATATCATTACCACCGCTCAAATCCCCCTCACTACCCCCATTGATGTCACTAGACGCGCCAGGAGTGACATCCGGACCAGGAAGACCTGAATCCGCCACGGAGCTCTCCACACGGCGCGGACGCCTTACCCTAGGTTTAGCTTTCGAATTGGAGTCCTTCACCCTCTCGGATGAGGAGTTGGTAACCGCACCACTAATCTTACCCTCCGTCTCAGATGCAGGCTGAACGTCGGGTGCAGCAGAGGGTGGCAGCTTGGAAGCAGTATCAAAGCGTGATTACAGGGCCTTCAAGTCGGAAGCCACAGAGCCTGCACAGAGCCAGAGTTGGCAGAGACAACCGCAGACCAGTTACCTAGGTCGCCCTTCACCTGCTTGACGCCGCGACGGATGTCCTCAGCAATGGGGATGACAGGTGAAGGACCCGCAGGAAGAAGCAGATCAGGATCGAATCCAGAGAACGTAGACTGAATGTCCTCGAGTGAGCAGGACAACGCTAGAATGCGGGAGGACATCACGAAGCGAAAGCCACTATACAGCACTAAACAGAAATTCTTGCACAAAAAAAGCACTCCCGGGTAGCAAATAGCCTTGAGGAGTCACGCCCAACGCTTCCACAAAATGCAAGCCAGCATCACCGGTGGAACTGTGTGGGCTCCGTCCCAGCCCGAAGAAGACGACAACAAGTAACATTATCTAATCAACACATCACCAGTAGCAGGTTGGAAAAGGGAATCGCTGAAGCAGGCACAAGCTCCGGTTTTACCCAACACAACTCTACTAGACGATAATCAAGGGAAGTAAAGAAGACCGAAAGCCCCCCTTGCAACACCCCAGTCCCTAGTAGTGGCTTATGTCGGAAGACCACCACTCCACCTCCGTACAATCACCCATCCAGGAGTCGACAGCCGAGCTCCTCGCAACCTCGCTGATATTGGAAGACACCACTGAGGAATCTCCAGAATTCCCAAGGCCTCAAGCAAGACCTCGCCAGGGTTCCCAGCCATCAATATTCACGGACCAAACACAGGTCAATGAACACCAGATCACCCCAGCACAACCAAGTTCAGAAGGATTCACCCTCAGAAGCGGGACTGTCATCCAAAGACCAAGTCAAACCCAAGTAAGCCATAAAAATAAATTTAATAATTTGTACGAGTCCGCGCGAGAATCCGAACGTCTAGCGGCTATTTATTCTAACCTTCTCGACAACCCGACAACAAAGTCCAGCAAGGAAAGATTAAAAGATCTAGAGTGTTTTCAAAAGGAACCTGCATTGTTTCAAGCCAAGCTAGACGGATTCTCACGCATACTCTTTTCTGAGGACAATAAAGAAAACTATTTAGAAAGCCCAACTGAGGAACACCTCACTTTCTCGTACAAGGCTCGCCGGCCACCGACTCAAAACAGAACTCCACTATGGCAACCAATTATACAAAAGTTGTCAAATTAACTGAGCAAATGGTGCCCATTTTTGCAGGTGAGCCAGCAGCTCGGTTCAGAGTTGCAAACATTCCTGGGTTGCTCCCGCCAGGCCAAACAGTGTCTCTCCGAAGGAGGGCAAGACGCTTTCCTCAAGATCCTCCCCACAAGACTCCGCGGAGCAGCATACCAAGTGTTGGCCTCAGATGTACCGCCAACCTTCCAAGAAGTCGAAGCCAGATTAAATGCGGCATACCTTCCCAGAGAAGCTTACCAGGAACTGGTAAATAGGCTCATAACAGCTCACCAAAACCCCTGCGAAACGCTCACTGCCTTTACGGCTAGAGTGAAACAGTTGCTGGCCCTCTGTAAAGAGGCCGCACCAACCAAATACGGAGCTGCGGCCACCCCAGCTGTTACAACTCAGCTGGAGGACTTCGCGAAAAACCCATTTCGCAGCGGGGTTTACGAATCTGCACCTATGCCAATATCTCCTCACCGTTACCGACTACACGCTCGAGGAGCTGTCACATAAAGCACTCGACATAGAGACACTGCAGCAGGGGGCCCAGTTCAACCACAACAGCCCAAGGCTTTCCTGCCCCGGTTGTTGTAGAACAAGGCTCAACGGAGCCCACTGCCAGGATACGGGCATTCCATAGAACCTCATATACATCTGCTCGAAACTTTACGCAGCAGACGTTTTACATACCACCGCCACTACAAAATTTCCGCCGACAGACTCCGCCATATATGACACCACCTCAACGCTCGTCTCCCCCACGAGTCGACTTCCGATATGGTGACCGCCGCCAGAACCTCGACCAGTTAAGGTCAAACATCACATGTAATTTCTGCCAGCGAAGGATCACACTTCCGCTGAAGCGTAAAAACACGACCTTCTGCTCTAACTGAAAAATATACGGACATGATGTTCGCGATTGCAGGAACAATCGCCAGGTTCCGGGCCTGAGTAACCAGACAAGGCTCCCTGAACGACGGGTTCAGGATCAGCAACCTTCTGCTGATCCTCGAGTTTTTAGTATAAAACTAAAATGCAAATTCTGCAGATGTCGCGGCCATTCCATAGATGAATGCCGCCAGAAACAAAAAAGAGACGATAAGAGCTAGGGAAACGAGGAGCAGTCGACCGAAAATACCCCGGATCGACACTAATAAATAAAAATATTAACAAAGGGTCACCTCAGCCGCCCGAACCCTGTATCTCTGCCGTGAGCCTTCCAAACATGTAGTAGATACTGGCGCTGAGGTTAGTATTATAAAAAAGAAAGCAATTAAAAATACCGAAGATATAAATACCGGAGAAACATATACATTACAAACACCTTTTGGTACCGGAAAGACGCTGGGAACATGCCAGGGCAAATTTACCTTAAAAAATAACATTCCCTGCAATTAAGGCAATAAAAAACCTACCCGACCTTTACGACGACGGCTTGCTAGGAAATGACTTCCTAGCAAAGAATTGTAACGTTGAGGGCCCGAATAAGGCATTGCGATTCTCTCGAACGGAAAACAACCCTGAGGAGTTTGCTGTTCCATTAACAGCTGCCTTAGATAACCCGTGTTCTGAGGAAGTGGTCAAAGTGAATACCCGATCAGATAGCGCAGATCCCAAACAGGCCGATCTGACAATCTGTGGTACTTCAAAAGATTCTCAAGAACAATGACCGCCGAACACCGGAATGCGAGATGGACGGCCCGACTGAGAGTGATTTGATCATAGTCCAGATTCCTTTGCAGCTGCGGGACGAAATGCTCTGTCTATCAAGAGAGATAGATCAAGGAGTCTTCCTAGCGACTGGCCTACTCCTCGCTTGTCTAAAAGCAATGTCTGTTGGAGTTCTTAACACACACAGTTCACAAGTTATTTCTGACTACCATTAGTCTGCATCTAGTCGCTGTCCACAATTACACCGTCGTCCAACTAAAACAGGATCAAGAGGAAATAAACAAACAGGAAACCCCACAAAACGGAGAACGCGCTGAGGATGCTCACCTGAAAACCAGGAATTACGGTGACACGAAACCACCAGAACCTACGCAGACAGGAAATAAAAGGAAACAAAGGAACCAAAGGAAAGGAAAATATATTAAAGCAAATGTCGACGGAGCTCACTTTGACAGCAGGAATTAGTCTATAGTCTATAGTCTGTTGCCAAATCGATCGGACGCGTTGCGTGATCGCTCTATAATTTGCCCAAGTCTTACTCTAATATTTTCGGTTCCTGTGTTTTGCGCTTGTGTCAGCAAAGTGAGTGCCACCCTTTCATAATCATTAAACTTTCGTGACACAGTTTCTGCGTGTTTTGGTATTGCTCAGTGACCTTTTTTTTTTTTTTGCGTGACACGGTTGTTTATTTACATTGACACAGTTTCTGCGTGTTTACTTTTTCTCAGTGACCTCAGTTGTTTATTTACGTATTCGTGAAGTATTTTTTGCTTCGCATTGGAAATTACTATAATCTGGTGTAAATTCAACTATTTAACTTTTCTCATTACTAAAATTTTTTTGTGACAATCTTTCTAAATATAATGGCAATCTGCAAAGCGTGCTCTATTGAATTACTTACCAATGGTGTGGCCTGTGATGGCATTTGTGGTGATAGTTTCCACGGTACATGTCTGGAGCCCTCTACTGGTGGTCTTGCTACATGCAAGGATTGCTCCAATATAAAGCCCTGCCATGTTTTACGTCTTATGAAAGGAGTCATTGCTACGCTTTCCACCGACCAAACGTTTATAGGGGATAAGGTCAATGAGATATCCTCTAACTTGGCCGGATCGCAGATTCTGTCCGATGACTGCGCCAGTTTAAATTCAAAACTGGACAAGGTTATTCAAATCGCAGAGGCTTTGAGCAGTGATTCGTCGCTGCTTTCTAATAAGATTCATGTGATATCTGCGCTGGTGGCTTCCTTGGATGACCTTTGCTAAACACAATCTACGTCTGGCTCACAATCGCCCTCCATCGGCCAGCCTGCTGGGTCAATTATGCCACTCATAGACGATATTCGGCGCGGTGTCCGGCACGTCAAGCAGGATCTAAATTCGTGCTCTACAGCCATTGATAGAAACTTTAAACTCATTGGCTCAGTTTCCTCTGATCTTAGGTGTTTAACGTCAAAAGGCTCTCTCGGCTCTTCTTTTCATCCGTCCGACGCCATTGCTGCATCTGGTTCGGCTTCTGCTTCTTCAGGAACTTCATCACCGAACAGCTACTGCCCCACTCGCCGGGATTCAACATCCGCAGCTCCACCTCAATCAACCGAGAAAGTGGTTCCTGCAACTCCCCCTGAATCAACCGAGAAAGTGGTTCCTGCAGCTCCACCTCAATCAACTGAGAATGTGGTTCCTGCAGCTCCACCTCAATCAACCGAGAAAGTGGTTCCCACAAACTCGCTTTCCTCCTCGGCGCAGCCTGCTCCAGATGTTGATGCTACTGTTGGTTCGATCGTGCCCCAGATGGTGACGGATACTGGTGTCGTCATCAATGTCTCACCGCTAGTGTCATCACAATCCACTTCCACCGCACCTACGATTAACAAATTCGGCACCACCTGGTCGGTATTGGAATGGGAACAGAGATTAAAAAAACTAGGCAGCAAATACTCATCTTCATCAAACGACCATACTTCATTTCTCCTTAAGGGTGCGCCTCACAACGCCACCGTTTCCTGGGTACATAGCTTTTTTTCCCGGAATTTTGCATTCATCCCCGTTAGCTGCCTGAAGTTACCCTTGGATGCAAGGAAATTCAGCAACTTCAAGATCTCCATCCCGAACAAGTATGTGTGGCTCATCAGTAACCCCACCAGCAAAATCTTCACTCTCGGGACTATCGAAATATCCAAGTGGTCTAGGAAGTATGTTAAGTTTAACCCTAAGCCCTCTGCATCTAACCCTAAATTAAATTCTAATAGACCAAATCCCACTAACTATCCTAAAGATAATTCCAAACGTCCTTCTCCCATACCTAAATTTAGTATTCAGCCTAATCGTAAGAACATTAGCACTAGTAACAACATAATCTCTCATCACTCTTCCGCACCTAGTGATCCAAACTCCAATTGGCAATTCAAAATGGGTGCATTTCCAGACTTTAAACTAAGTACCCGAATCAATTATCCTAACTTTATTTATTCTCACACCCTTAACCACTCAGATCCACTTACAGCAAAGCCCTCGAAAACATCCATCCCAGCCGACAACCCTATCACTACTGTCTCGAATTCTGTATATCCAGCGCATCCACCCAACCACGCACTCCCAACTTCTTTCGAGTGCCCACCTAGCCACAAGCCATCAGCTTCCGACCACCCCACCACCTCTACTTCGATTTCCGTGTGTCGCACCCCTCCTCTGCATACACCTAACCACGCACCCGCTACTTCCTCCGCATGCCCACCTAATTGCAAGTCATCATCTTCTTTCACTATCGCCCCTTCTCAAACTTCTTCTACCTCCGCTAACCTGCCCCTTCAGCTAACTAAAACTCCTACATCCGAACATAACTCATTTATCGATCCCCTATTCCCACCTACACTTAAATTGACTTTGCGCTCTGCGGATTACAACGATGGACGATACCTCTTGTCCCGTTTTCGGGACCGTCGCATTTACGAAAACGTACGTCTATTTCTTGCCTATCTGCACGACAAACCGAATTCCGTCTGCATTGATGGTAAAACCAGCACCAACGTCATGTTACGCATACATCAAGAAGGCCTGCCCACAGATACAACAGTCTTACATCGACTTTTCACTAAGTACCATGAATCATTTAATATCCCTTCCCATAAGGTTTCAGAAGATCTATCCACCTATGCTGCGTACGTCAGTTCTCGCCGCATTTCCCATCTCCAAAAAAGTCGCAACGACTCCTTAAACTACTGTCGTTCCTAACCCCATCGCCTTCTCTATTTCTGACCTCCCCCCTTATGCACCTGCGGTCTCCGATCAAGTACCTCTCCCCAGCAGCTTGTCAGTCTATTACCAGAACGTCAGAGGACTTCGCACAAAAACATCCAATGTTTTCCTAAACTCCCACAAATTCCCGCACGATATCTTTGCCTTAACTGAAACCAATCTAATACCAGGAATTCTCGACAGCGAACTATTCCCTCCTAACTATACCATTTTCCGTGTTGACGGTTGTGTAGGCAACAATGACCCACCAGGCCGTGGGGTTCTCATAGCTGCTCACAACCGTTATGATGCCACCCTGTTTAAGACCTCCGACTCTTCAATATCTGAATTTGTATGTATCAAATTAACACTGAATAAGTGTATTCTGTATATTCTTTGTTGTTATATTCGTCCCTCTCAACCTATAGAAGCCTGCAAGCCCGTAATTGAAACGTAAGACACCATGCTTGAGAACGCTAACGCCTCCGATGAATTCATTGTACTGGGTGACTTTAACCTCCCCCGTATTCAATGGTCATTGTCTGAGGACTGTTCACACTTTGTCCCCCTAAACGCCTCTTCCGCCAAAGAAGCCTTTTTTACCGATCAGCTCTCTGTTTCTGGTCTCTTTCAAGTTAGTGGAATCAGAAACTTTCTGAACAGACAATTAGACTTAATCTTTTCCTCAGACCCAGTTAACTCGGCTGTCGCGGAAAGCGAACATCTCCTCTCCTCCCTCGATCGTCACCATCCTTCCCTGTTCCTCGTTTTCTCCTACGAACACCCTCACGCCCTTTCAGGCTCCGAGTCTTCTCTTTCCTTCAATTTTCGTAAAGGCGACTTTGAAAAATTAAATCACTTGCTCCTCAACTCCAACATTGGCAATATCCCTCAACATCTTCCAATAGACATTGCTGTAGAGGCGTTTTATTCGGAAATACACGCTTGCCTTACACAATCTATCCCTCTTCTTCCTCGTAAAAACTGCTCCTCATCCCCCGTTCGGTACGACAAAGAATTACGCTCTCTCCGCAACAGGAGAAATAAACGTTGGCAAACTTTTCTTCTCACCCAAAATGAGTCCGACTATTCTTCCTACTTGTCTGCTTACACCTCTTTTTCTGAACGTTGTGATACCCTCTACCATGAGTACCTCCTACGGATGGAAACTAGCCTCATATCCAACCCCAAGTGCTTTTATAGCTTTATTAATTCTAAGAAGAAATCCAATGGTTACCCTTCCACCCTAAAGCTCGAAAATACCTCTTCATCAGATCCTCAGGCTATCTCCAACCTCTTTGCACACTTCTTCAGTAAATCTTTCAGCGACAATTCGCTCCAACCTGACCTTGGCTACTTTTCATTCCTGGACAAATGCACTCAAACGTCGTTTACATCTTTTGACCCTGACCCCGAACAAATCGCTGCCAGTATTAACGGGCTTGCGGATGACTTTCACCCCGGTCCTGACGGCATTCCAGCCATAGTTCTGAAAAAGTGTGTCATGCATCTAGTTCAACCCCTTACTTTGCTTTTCCGCCTCTCGGTCACTCAAGGGGTTTTCCCTCAATTATGGAAAAACTCTTATATTATTCCCATATTCAAAAAAGGCTGCAAGAACGATGTATCCAACTACAGACCCATTGCTAAATTATCATCCATACCTAAACTATTCGAAAAATTGACTTCCTCAGAGGTAGATCTACAACCACCAACCTTACCGAATTCGTCTCCAAAACACTATGTGCCCTGGAAAACGGTAAAGATGTTGATGTTATCGCCACCGATTTTAGTAAAGCCTTTGACAAGATCTCCCATAGCGTTATCCTGTTTAAACTTGATCGCCTAGGCTTCCCCCCCAGATTCATCTCCTGGATTCAATCCTACCTCAACAACCGTCAATACAATGTTCTTTTCAGCTCATCCATTTCTAACCCCATTGTCGCTCGTTCCGGCGTCCCTCAGGGCAGCCACCTCGGTCCATTAATTTTCATCCTTACAATTAATGATGTTGAATGTGTCATAAAATACTCAGAGCTGTCCATTTATGCTGATGACATCAAAATAATTAAACATATCTCCTCCACAACCGACTCTCTTCTTCTCCAAAAGGACCTCGATTCGTTCACCACATGGTGCATGAAAAACTTTCTTGAGCTCAATGTCTCTAAATGCCAGTCCATCTCTTATTCCCGCAAGCGTCTTACCAACACCCCGAGAACATACATGTTAACTAACGTACCAGTCCCTATCGTTACCTCTTTGTGTGACCTATGAATAATCTGTGATAGTGAACTCAATTTCCGTTCCCATATTGATAGCATAATTAACAGAGCTAACTCCGCGCTAGGGTTTGGGAAGCGCTGGTCTAGAGAGTTCTCCAATCCTTATGTTTCCAAATCTCTCTATATTTCCTTCGTGAGACCTCTCCTTGAATATGCCAGCCAGGTTTGGTCACCTACGCAAACAACCCACATTAACAGAATTGAATCTGTCCAGCGTAGGTTCATTCGCCTTGCTCTACGTGATCTTCCATGGGTAGATAGATTCAACCTTCCACCTTATGAAAACCGTCTAAAACTGATCGACTTACAACCCCTAAGTAAACGTCGTGATGTTTCCGACGTTCTCTTCATTCATCAGCTACTAGCTGGTGCCATAGACTGCCCTTCAATCCTGCAGTCCTTACCCATCTATACCAATCCTCGCAACCTTAGGTCCACTCCCCTTTTCCGACTCGACCGCCATCGCACGAACTACGGTCAACGCGAACCAATTACCAGGATGCTTCGAAAAGTCAACGACCTTCCCTCCTTTGACTTCCATCTGAGTAAATCATCCCTTCACAAAGCCTTATATCTTTATCCCGCCCATCTTGATCGCCTTTCCTAATTCTCCTTCCTCCCAGTCTAAAGTTATCAATATCATAGCTTATATTGTAGCTTACATTATCTGTTATGAATTATTGTTTATTTTAGTTTGTAGTATTTATTTTGTTATTTTGTATTTTTTATGTAATAGCTTGCATTAAGCTTAAATAAATAAATTTAAAAAATGGAAAAAACCCATCAGCTCCCACGTCCTCTCAAAATAAATCTTCGAAACACGTCGACAATATAAGCGAGCTCACCACAGGGACAATATCTATGAAAGCTCCAAAACATTTCACAATAAGTAAACCACGGAGAAAGAGCCAATAGAAGACGATAGCGAGTTCGCCTCAAATGTGGCAGTTTACGGCGGTTCAGAAGCCCCAACTCTGCCGTCATTTAGAATTAAGAGTGAATAAAATAATTAGTAGCTTTCCTCTTACAAGGAGAAGTAGGACACGACCAGCCCATTGCCTACGCCAGCCGTACACTGAACAAGGCGGAACGCAACTACTCAACTATTGAAAAAGAGTTGCTCGCCATAATCTGGGCTACGCGTAATTTTAGATGTTACTTGCAAGGCCGAAAATTTACGGTCTATTCAGACCACAAGCCTCTCAAAGGAGTATTTAATGTAAAAGACCCCACTTCCCGTCTGGTGAGATATCACCATAATCTTTTCGAATTCGATTATCAAATCGAATACAAACCAGGAAAGTACAATACTGTAACATGCACTGTAGTCTGGCATAGCCCAACTAACAATTTAGAAGAGTAAGCTCTTGGAAAAGTTTAAGTAATGCTTATAAAGCTCGTATTAAATTTTTTTGAAAGATATGTTTCGGTTAAAATGTTTATTATAGTTTTTGCTAAAAATCAACTCTAATAGCATATTTAAATGCGACTATTTTAAATTTTGATTCTTATATGAGCTTTAAAGTCTTTCATGAAGAGTATACACTTAATAAAAGTCCTTAGCAGTCAGTTTGTCTTTTATGAAGAAATCTTATTCTGATTATAGTCTTGCAATAGTTTTGTGTAAGTATATTATACGAAAAGTAAGAATCGATTTTGATAAAAGTTCTATTTAAGAATTTCTTGAGTACAATCAACTGGTCGCTGTGGCGCAGTTTCTTTTAGAAGAATTGTAAGAGTAAATTCTAATAAATATTTTCTGCAAAAATTCTATAAGCTTTCGATTACTTATGAAGTTTAAATATGAGTGTTATAAATATAAAGTCTTATTTAAGAGTATTTATAGAGGAGTAGACTTATACAAGAGTATTTAAAAACATTATGACTCTACTATTTTAAACGGCATATTTAAAGAATGCGCAGAGCATGCAGCAAAATTATACCACAAACTATGCGTAGAGCTAGCTTCTAGTGAACTATCACAACTGGACATTCCGATAATATTCTTGTACCCGCTTTAGCCAAAGACACATATTAATCATACACTTGTAATAGCCTTAGTTAAGAGTATTTTATGATCAGTTCTCATAATATATTTGTAATAACTTTTTCTAAGAGTAAATTTTGGTTAGTCCCTATTATAACTTCTGTAGCAACTTCAGCCAAGAGTACCTTTTTATTACTTGCTTATAATATTTTCAGTTAAGAACACTTTATGGCCACTATAGTACTCTTTTAATAACGGTAATGAAGAACAATTTAAGAATAAATTCTTAAAATAGTCGTATTAAAGTAATAGCGAAGTATTTCTTGCTACAACAGCCTTGAGAGAGAATAAACTATTTTAGTTCACTAATAAGGGCCACATTTACGAGTAAGTGCGTAAAATAAGCTTATAAAGACTTTAATGTAGACAAAAGATCAGCCATATTTTTCCTTTCTTTAAAAAAAAATGAATTATAAAAAAAATTCAAAATTTTTAAAATTACTTATTTTGCAATTTAAATAGTTTTGCGTCTAATTGACGTATTGTTGCGTTTTATATGGCATATGTACAACAATTTGAACAAATTTTTAACTCATTGTAACAACTGATTGAAATATTCAATTTTTTTATTAATTATTCCGTGTTGATTTATCCGCAACATTTTGAGAGCGATAAGTACTTTTTTAAGGTATCACACCACATTTTATCAATGTAATTTTTTTCGCAGTAAAATCATTCATTCCATCAATCCATAAAAATCAAATTGAAATAAATATTTATTTAATAAAAATGAACTTAGCAGAAATATTTTTTGCTTTGACTTTTTTAAAGTCCTTTGAAAGTAAATTACAAGTGCGGTTTCAACATTTCCTATACAAAACAAAGAAATACACGCACCAATCTCCTCTACTCCCTCGATCGCCACCATCCTCCCCTGTTCCTTGTTTACTTCAACGAACACCCTCACGCCCTTTCAAGCTCCGAGTCTTCTCTTTCCTTCAATTTTCTTAAAGGCGACTTTGAAAAATTAAATCACTTGCTCCTCAACTCTAACATTGGCACTATCCCTCAACATCTTCCAATAGACGTTGCTGTAGAGACGCTTTTTTCGGAAATACACGCTTGTCTTACACAATCTATTCCTCTTCTTGCTCGTAAAAACTACTTCTCCTCCCCCGTTTGGTACGACAAGGAATTACGCTCTCTCTGCAACAGGAGAAATAAACGTTGTATTCAGGAACACACTCAATTTTATTTGGCGTATAATGCTCTTATATGTATAACTGAAGTTATTATAAGTCTAAGCTCGCATGACACGCATGTTAGGTGTTAATACTTAATATCTGATTTCAACACACTCTTATAAGGGAATTCAAGAAATCTTGCAGAGCATTACCTGATCAATTTCATACGCCACTTCCTCACTAGTAACGCTCTTCAAGATTTCTTGACGAATAATTTTTCAAAGTTATTTATCTTAGCTAAAGGTTCTTTTAGTTCTTATAAAACATTTGGAGAGCATTATAGGAGAGAAATTGTTTGTTGGGAGGTTACGTGATGAAAACGAAATCAAGCGTCTGTTCGCATCTATTTTATTTTGTTTTTGTTTTTGTCGGTTGTAGTCCTTTGTGACCCATTCTCTCCTCGGGTCATTTAGCTTGACACGAGTTTATGCTGCTGGAGTAGTCCGGTTTTCGCTTGACGTGATTTTTTTGGTTGTTGTTTCTTGACCTGTTTTTTGTATGGTCCGTGGTATCCTTGCCTTTTTTGCTTTCTGTTTGTTTTTATTTTGTACTGTAATTTCTCTTTTCCTTGTTGTCGTTTCCTTCCTTGTGTTTTTGTTCTGTTCTGTGGTATTCCCTGTTCCCGTTTGTCTGTCCTGTCTTTGGCTGGGTGCGCCGTCGACGTGACCGCTTGCTTGCCTCCGTTTTCTTTTTCCTTTTTTCCTTTTTCTTGTTTGCTTCTTAGGTCGGACCCTTATTGCTGCTGTTATTGCTGTTCCTTTTTTGGATTTATATTTGTTCTTTCTTTTCCGTTTCCCGTCTTATCTTATTTGGTTCTTGTTTGTCCTCTTCGCTTCTCTTCCGTCCTGAAGTTGTTTGCTGTATGCTTATGCTCTCTTCTTTGTTTATTTTCTTCTTTTATTTGTATGACCAGATTATCTCTTGTCGCTGACTTTGTTCTGTTTGCTGTCTGCTTTCGTTCTCTTATTTATTTTATTTTTTTCTCTCCATTTTTGTTTTCTTTCTTTTTTCTTTTTTTAACGACTTGACTAGCTTTTTATTGACTGACTTTGTTCTCTATTTTAAATTTTTTACTCATTCCAGTTTTGTCTTCGTCTCCTTCTTTGTTTTTCTTCCCCTTTATTTATTTTCATCTATTTATTTGTACGACTTGCCTTTCTATTTATTGCCCTACCTCGTCCTTTTTGTGGCCGGCTTTCGTTTTATTCTATATTTGTTTTATTCTCTTCATTTTTAACGCCTTGACTATCTTTTTATCGATTGATTTTGTCCTTTATTATTACTTTAGCACTCATTTCTGTTTTAATCTTAGTCTCCGTTTCTTTTTTGCTCTTTGTTATTTTTATTTTTCTCTTATGTCTAAGTGTTGGGCTTGTGCTTCGGAGATTTCCCGTGACGGGGTGGCCTGCGATGGTGTCTGTGGCCACTTTTTCCATGCCACATGTTTGAAGCGTGGAACTAAATCATCTCCTTGTTCCACTTGCACTGACTGTTCAGTGGTGAGGGGCATGATGGAGGCGTTATCAAATGACCTTGCCCTGGTTGCTGATAGGGTTTGTTCTTTTTCCTCCCGCTGGGGTGACCTGCAGCTTTTGTCCGAGGACACCGGCATGATTACCACTAAAGTGGACAAGTTGCTGAGTGCTGTTGGTGTCCTGGAATCCAATTTGGCGCCCTCTTGAAGCGCTCAAATGAGTTGGCCTCTAAAGCCTCAAAGATCTCCGACTCACTTGCTGATGTTCAGGCTGTAGTTGTTAGCCTTGATCCCGGCCTGGTTTCATCGTTGGGCTCCTCACCTGTGTTGCTGTTGGTTGAGGACATTCGTCGTATCGCCAAGCAAGTAAAGCTTGATGTCTCCTGATGTCTTGTTCCGTTTCAGTTTCGGCCAATTAAGATCTAATTGGCTCTATTGCCGCCGATGTGAGAGTCCTTTCCACTTGTTGTGGGGCTTCTTCTGGGCCTCATGCTTCCTTTGTTTCGTCCGCTGCCCCTGGCTTCGACCTACCTGTCTCCGACCCCCTGGTGTCCGTGCCCCTGTCTATCTCTGTGGCCCCGGCTATCCCCGAGACCACGGCTGTCTTCGATACCGCGGCTGTCTCTGTGACCGCGGTTGCCTCCGAGACCACGGCTGTCTCTGAGCCCCCAGGTGCTGGTACGCCTACACTCCATGAGGGGCTAGTCGTTGGTATGCCTGCTTCCCATGATGTTGGCCGGAGTATAAACCATCCTTGCAGCACTGCCCGCAAGCGTGCCCGGAGGCGTGCCCGCCGCTCAGTCATCCACGCTGCTACTGCTCCGCCCACTATATCATCAAATGCCGACACTCATAGCTCAGGTGTAGCCTCTGTGCGGGCTGATTTGGGCGATTGTCCGCCTAGACCTAGTGTCACTATGCTTAGGCCGGCTCAGCGGCCTAAATGTGTCTTTGTGTCTCGGGTTCACCCCGATACTTCCGAGGCCGACATTGTCGGTAACATCTCTTCACAGGTGGGTGTTCCTGGTGGTATGATTACCTGTAGGAGAATCAGCCCTACTCATGGCCAGGTTGGCCGCACATATACCGCCTCATTTAAGGTGTTTATTCCGGAAGATGCCTTTGCAGCTGTGCTCTCTCCGGACATATGGCCCCCTGGTTCGATTGTTCGCGAGTTCACCCCTAGGGCCCGATCAGCTCCGGCTTCGCTGCCAAAAAACTTGCCAGCCGGATTTCCTTCCATTACGCCAACGTGACCGGGCTGCGATCAAAAACCGCGATTTTCTTCTCCTCTTCATGTGAGTCTGATATCGATGTTATCTGCCTGACTGAGACCTGGCTTTGTGCCGGGATTTCTGACTCCGAGCTTTTTGGTCCCGAGTTGCAGGTTTTTCGCCGGGATCGTCATCTTTCCGACCCTTGTTCTCCAGTCGGTGGTGGGGTCCTGTGTGCGGTCAGGGGGGTATCTCATGCTCGGTCGTCGACATTTCCGACTCCTGTGACCTCGAGCTCTTGTGTGTTGTCTTGAGATTCCCCACCAGAAGCGTATTTGTGTTGACTGTTTATATTCCCCCTTGTTCACCATCTACTTTGTACGAATTGCTCGCTGCATCCGTCGATGGTTTGTCCGATTCCGTGCTTCCCTCGGAGGACATCGTACTATTTGGTGATTTTAACTTTCCCAACATCGGTTGGCCTCACTCTTTTGATTCTGATGGCCTTATTCCCTCACCTACATCTGCTCCACAACATGCTCTAATATTTTTGGACTCTGTAGCCTCCTCCGGCTTGGCTCAATGCTGTGATGTTCCTAATGATTGTGGTAGGTTTCTTGACTTAGTGTTTTCGTCTGACCCCGATGGTACGACTGTCAGGAGATGCCTGTTCGCTCTGGTTCCCGAATCGAGTCATCACCCCGCTCTAATGGTTGTCATGTGCTTCGACGCTGCCACTCCATCTCCTCCCTTACTTGGTGACTTTTACTTTAACTTCAAACGCGCTGACTTTTCGTGCATTGATGACTGGTTACTTTCATGTGATTGGTCCGGCGTGTTAGGGGAGCGTGACGTCGATCTGGCCGTGAGCGCTTATTATGATGTTCTTTACGTCTGTTTTACCCAACATGTTCCTATTAGCGTCTCTAGGTCTGGATCCCCTCATCTGTTTCGCCCCTGGCTTGACGGTGCCTCACGGCATCTGAGGAACTTGAAGGGTAAAGCTTGGAAGAGGTTTTGTGCCTCGGGATGCCATGACGACTATCTGGCGTACTCTGACCTTTGCCACCGCTTCTCTGCTCGTCTGCAGGACTCCTACGCCGAATACTTGTCCAACATGAGAACCACGTTGCGTAGTGACCCCAAACGTGTGTGAGATCTACGGAGCCAAATTTAAGCCAAATTTATAATATTTCTTCATAAAACATCTGTAAAAAAATGCTTTCTGTAAAATTTCAAAATATCGGAATATATGTGCAAACTGAAAATTGTGCTTAGCAGACAAGAAGTGCAGATAAAATCGTTTACGGAGAAGGAACCTATGTTTGACACGTGCAAAGTGAAGGAAAGGTGGCCGATTATTTGCGCGGGAAAGTAACTTTTATGAAGGTAAAACAGAAAGCTGCAATAGTACTGTATGTCTTGCCCCGAAGAGTACTATAATTCGAAAAAGAATTGACGCCTTGCTTTATTGTTTCTCGGGAGCAAGACTTGATCCGACAGAAACTGGATTTAACCTATAACCTATACCTTCGAAACCGAAAGTCTATTTGGACACGTAACAATGAAAATATTTGTTCATGAACGGCGAGAATCAAAACAATAACTTTGCTCCGATAAGTAAAAGACTGTTATCACCAGAATCGCTAGAAATTTTTGTTAAGACGGCTAAACGGCCTTGCGCTATGAATCGTGGTGACAAAATTGGGGACCGATCAATGGGTGATCTGATGGATGCGCTGTCGGGATTACTCCAAAGCCAGTTATCATCGCTAGCTACTAAAAATGACTTTGAGGAGATGAGAAGCGAAATGGTAATGCTCCGGAATGAAAATTCTAATCTTCGGAAGGTGGTGACGGATCTGGTCTGCCGGGAAAATTTGGTGTCCGGGTCCGTCGTAATAATTTGGTGTTTAAAGGTGTTCAAGTTAAGGAAAACGAACAGCCATCAGACAGTGTATCAAGACTGTGCAGTGAAGTTTTAAATATACCACACTCTCTGGATATTGTTTCAGCACGCAAATCTGGATCATTAAATTCAAATAATCAGGTAATTATTGCAGAGTTCGGCTCGACGGCTGCTGTTTACAAAATATTGGGTAATGCCAAAAAGTTAAAAGGTACAAAGAGATTACTCAGAGAGATTATTCAGCGAAAATAAGAACTAAGAGGAGATTGTTGTTCAAGATGAGGTATGAAATGATGAGAGTAAATGAAGGGAAACGGATATATGTTCGTGATGACA
This sequence comes from Leptarthrus brevirostris, assembly GCA_964036015.1. Lineage (NCBI taxonomy): Eukaryota > Metazoa > Arthropoda > Insecta > Diptera > Asilidae > Leptarthrus > Leptarthrus brevirostris. The sequence continues at coordinate 35,989,551 of OZ038373.1, forward strand.
AGCTGGTTGTAGAGAACACTACATTTACCTTAGAGGGCATGACACTTTACAGCAATGGAGTAGTAGCCAACGATTTGATCTGTGATATGTTTAACAAAAAAGATGCTATAAAACATATTTGCGAAAGAAATTTAAACTGGTTGGGTAATAAAGATGTAGGAGTTGTCTCATTGCCTGTAAAATAGAATCTAACCGTCTGTCTAAATTGTAAATTTTTTGAATGTACATGTGAAGTCCACAATGATAGTGATAGTAATATATTGCTGAATTTAGGTAATGAGGGTAAACCTATATAAGCGGGAACGGTGCTTCTGTTAATGACATCGCCGCGGTGTCCTTTAATATCTGCCCATCAGTTTGTAGTCTTGAGGTGGATGATCAGGTGTTTTCAGATCACTTCCCTTTAAAATTAGCTTGGAGATATGATGACACTGATCAACAGCGAATGATGTACAAACCACTGTCACTGCTACCAAAGCTTAATTGGAAAAGTCAGAATTCGGAGCTGTACAGGGCAAATGGATCCACTGACTCTGTTCAGGGTTTAGTGGAGATAATCAAGCACAGTTCCGTGATATCCACTCCTGGCAGGTCGTTATATAAGCAAAAGTGGTTCGATAATTCTTGTTCACGTGCTAGACATCTTTCATTTAAGTGGTTAAATCTATACCGTAAGACTGACTCAAGCTTCGCTAGAGAAAATTATTTAAAAGCCAATAAAATCTTTAAGGACCTATGTAAAGTCAAAAAAGAAGGTCACAATAGGGATCTAATTAGAAAACTTGGGGCAGTAAATGATTCAAAGTCGTGGTGGAGCTTTGCTAGGGAGATCGGCAGTAAAAAATTTATAACTGGTATATCACTAAACTTGGAAACATTTAGAGAATACTTTAAGCTGATGTTAAATCCCCCCCTTAGCTATCAGACAGTGCATTACGCGGTCCCACTTATTCAAGATAGTATATTAGATGCTAATTTTGAACTTGACGAATTATGTTTGTTTTAGATGAAGCCCAGGACAACAGAGCTCCGGGAATTGATAGGGTGCCATATGAATTTTACAAGAATGCTCCAGATGATTTCTTAACCCGTCTTTTGGTATGCTTTAATAAAATCTATAATAACTCTAAAGTACCTGAAAACTTTTCTAAATCTGTGATTTTTCCAATACATAAAAAGGGGAACGTTAACTGTGTTGAGAATTATCGAGGAATATCTTTTATGGATGCTGTTGTTAAAATCTTTGTAGGTTTGTTACACAATAGAGCTACATTGTGGGAAAAAGAGCACAGCATATTATGCGAAGCTCAAGCAGGCTTTCGTGCTGGGTACTCAACAGTTGATAACATCTTCAACTTACTAAATATTATCAAGCTCTGCCATTGTATGGGCACTAAAAAAATTTATGCATTCTTTGTTGATTTTAAATCAGCCTTCGATACAGTGAGTCGCAATTCTCTCTTCTATAAACTCTACAAATTAGGAATGTCGACTAAGTTTGTACGAATAATTCAAAGTATGTATAACAATACTGAGTCGCAAATATGGGATGGGGAGAAGCTCTCTGAAAGTTTTTCCAGCATCGTAGGGGTAAGGCAAGGATGCGTTTTGAGCCCTTTACTATTTTCATTCTTTATAAATGACCTTGAAGCCTCCCTAGAAACTGGAATAGTCATCGATGACATACAATTAAATGTACTTATGTATGCTGATGACATAATTATTTTAGCAGATGAGCCAGTTAAATTGCAGAGAATGATTAACCAATTAGAGAAATATTGTAAAATGTGGAATCTTATTGTAAATCTGGAGAAATCAAAAGTTATGATTTTTCAGCGCGGAGGTGGTAGGAAAAAGAGTACTGAGAATTGGACCTATAACAACAGGACAATTGATGTGGTTAAGGAATATACTTATCTGGGAATTGTGCTGATACCTAAACTCTCTATGAATGCTCATTTTAAAAAGCGGCTTGATTCCGCTAAGGCCAGCGTCAATATAACGTGGAATACCTTTTTTACGAATAAGATAATAAAGCACTCAGACAAGCTAAAGCTGTTTGATGCTGTGTCTAAAGCCATTCTTTGCTATGGTGCGCAAATGTGAGATTACATGACCTTGTGGAGAAACTGCAAAGATTCTTCATAAAAAAAATATTTAAGTTGCCCCAGCATACTCCAAATTACATGATAACCTTGGAAACTGGTCTACCATGTATTTATTTATATACGCTCAAACTTCACTTTGAGTATATGGCTCGTGTACTATTTAGGTTTGGTAGGGACAGATTACCAAGTCGATTAGCATATAAGGTTATAGCCAAAAACATATATTGGTTCAGTGAGTGGCAAGAGCTAGCGGAAAAACATAACATCAACTTATCCATCAGCCAAGAAACCTACACTTCCATTAAGGGAGTTCTTATGGATTTGGTTAAAAAGTAAGACGAATGGCTTAGAAGTACGGCAATTAATCTAGCCAGAACTACTTTGAGACATGAGCTTAATAATAAAATGCACTATTTTTCAGAGCTCAGCTATGTAAGAGACTGTTTTTCTGTTGAAAAAGTAAATTTAATTTGGAGATTTAGAGGGGGCCTAATACTATTGAATGCCAGCCCGTGGAGGCGACATGGAAGCGGAGGATGTTCCCTATGTAATTTAGATGAGGAGGAGACCTTGTTGCACTTTTTTGGCAGGTGTCCTGTTCTCTCGGAATTTCGCGTACAAGTTTATAGTAAGCGAGTTTTGGACGAAGCAGACATTATTGACACATTGAATGGTAAAAATAATTACGATGATTTATATCTCTTTGCGACAAAAGCCTGGAAGTATAGGAGATTTTTAATAAATGAATATAATAACTAAGTCATCCCAGATAGCGTTAAAAAGTGTACTCTCACTATATGGTATCTTTCTGACATTTTCTTCAATTTTTATTGTTTCTAATCATTACATATTTAAAGCATTTAATTATTGAATAAGATCGAATTAAGTTTTTGTTTATTTTTGTCAGACCTGACAGACGGCCTCGGTGCCATTGTCTAAGTTTATTAGAAGTTTAGATTATTCTCTCTTTTTTAGATAATTTATCGAGAATTTATCATAAAGTAGTAGCGGTTCTAAATTAATTACTTTTTTATGGATTTCTTAATTAGTTTCTAAGGTAAAGAATGTGATTTATATATATCTGAAGTTGTTTTCATAATAAACATTATACTCGGTTTTGACGCGTGTCATCTCGGCTTTTAGCCGGCGCTGCGGTAGTTTTCCCCTACGTCGGGCGTAATGCCAAGACCGCCGATTTGTCATTCGTTCGTTCTGTACTTATTTTTGTAGCGTCCTGTCCGTAGTTCAGGAATTTGCGAACCGTTCGGCAAGTGTTAAGAACCACCGCTTCTGTAGTGTGTGTCGTGTTTTATGTAACTTTAGTGCTTTCAAAGCGGTCGGACGTACCAATTTGTGCCAATAATAAAAGATTAAATAAAAGCGATTGTATAATAATATTTAATTTAATTGTCTTCTGTCTGTTTTATTTTCGTGCGTTAGTGTGTCTAAAAACATTTATGTATTTCTGTGTTCTGTGTTAAAAAAATTCATTTGAAAAATTGTTTGACATTTATGCGTTTACGCATTTTGAATTTAATTTAATTTCGAAGCGTCAGTTTATCATCAAGTCGCCAGAGACTTTTTCAAGAACCAACATTTTTTGGCTACTGCCACAAAATGCTGCCACTCATTAGTAGTGCAAGTGATTCTTTTTTTTTTTTTGTTATACGATGTGGTCAAATCTTAGGGTACAACCCTTTGATGCGTTAGCATGGTTTTGGCCGGAAGGGAATTAAGGAAGACATAACCTCGTGATAACGTCATATTTAAGCTATCGGTCTGAAACAATGCAGCAGGGAATTTGTCGGACATTATGACTACTTGACAACATTAATAATTATTAAACAATTCAGCAAAAGTGAACTATGCATGTATTGAAAAACAAAAATGCTTACGTACGGCCTGTTCGCGGTGGTAGACAAACTCATCGCAGCATTATTTTTGTCGAACAAAATATTTTTGGAATTTCTTATTAAATTATCTTGTAAATGCATTAAAACTAAATATGTATTCATCAAGAAAGAAAAATGCATGTATTTGGATTATTTCGATCATGCTCACTTGAGAACGCAGCACTTTTGAAAAAAGTCGAAGAGAAAGTTTGGTAGACTCGCCAAAAGGAAGCCACTCACGAAGTTTCAAGTATGTATTATTCATTAAAAATAAATGGTGGTAAAATGTTCTCTCCAAATTGGAACTAGATATCTTCAAAACTCTTCCTTTGAGAGTGGAAACCGTTTTGAAAAACACCATTCTGAGAAAAACGAGTTTAAAGATTGAAGTTGGATAATTTTAGATAAATCGTTTACTTACGATCAATGATGTCGAAAACGAACTGAAATGCTTGGCCAGTTTATTTTGGAAAGTTATAGAACGTTAGCACCTTAGAAAGATACACACGCAGGTAGAAAAATAAACAAAAGGAATAACGGTCGAGCGGAGCGCCGAACGAGGCAGATGTCTCGCCCCGTTCCCCACTTCGTTCCCTTTCTACAAGAAACGCTGTAGCGACCGTAATAATTTGAATTTCGATTTGAAAATTTGAGAGAATGTTTATTACAGTATATACTATCCGATAATACAACAAAAATTCGAAAATTTCGAAATTTCGAAAATTTCACACTGAGACGATCCCTTAAGGTAAGGGGAGTGAGGAAGCTTGAGCCCAGAGACAGAGCGGATTATTTTAATTTCTTAATAAAAGCTCACGGGGAGATCTGGTCTCGAACCCGTGGTCTATGGCATGGTGGTCGTGCGGCTCATGGCATTGATTCAACTCCGTCTCCATTCTGGAAGGAATAAAAAGCCCCCCAATACACGAAAAAAGAAGAATCGAGGTCAGAAGTTGGACTAATCCTCCGACTTAACATTTTTAAAAGAGCCCACTGAAGAGGCTAAGAAGGGCCCGATAGAAGAGGCCAAACCTAGTGAAAAAGTTGCAGTAGAATTCCGTAGTGAAAATGTTGTTGCAACTAATTCAAAGGAAGCAAATGCAGCCGGCCGCTATTGTTTACATTTTCGTTATTTACACCGGCGGGTATAATTGTTGGTACACCTTGCGTTTGCCGATCGCTTTTTTGTTTTAAATTTGTGCATGCGTTATATCTCGTTTATTTTGTCCGTGTAACTTTATTATTTTATTTTGTACCTTGTGGTACCAGGTTCTTTTCATTTAATTTTAATATTTTCTGTTTGATCTATTCTCGTTAGAGGAGACTTAGACTTAATTTATTTTTATTTTTTTTATTTATTCTTCTTTAAATTTCTTGATTATTCTTTTAATCTTTATTACTCTGTCTCGTCTGCTGACCTTTTCTTTTTATTCGTTTTCGCTACCTCTTCCCCTATGGCAACGTGTAGGGCCTGTTCTTTGGTGATTTCCAAAGAAGAAATCGTTTGCGGTGGTTCGTTTCATCCTGCATGTTTGAAACGTCCCTCAAAATCATCTGCGAGGGCACTTACTACGTGTAATGAGTGTCTTGACATTAAAGCCCTGTCATGTCCTTAGACTTATGAAGAGTGTTGCAGATTCGTTTTCTGCTGAACAATCTTTCGTTGTCAACAAAATTAATAGTTTGTCCTCCAACTGGGCATCTCTGCAGGCTGTTGCTGATGACATGGGTTGCTTGAATGGAAGCTTGGATAAACTCGTTCTTGCTGTGGAGGGCCTAAAATCAAGCTCTGAGTCTCTGCTTGAGAAATCTCATGATCTCTCATCTAGGGTATCTTTTTTGTCAGCTGGTTTTGAAGACCTTCGGACGACGCTGTCTAGTGTGGACGGGTCTCCGCCAGCACTGGCAACCAGCTGTGAGCCGGTGATGCCGATTTTTGATGATCTCCGCCGTAGCGTTAAACATATCAGAGCGGACCTTGGCTCCTGGCAGACTGCTGTTAATAGGAACTCCGATCTGCATAGCAACATTTCTTCTAATGTTGGAAGTCTGCTATCGCGTGCTGTTGGCAAGCCTGACGCCTCTGTTGTTTCTGGTGCCTCCATCTTGCCTGAAGCCGATGTCCCTCGGCATGATGACTCTAAGAAACAGTATGGGTCTCGTTCTACACGCCTGCGTCCTAGACTACCCAATGGCCTTGTTAGCCCATCTCCCACCGATGATTCTTCAGCACAACCATCGAAACCTCCTATTACGGCTGCTGTTCATGCTGCTGGGCCTCCTAAGAACATGACTGCCGATTAACGCGCTGCCGCTTCGTTCACTTGTGCCTCCTCTCATCATTGCACACGAGTTTGTGCCCCGTCGTAGGGTCGCGGGAAGCATTCAAAACAGAACCTCTTCTAACAACCAAAAAAACTAAGTACGCTATCCCTTTACTACCAAAATGTAAGGGGATTAAGAACAAGAACAAGCCAGTTATCTCAGGCTTCTCTTGCTTGTTGTTACGACGTCAACGCTCTGACCGAGACCTGGCTTCGTAATGGTTTTAACGATGCAGAAATTCTTGACGAGTCCTATCAGATTTTTCGTAAGGATAGATACTCTGACTCTATGGCTCGTGGTGGCGGTGTGTTGGTTGCATGTAAATCGCATTTGGATTGCGGCGTTGTTGATATACCTGCTTATTCCGACACACTCTCAATCGAGCTCTTAGCTCTTAAGATATCTCTGGGGAAGTTGCATATTTTCCTGCTATGTTGTTATATCCCTCCAAACTTGACAAACTCTTTACGATATTTTAATTCTTAGCTTAGATTTTATTAATAATATGACAAACCCTGAGGACGAAATTATCCTTCTTGGTGACCTTAACTTACCCAACGTTCAATGGGTATTCAACGCTGATGACGATGACTACCTTCCTTCAAACTGTCTTACTGCTAAAGACTCCCATTTTCTTGACGCCATCTCCTCCTCTGGTTTACACCAAATGAGTGATGTAACGAACTCTATGGGAAGGCAGTTAGATATTATATTTTCTTCCGATTCGAGTAATACTATAGTTGAGCCAACTTCTCGCAAATTATCTGCTATCGACAGTTTACACCCGCCCATTTCCATCAATTTTTGCTACGATGGTTCTAATATTGTTGACCCGAACGTAGATCAGTACGTTCTTGATTTTAAAAGGGCGGACTTCTCTGATCTTTCAAACAGGATCCTCTCAATCGATTTCCCATCACTTTTTTATTATTGTGATTTTGACGACTGTGTTTCTGTATTTTATGATAACATTTATTGTTTAATTCCTGTGTACCACTCAAGCGGTCGAGATCACCCTGCCATTCTCCCCCGTGGTATACTAGGGAACTACGGAGTCTTAAGGGGGGAAGTACATGAAGAGGCCGAAAAAAAGGACTTTTTTGGGATTTATTTTTGGGAAAATGAAAAAGGTCCACATGAAATCAATATTATAGGTATTTAGGGCAATGTTTTAAGAAGAGAAAAAGCATTTTTTACATTTTGAAAAATAAAAAATTAGTAAACTTTTGGTGGGTTTCGTAACTCGTGTCGCGCCTGACATCGAAATCGGCGTAAATTCTCCTGGCCGCAATTTTCATCTGAAATCAAAAAACCAAACATTTTTATACTCGAGGGGGTTGCTTATTCTAGATTGACTACGATCTTTTCGAAATTCGAACATTAACTATAAAAATCGGGCATGAAAAAAAAAGTTGGCTTTTTTTGCAAAAATTTTCATTATTTTCGCGTCAAAAATGGTCTCAAAATGATTTTTTTGCTACGTCCGTAGTCTATCTAGAGTAGTTTTTTATGCCCTTTAAAATGAGTGCTGGATGAAGATAATCGGTTCACTAGTTTTTTTGTAATCTTTTACGCCAATTTGAAAAACATGGTTTTGAGAAAACGCCGTTTAAAGTTTTTCCCGAAAAACTGACGAAAAAGATGCAGATAAGGAGAAAGTAAGAGGGGAGGGGTATTCTCAGAAAAATCGGTATTTGGACTGAAAACGTCGAGAACGCTCTTTAACAAAGTCGCATTCATCACTCTAAATTCCAGAGCAGAAAAAAATCCGGTAAGCGGAATCACGCGCTCAGCAGAGATCCTCGATCCCAGGCGCGCTGGGCCGGATCGGCGCCGACCACTTTCAAGTGGCATATCTTTCACAATTTTCAAGATAGGCTTTTGGAATTTTGGAATTGTATTCTTAGAGCATATACTTATCGATTAAGACAATTAAAAAAAATCGATTTTTGAAAACGTCTTCATGTACTTTCCCCCTTAAGAATAAAAAAATAAATTAAGGAAAACCTACTTACGCTGCTTTTTAGCGTTATCTTCATCCTTATACTGGGAATACCTCGATGATATTCGCAGTAACTTGCATAACGATCCTCGTACCTTTTTTAAATTTGTAAATTTGAAGAAGAAAACTGATAATTATCCATCTACAATGTGGTATAATGGATCTTCTAGTTGTAGCGCGCCCGATATTGCTGATAACTTTGCATTGTTTTTTTAGGGCGCCTTTTCACCAGGCAACTTTGTGCCTTCCCTGGATGATTTTGGCCATATCCAAAACCGTTCCGCTACCTCCATTGCTTTGCCCATTATATCTCGTGATATTATCTTGAATGGTATCAAGGAGCTTAAACTGGACTTTTCCTCTGGTCCTGATGGTGTTCCACCCGCATTCTTGAGATCCTGTTCTGATGCCTTACTCCCTCCATTGGAACTCATCTTCAATAAATCTCTTCAGGCCGGTAGATTTCCTACGTTATGGAAGAGTTCTTTTATAATTCCTGTTTATAAAAAGGGGCATAAAAACTTCATAACAAATTATAGGCCAATCGCGAAGCTTTCTTCCATACCAAAGTTGTTTGAATCTGTTATATATTCACAGCTTGTTGGGCAATGCAAGGGGTTAATCTCAACTAATCAACATGGCTTTCTGCCTGGTAGATCGACGACAACTAACCTGCTTGAATTTACATCCCACATTATCTCTGCCTTCCAACATGGTCTCCAGACTGATTGTGTCTACACAGACTTCAGCAAGGCATTTGATAAGATCCCTCACTCCGTGATTATGCTTAAGCTTGAAAGGTTGGGTTTCCGCCTTTGTTGCTCGACTGGATCTGCTCTTACTTAAAAAATAGGACTTACCGTGTCTCTTTCCGTAATACTTTATCTAGAGTCGTCAGAGCTTCATCTGGTGTGCCGCAGGGTAGCCATCTGGGGTCGTTGCTGTTTATTCTAGCCATTCACGACATTGTCCCTCTGATTAAGCACTCCAAAGTTTTAATTTACCCTGATGATATGAAGATTTTCTCATGCGTTAGAAACAGTTATGATTCTTCCTGCATCCAGGAGGATTTGAATACCTTCAGGGTTTGGTGTGCCTCAAATGGAGTGCAAGTTAAGCTGGATAAATGTGAAGTTATGTCTTTTTCTAGGATCATCAATCAGCTTGCCTTTGTTTATATCTTTGCGGAAACTACTATCCGTCATGTGGAGTCCGTTACTGACCTTGGTGTAAAGCTAGGCAGAAAACTCGATTTCACTCTGCACATAAACCATATCGTATTTCGGAGTAATTCAGTCCTGGGTTTTGTTAAGCGGTGGTCAAGGGAGTTTTGTGATCGACAGACCACTTGTTTTTTTCCTTAGTTAGACCAGTTCTCGAATATGCATCTCAGGTTTGGTCTCCTTGCTATGCTGGTCATTCTAGACGCATTGAATCGGTGCAGCGGAACTTTGTTAGGTTTGCACTAAGGGACCTCTTGTGGAATGATCCATTAAGGCTTCCTCCTTATGAGGATCACCTCCAATTGCTTAATATGCACTTGTTGAAGGAACGACGTAGAGTTGTGACCTAGTATTTATTCACCAGCTTTTGAACTCGAATATAGATTCTCGCTCTCTTGCAAGTTTGGTTACTTATAGGCAAACCCCGTATAGGTTAAGGAGATTGCCTTTACTACATGTTGTTCATTCTCGGTCTAACTATGGTATGCATGAGCCTATTAATCGCATCTGTAGAGCCGTGAATATGTGTCCTATTTTTGACCTGGCTCTTGCTAAGGATTTGCTTAAACGATCTCTGTTGTCAATGCACCCCTGATTGTTTTGTTTGGACGTGTTTTAGTTTTTTGTTTACTAATATTTTTCTTTGCATGGGTTGTGGGAGCCTCATTCACCTCAATATATGTCATATTCTGGTGAATAGGTCAATTGGTTCCAGGCTTCTGCCTGTGAAGTGCGCCTTCTGAATTAGAAGGGTTAATTCTATATATAAAACTGTGCTGACATCAGAGAAGCACCAAAACTGAAGCTAGTGGACGTAGTTGGGCGGCATCTAAGGATGCCCCATCTCCCAAATCAGTTATTATGAAGCTAAATCTTGCGGCAACAAAGAGAGCTGGTTTGATTATAGCACCAGAAAGAGCATCAGCATCTATCGTAGGGGTAGTCGCAGGGACTACCTATGCCCAACAGGTGAGTGGTAGCTCTAAGAAAAGTTCCCACAATAATAACTCAAGGTACTTACGTGACTCCACGTCAGCCTCTGGCAGACAAAAGAGGGAAAGGGAAAGTCTCGTCCAAAGACGGTCGCGGGGCTTTAAGGACTCTTTGATTGTCAGTGGCAGGATGATCGTTATGGTATGCACTTCGAGCGCCTTCGTGGGTGCACTCAAAGTGCATACCTAAAAGCCTTGTCACTGGTGATCCCGATAGAGAACATATTCTCTTTCAGACTGGTTGGCCGCGGTATGGTGGAGGTTTATACCACTATCATCGACGCAGCCACTAAGCTGATACTTGAGGGCATCCACGTGGGTGGTAGACAGCTCCAGCCATACCCGGTTTCAGTGAAGCCGACGAGAGTCTGCTTTTCACGGGTATCCCTCTGGCCAGGTCTGAGGATCTTGAGGCCTTCTTAGGAAGGTTCGGAAAGATCCACAGCAAGGTCCGGGCAGAGCCACTAAGAATTGGGGACGAGGGACTCGGTCGTGGCATCCTTAGTCTAAGCCGTGAAGCACACATCACATTGAACCAGGGGTGCGTGCTTCCAGACGGCTTTTATTGGAGTGTTGCGGGATCGATGACCTGGATTAAAGTGAGCACTGAAGCGAAATGCCATGCTTGCCATCAGGCAGGGCACTTTATTGCGGAGTGTCCTAAGAGGCTCAGGAAAGTGGCTGAGGTCACTGTGGAGGAAACATTTGCCCCAGCAGAGGTTTCCAAATCCGTGACTTCACACAGTGCTGCACCTGCCCTCTTAGAACAACCTTCTGCTAAGGTGTCTGAGGAGGCACTCCCTGAGGCAAATCCGACGCCGGTTGTAAACATTGTCACTCCAACACGGGAAAAAGCAGACTCTTCGGATGAGGTTACAAGTGGTAGCCAGAAAAAAAAAGAAAAAGAGGATGAAGAGAAAAAGCAAGGACAAGCCTGACCAGGAGGTGATGCCACAACCGAAGAAGACAGTGAGGAATGAGAGGGAGAAGCTGCGCTCGCTCCTCGATGGCCTTCACTACAAGAAGAGTTCGGACAGGATCCTGACCATTCTAAGGCGTGAGCTTGGAGATCCAGCCAGGATCCTGCCCCAACTGAAACTGCTTAGGGCAAAGGCCAGAAAGAAGGCCAAGTATAATGAGGTGTCGAGGTGCGAGCGCCTCTTCAACAAGTTCTCGGGAATCCTTGAGGATGTCCAACTGGACAGGGCTCTTCATCATAAGAGTCGTACAGTCATTGTCTGAGTTCTTGCGATTTCTTGAATGTGTAGGATAACATCCATCAATGCAGGGGTTTTGAGTGCACCCACTGCGCTACACAGTATTTTTGAAGACATAAGACAATGGAACACGGACTAGGTCATACACAAGGGTTTCCCGAAATGTCCAGGGTAGCTTTTCGGGTTCGATGATAGACAGACTTTACGTCTCGTCTAGCCTTCTTAATTTTTTCGTTAGTGTCCCTCATGAAATGTGTTCATTAAGTGATCACCTTCTTGTTGTGGCGACTAGCACTTTGGTCGAAAAGCGAACTGCTTATTGGATTTTCAACAATAACTTGTTGAACTCGGAGCAGTTCATCGAAGAACTCATTCAGTTTTGGCACCAATGGCGTGACAACAAGAATAATTATTCAAACCTTAGCCAATGGTGGGATGTTTTAAAGCTTCAGATTCGCTCAATTATCGAGACGAGATTCAATCGGAGCAGATATCATGCATCGAGTTTGATGGCCGAAGTCACCCGGATTGGTACGCATCTGCCCGCGCAACCAGAAATACTCGCACAATACGAAACTGCTGGTTACGAGAGAGCGAGTCTCCGACCGAGTACTTCTTCCAGACAACTCGACGTCGTACCGCTTCTTGTGAAGTAGATTCGATTCTTGCCGAATCGAGCCAGATTCTATACGGAGAGAAACTTGCGGATTATATTCGCAACTACTACACGAGGCTTTATGCTGCATCGACGTTGCCAACATTCTCGTCCAACGATGAATTCTTTCATCATGTTCCTACTTTCTCTGATGAAAGTAGAGAACTCCTGGACAGGACGCTTACTCTCGATGATATGCTTACCGCAACGAAGGATCTTCGACGTCATACTTCTCCTGGTTATGACGGTCTAACTCCAGAATTCTTTGTTCGTTTTAGGAGTCTTTTGATTCCGGACCTTTTGGATGTCTCTAATTCTGCAGTGGTTGGAATTCGAATTTCCGTCAAGTTGGCGGAGATCCGTTATGCGTCTAATACCTAAGAAGGGGGATCTTCAGAGGATGGGAAACTGGAGGCCAGTTACTCTGTGTAATGTCGACTACAAAATAGTTTGCAAAACACTCGGAACTCAACTTTGCTCAGTGATTGCCTCAGTAACACACCCGTCACAGTACTACTGCGTTCCAGGTCGTTGTAGCTACGACAACATCGCCGTAGCAAAGCATCTTTTCGCCTACCATGAAAAAACTGGTTTGCAAATGGCCATGAAGAAAGGCGTTTGATAGCGTCTCACATGAGTATCTACTGAGAGTGCTCGATAAATTTGGGCTTCCGTCCAGATGGATTGAGATCATCAGTGGTCTGTATAGAGATTCAGTGATTCTCATAAAGCATAATGGGCATATATTGTCTCCTATTCCGTTTCGTCGGGGTATCAGGCAGGGATGCCCGTTGTCAGGAATTGTTTATGACTTTTCACTGGAGCCGCTGCTAGTAAATCTTCGTCAATCGTTGAGACAATATGCAGTTCACCTACCACACACTACTATAAGGCCACTTATTCTAGCGTATGCTGATGACCTGTCTATTTTCGTAACGAAAGAAGATGCATTTCCAGTCGCTCGTAGGGTTTTCGAACAATATGAGCGATTAGCGGGCGCTAGGGTTAACCTAAGCAAAAGCCAAGGCCTATGGTGTGGGAGGTGGCGGAATCGTTCAGATTCTCCCCTCGGCATACAATGGACCAATACTTGCTTGAAGTATTTAGGTGTGTATATCGGGCTCGACGGTAAAACACGTAATCGCCGCATGGCTCTGGAAAAACTTTCCGGAGCAGTGAATTCGTGGCGGACTAGATTGTTCCCCCTTTCGCTGAAAGGACGTGCAGTCGTTGTCAATTACCTGATTACCTCGTCCATCGTTCACCTGCTTAAGTCGGAGTGCTTCGAGGAAGGCTTCGTTAAACTTTTGCAGGCAAAAATTATTGACGCATTTTGGGGGGGAAGAAGATGGGTCGCTGAAAGCACGCTCTGTCGACCAGTAGCGATGGGTGGATTGGGTCTTACGGACATGGTCGTTAAAACTCGTTGCCTTCAGATCAGAGCATTCCAACGAGTGTTCCGGTTTGAAGACAGCTTGATTTCTCAGCTGTGGGTAAGCGCCTTGGGGGGTGCCGGCGTAGGAAAGCATTACTATCTGCTTTCAGTCCGCCCACCCTATCCGCACGACTGGTCTCAGGAAATGATCTTTACGATCACGACCTGGGGCAGAATAAGACCGGCATTCCATTTGCAATGGGATGAAATTGGGTACGGGGATTTTTCAGCTATACCGATCAGGTTAAATCCTGAATTAGTGAATTCGGTGTTCAGTAATGCTCGAGGTGTAACATCCGATACAGGACAGCTTACAGTTCTCGGAGATATCATTGATGCCTCTGGGAACATACTAATACACCCACATACAACACAATTAAACGAATTGGTTGATACAGCACGAGAGCGTTTCAGCAAACTCAGTACCAGGTCGACTGGCACAGAGGTGGTGAACGCTTTCGTGGTGAATCAACCGCCGCACACGCCATTCAGTACACTGACATCACGTCGGCTGCGCGATCTATTTGCAGATGCGTTTCCTGCAGAACACTTAGGTGTTAATAGATGGGAGTAATCGGAGGGGTGACTAGCAGAGTGTTCTACAGTTATCCGTCCAATTATAGAGACTCTGATGTGGCATTTAAACTGTTACATCATAGCCTCGTGCATCCAAATCAGCTGTCGCACATTGACCAGAGCGTTCAAAGAGTCTGCACGGTTTGTGGGGGTGAAGGAACTTTGTTCCACCGATACTTCACATGCCCGGCCTTGTGCGAATTGATGCTCTTGGTCCGTCACTTGTGCCAGGTAATCTGCCCGCGTTTCGGCATTACTCGAACATCGTTTTTACTGGGGCCAAGGACTTGCAGCCAGGTGAATTGTTTAATAAGCTTTGTTCTAACACTAGCTAAATCTACAGTTCATTTGTATTGTATGCGGATCGAGCCTGGGCAGCAGGCCACTGACACACAGTTACATACACGTGCACTTAAGAGACACTTCGTTGTTAGGCTGAGTAAACGACTCCGTCTCGAGTTTCTGGCAACGAACGCCGACACATTCAACTGTACCTGGCAGCCGCTAGCGTCGGTGCAGAATGGCAGACTCACTTTTCACTGGTGACAATAGGCAGCAGCCTTGTAGCATCTTGTCCACGGAGCTTCTCTCCGCTTTGAATTTGCTGCAAGTGAAGTGATTCTCCCGTTGGGAGAGAAGAACTGAGAGGATGATGGGAGCAGTTTGAAGATGTCCACGACTCTGCAGACTGGTCCCGCGGGACTCTATCGCGTTCAAAATTTATCGTACGTTCGTCTAGAACACTTGATGCTGAGTGTTCCGGGGGAGTAGAAAAGTGGCGAACGTCCCTGCGGAGAGCGTTTCTCCTTGCAGGCAAGAAGTAGCTCTTGATGCAGTGACTTCGCCCGGTGCTGCGTCTATCCCCGGGAACACTCAGTGTACAGTGTTCTAGTTATTCAAAATTTTCGGTTCCATTTTCGGCTTTATTTTTGTCAGTTTAGATTTAATTTTTCACAATTTCAGGGAACTCTTCCTGGAGCTACCACTTACCGGGTGGCCTTCTAAATTTTTCGTTAATTTTTTGTTTTTTTTACAGTTGATTCTATTACTAATTTGGATACTACGCTGTTTATTGTGGTCCGTTATTTCTATTGTTTGTTCCTCATTATTGTTCTTTTTTTGTCCTTGTTCTTATATTATTCTTGTTCATATTATTACTCTTGTTCGTTATTGTTCGTATTCATTCTATTGTTCTTGTTTATAGTTACTTAACCATTTTTTGTTTCCCTTAGCATACATTTTATAGGTTAAGTAGTTTATTTTTTGTGTCTTTTTATAGAATTTTTACATTTGCATTTATAACGTTTGTGACAAAATATAGTGACATATCTACATAAACAAAAAAAAAATTATTATTAGTGACCCCAAACTCTTCTGGAGATTTATTAACTCGAAGCGCAAATGTGATGCATATCCTTCCTCTTTGAGGTGCCGTGACCGTGAAAGTGACGATGCTCTTTCAATCTCTACTTTTTTCGCAAATTTTTTTCGAACGTCCTTCTGTGATTCCTCCTGTGATGTTTCCACTTCTGATTTTATCCACTTGACGCGGCTCCCGCCTACTTCCCTTGAGACTAAAGATTTAGTATTAGACGATGCACTTGTTGCTGAACATTTATCTAATTTGGCGGAGGGCTTCGCGGGTGGTCCCGACGGTATACCCGCATCCTTTCTGAAGAAATGCCAACTATCTATTGCTGGTATTCTTTGTCACTTGTTCAACCTGTCTCTGCAGACCGGCCGTTTTCCTGTACTTTGGAAGACTTCTGTGTTGATTTCTCTTCACACCGTCCGAGGTCCGAGGTCTCCAACTACCGGCCGATTGCCAGTTTGTGCCATGCCGCGAAGGTTTTTGAGTCTCTCGTCAGTGATGTTCTTCGTTTTCACTGCAGGCCTTTCATGGGGTCCTTCCAGCATGGCTTCCTCAGGGGGAAGTCTACGACCACCAACCTCTTGGAGTAACTTTTCTCTACCAGCCGTTGAGGCAGGCAAACAGGTGGATTGTGTATTCACGGACTTTAGCAAGGCTTTTGATAGGATAGACCATGGTATACTGGCCTATAAATTGACTCTTCTTGGGTTCCCTTGCTGCTTTGTTAACTGGTTGTCCTCTTACTTGTCTGGTCGTACCCAGCGCGTCCTGTTTCGGGGTGCCCTTTTTGACGGAATCCTAGTCACTTCGGGGGTGCCTCAGGGCAGTATCCTCGGCCCACTCCTCTTCATACTTTATATTAAAGATGTTTCGCTTCTCCTGACACGCAGTAAAATTCTATGTTACGCGGATGATGCTAAGATTTTTCGCATTGTTTCCCACGAAGCAGACTGCAATACTTTGCACTCTGACCTGGCTGTGTTCTGCGATGGGTGCGTGCGCAATCGCTTTCCTCTAAATGCGGGAAAGTGCACCGTTATGACTTTCTCCCGTAAAAGGTGTCCTTTTCTCTTTGACTACACCGTTGATGGCTTTACCCTGGGTAGGGTCTATAAGATGAAGGACCTGGGTGTGATCCTCAACTCTCGCCTTTCATTCGAGGACCATGTGGATTCGATCGTTGGCAGAGCTAATTCGATGCTAGGTTTCGTTAAAAGATGGTCTAGGGAGCTCGATGATCCCTACTTAACTAAGCTTCTTTATTGCACTTTCGTCAGACCGCTTTTGGAGTATGCCAGCCCTGTGTGGGCTCCCTATTTCGCCGTTCACGTCGACCGTGTCGAGGCAGTACAGCGCAAATTCCTCAGGTTCGCTCTCCGTGGATTAATCCTTGGCCCCTCCCCTTCTATACTGATCGTTTGGGGCTGATTTCTCTTGACTCCCTTGAAAAGAGGCGTAACATCGCGAAATTACTTTTTTTGTCCGATTTATTGCAGGGAACAATAAATTCATCCGATTTACTGGCTGCCGTGAATGTCTCTATCCCGCAACGCACTCTGAGGAACCGCACCTTCCTGCACGTCTCTAGCCATCGAACTCTGTATGGGATGCACGAGCCCATCACGTCGATGTTTCGCCTCTTCAACCAATACTTCACCAATTTCGATTTTAATCTATCTAGGCTGCAACTGAAGGGAATACTTAGACAGTGTCTTGGATGATGTTGGGTTGTGGATGGTGTCAACCGTTCCTGCTGATGTGTTCTCGGACTCTAGTTCGTAGTTTAGTATGTAAGATTTCATTATATTCATTATATCATTTCCTGTAGTAATCTTTTGGATGAATCTGTAGAATAAACTAAACTAAACTAAGCTGTGCAATGCGCATGTTCCGAATTCCGGAAACTAGAAAAACGTCAGATGCATTATGAAGTCAAGGCCGACTCGAACCTGTGGTGACTTGGTGTGGTGGAAATGAATAACGGAAATTTCTAGAACTAAGTTGCTGTACTTTCTAGAATTAAGCTAAGTAGTCTAAATAGGGCTGAGTAGCAGCCTAGGTAGTCAGTTGTATTTTAACCAGTGAAGTGATAAGATAAGTTCTAATTGTTAAAGTGAAACGTAATATTGTGAAGAAATATTGTCAAGAAAATTGTGCAACGAACTAATTAAGTGAATTGAATAAAATTGTAAACATTCGTGATTGAAAATAAGTGTCTTAATTAATCCGTCGAGCCCGAAGAGCCTCATTTACGTTACAATACTAATGCCAACGCGTTAAGCCGCATTCCACGGGACGTCAGCGAAGACACAGATGGCCAAAACATAATGGTAAAAGCGCAAGTCCACTATAGAATGGAGTCGGATTCGGAGGATGAAATAACCTCTATTCGAAAAAAATCGCCTAAAATGTAACGCTGTGACCCGGGCTCAAGCGAAAAACGCTCAAATAGAGTCCAAAAGCCCCGAAATATGGGATCACACGCCCCGCGAAAACGAAATAGTTCTAAATACACAAGAGAGAACCCGCCAGATACTAATCCGCTAGTCGACGATAAACCTAAGCCCCCTGAAATAAAGACAAGCCCCAAGCAGACACAAACGATCTAACATGATTATCACGATTTTCCTTTTGGCGTTCATCAGGGCGTAAATAAAACACATAAGCGGATTCGAAGGAAGTACTGGTGGAGACACAAAAATACGATAAACGTTGCTCAAAATGCCAAAAAATGAAGGCATCACCTCAGTTTAAAATGCCGATGGTCATCACGGACATCGCAGAACAACCCTTCGACAAAGTCTACCTTAAGACAACCGTCTTAAGCCGTTCTACGAATAGATAAGTTCAATTAAAAAAAATTGTTTAAGGTGTCGTGGCGTGCTACCACAATCTACGGTCGAGATGAAGATCGTAACGCAAAGCCAGCACAAAATCAAGAAGGGAACAACAAAGAAGCCTTTTAACAACTCGGTCATATCGGGTCTAATCCAACTTCATTGTAAACCTATTTGAATCCATTTAAAACTTCTACTTAATTTTAAATCTCTTAACGTAAAATCTCCCATCTTTCCTATAAAACGTGGTTAAAACTACGAACCCTAACCAAAACAACTCTTGTGTAATTCCGTCAGAGACTGAACCAACTAAACTCCATCTTCTAAATGCTATATCTATAAATTCTTCCTGGTAACAAACTGATTTGTTGTTACACCCTACTTAGCTTCTACACCCCGCGATCAAATGGGATAATTATAATAACATTTTCTTTTAATGCCTTAATCACTCTAACCTACTTTGCATAATTCAAAATCCCCCTCACTGTATCTACACAATTGTATTTTAATTCACACCCACTTTGATCAAACATTACCTCTCAGTTTCTTCTTTTTCTCGCCTCCGAGGAAGGAGACAGGAACTTCTTCCTGGTAGTACCTTGCCTTGAGGTCCTCCTCATCTACCCTCGATATACTGTATTCAACAGTAGATATCAAAACAACTTACTTTTGATTTGATTTTTATTCTTTTACACATGAACCCAAAGATAAACCCTCTATTTTACCCACTTCCAGTGACTTACCAGGAAATCCCTTTTGGTAGTCCCGTGTCCTGAATTCGACCGACGGATATAAAAAACCCGCATCAAACAACTTCAGAACATTACGCTGGAAAATACTTATGAGATATACGATAGGTAAATTAAAACTCTCCCGACTAAATAAAATAAAAACTTGCCATATTTCCAGTAAATAAAAGTTTAGAACCACATTTCCAACAACAAGAAATTGGCGCAAGAGTCAACATTATCACCCTCGCCTCCAGGGCTACAACAGGAACTTCTCCTGACAGCCTTTGCCCTGAGGTACACCCGTGGAAATCAAAGCAAACATAAAACCACTTTAGGAAAATCTACGCTTAGTGAGTAAGAAAATTAATTTAGTTAAATCTCCATTAACCATATTCCTCTCCCCAGGTATGATACAAAACGCTATCATCCTCGGACTAATCATATCCACTATGGGAAGTAGTACGTCGGAGTCTTACTCGGTAAACTCACTCAACAACACCGGTGTGCTACTCGAGGATCTAGGAAGCCTTATGGTTTACCACTCCACGTGGAATATACTCTCGGAATTGGACCTGACCGAGTTGGACAATCAAACAACGATTGCGGAGCGAGCTGAAAATTACGTACATCACGTTACATGCACGCGTTGATGGAAAACATCAAACAACATACTATGGTAATTAAAAAAGCTGTTCCCAAATCTCGTAAAACAAGATCTATCTTCGACGGCATCGGAAACGCCACGCACTACCTATTCGGTACCATGGATAGTGCCAATAAACGCGAAGTCTATAGCCGCTTGGATGAGTTGGAAACTAACCATCAGGTACTCGCTGATTTGGAGAAACAACAAATTAGTGTAGTCAAGACTGCGCTAAATACAGCTCAAAAACCTTTAAATTCACTGGTCGAAAGACAACGGCAAATAGCCTAGCAGATGAATGATTTGCATAATTAAACTGATAAACTCGCAGGAAGACAAATGAGGCAGGAAATAGTCTCTAGCCTGTTGCTA
Source organism: Leptarthrus brevirostris (assembly GCA_964036015.1). Lineage (NCBI taxonomy): Eukaryota > Metazoa > Arthropoda > Insecta > Diptera > Asilidae > Leptarthrus > Leptarthrus brevirostris. Next base: position 36,009,931 of record OZ038373.1, read on the forward strand.
CAAATGGTAGAAATCGAATTTTGACAGCAGGCGCTACTGGATATAATAACCGCTAGCCGAAACAATCAATTCATCCCCTGCTGATCACCCCTGATTCACTTCTTGAGGTTTATCACAAATCGCATGCCACGTGTTCAAACGCCCAGAATTGTCTATCAATTCTCTACCAAACGGCAGTATTACGAACAAACTTGTTGTAAGAAAAATAGGTAATCAGAATAACATAACCAATCTTCAATCTTCCAAAAATGAAGTTGCAACGAATTAGGTGCTTCCCTATGCACAGGGGAGCAAATCATTCATTGGTCCCGGAAATAGAAAATTCCCATATAGTAGTAGAATAATCAACTTTCGACTCAGGAATTTATATAACTAAAACCGGAGAACGTGAAAACATATCCGAAAGTCACTCGAGATGTGGAGGAAGATACTTACGCTGGATTGCTAAATACGCCGATAAGAAAAGCAACACAATCAGATGAATGCGTAATCAAGTTGCTCTTCAATCCCCTGGATGAAAACCCTAGGTGTTCGCTAAAAGTGCAAATACCCCCAGGGACATTTTAATTCATGACTAAATACGAACAGCACACTAGGGCAAAAGCACCATATACAAAGCTACTACTAGGTGACAGTGTGGTGACAGCCAGCACTCTGCTTTAAAGTTTTTATCTTATGAAGTTAGAAACAATTAATTTCTAAATACACTTAACATATTTTACCAAGTACACAAAACAGAGTATCCTTCGATTCAGATTTTGGGTATAAAAGGGAGCACACAAACGGTAGTAGTTCAGTCCACTACAAACATTCAAATGTAGCTTTATAGTTAATAAGTTGTAAAATAAATCATTAAAATTATTTTAAAAAATAATAATCAAGTCTACTAACTTTCATATTTATTTTCAGAAAGCAGAAATACCAAATCTTGCAAATATCAAATCAACGACAACCTTCAATTAGCAGTGCCCCCCACCAGTGGTAAGGTACTGCAAATGAAGAGAAAAATAATCAAGGAGATTAACACGTGCCCTCTTCACAGTAGAGGTAACAAAAGACATAAACAGTTACCTCCACAACAGCACTAACGAAATGTTGCACTAGAATACGCAATCATTGGAGCAAATACAGGCCAAATTACAGGAGTTACATTTACACTGCCGGGTTAAAACACCCCACCTACTCTCAACAACCTCGTTGTCACTTACGGGTCTAAGGCATGGATTACGCGGCGTAACCAAACGCCCATGGCCGAAATCCCCCTAGAAGAGGCAGTCTCAGAGCCAAAAGAGCGGCCTCAACTTCGTAGAAGTTCAATATAATATTTACTAGACACCCCTAGAGTACTTAGGAACATAAAAATAAAGAAACTTAAATAATGTTAAGAAAAAATAACGCGCCGTGGAGTACTACAACAATCGACGGTCAAGAAGAGACCGTAACGAAAGGCAAGTAATAATATAGATAAAAGTAGGAAAATCTGAATAAAATAAATAATACATGTAAAGAGTGCTCCAACAAGTCACGTTTTAAGGCTCATGAAGGAAGTCGTTGCTACACTCTCCAAGGATCAATCCTACATCGCTGATAAGGTCAACGAGATCTCCACAAAACTTTGCTGGACTTCAAATTTTGTCCGATGACTGCGCCAGTCTAAAATTAAAACTGGACAAGCTGCTTAAGATCGCTGAGGGTTTGACCAACGACTCATCGCTTCTTTCAAGCAGGATTTGCGAGCTTTCCTTAAAGCTGTGCGGCCTGGTCGCTTCCTTGGATGACCTCCGCGCTGGTTCACCATCGCCTTGCATAGGCCAACCTGCGGAATCTATCATGCCAATCTTAGACGAAATTTGGCGCGATGTCCGGCACGTCAAGCGGGATCTGGATTCGTGCTCAACAGCCATTGTGACGAACTTTGAATTAATTGGCTCAGTCGGCTCTGATATCAAGAGTTTAACCACAAAAAGCTATCTGGGCCCCTCTTTTCCTCGGTCTGACACCACAGATGCTTCTGGTTTGAATTCTTCTTCTTCTGGTCCTGCATCTTTTGAAGGGGACTGCTCCACTCTCCGGGATGGAACTTCCGCAGTTCCGCTTCAATCTACAGTGAAAGTGATTCCTCCGCATTCCTCCTTGGTGCAGCCTGTTTCGGATAGTGATGATCCTGTTGGTTTGGTCAAGCCCGTTTAAGAGAATTCTTCTTCTTCTGGACCTATATCTTCTAATGGGGACTGCTCCACTCTCCGGGATGCAACCTCCGCAGTTCCGCCTCAATCCACCGTGAATGTGATTCCTCCGCATTCCTCCTTGGTGCAGCCTGCCACAGATGTTGATGCTCCTGCTGGTTTGGTCAAGCCCGTTATAGAGAAGGTTGCTGATGTTGCCATGTTGTCTCTCCGCCAGTGTCATCCCAACCCACTTCCACCACATTTACGATCAACAAACTTGGCACCACCTGGACAGTATCGGAATGGGAGCAAAGACTAGAAAGGCTAGGCAGCAAACATTCATCTTCATCAAGCGACCATACTCCATTCCTTCTAAAGGGTGCACCTCATAACGCCAACGATTCCTGGGCACACAGTTTCTTTTCCCGGAATTTTGGATTTACCCCAGTTAGCTGCCTGAAGTTACTCTCCTCATTCTTCCGCACATCTGACCACTAACCCTAAAGCGAGTGATCGTAACTCCAATTGGCAGCTCAAAATGGGAGTATTTCCAAACTTTAATCTAAGTACTCCAATCAAGTATCCCAACTTTATATATTCTCACACCCTTAACCCCCCTGTTCCAGTTACACCGAAGCCCTCGAACACGTCCATTCCAACCGTCAACCCAACCAATACTGTTTTGAGTTCCGTATATCCAGCGCACCCAACTAACCATGCACTCCCAACTTCTTCCGCGTGCCCACCTAACCACAACCAACTTCTTCCGACACTCCACCACCTCTGCTCCGATTTCCGTCTGTCCCATCCCTCCTCTGTCTGTACCAAACCTTGCACCCGCTACTTCCTAAGCATGCCCACCTAATTCCTTGCCGTCATCCTCGTCGCCCCGTCTCAAACAACCTCTACTTGAGTTAACCCGCCCATTCCGCTAGCCAAAACTCCTTTATCCGAACATCATTCATTTATCGATCCCCTTGTCCCACCTACAGTTAAATTGACTTTGCGCTCTGCTGATTCTAGCGATGGACGATACCTCTTACGTAACCGTCGCATTTATGACAACGTACGTCCATTTCTAGCCTATCTCCACGACAAACCGAACTCCGTCTGTGTTGAAGGTAAAACCAGCACCAACGTCATGTTAAGTATACAACAAGAAGGCCTGCCCACAGACCCATCAGTCTTACTCCAACTTTGCACTAAATACCATGAATCATTCAATATACCTTCCCATAAGGTTTCAGAAGATCTATCCACCTATGCTGCGTACGTCAGTTCTCGCCGTATTTCCCATCTTCAAAAAAGTCGTAACGATTCCTTAAACTACTTTCGTTCCTAACCCCCTTGCTTTCCCTATTTCTGACTTCCCCTCTATTGCACCCACGGTTTCCGATCAAGAACCTCTCCCCAACAGCTTGTCGATCTATTACCAGAACGTAAGAGGACTTCGCACAAAAACATCAAATATTTTCCCTAACTCTCACAAATTCCCGCACGATATCTTTGCCTTAACTGAAACCAATCTAACACCAGGAATTCTCGACAACGAAATATTCCCTCCAAACTTTACCATTTTCCGTGTTGACGGTTGTACAGGCAATGATCCACCAGGTCGCGAGGTTCTCATAGCTGCTCACAACCGTTATGATGCCACCCTGCTAAAGACCTCCGACTCTACAATATCAGAATTTGTATGTATCAAAATAGCACTAAATAAGGGCCTTCTGCACAACGTCTGTTGTTACATTCGCCCCTCTCAACCACTAGACGCCTACGAGCCCATAATTGAAGCGATCAATACCCTGCTTGAGAACGCTAACGCGTCCGATGAATTTATTTTATTGGGTGACTTTAACCTCCCCCGTATCCAATGGTCATTGTCCGAGGACTGTTCTCACTTTGTTCCCCTTAACGCATCTTCGGCCAAAGAAGCCTACTTTACCGATCAGCTCTCCGTCTCAGTTCTCTTTCAAGAAAGCGGAGTCAAGAACTTCCTGGACAGACAATTAGTCTTAATCTTTTCTTCAGACATAGTTAACTCGGCTGTCGCAGAAAGCAACCATCTTCTCTCCTCCCTTTACCGTCACCATCCTCCTTTGTTCCCCGTTTTCTCCTACGAGCACCCTCATGCCGTTTCAAGCTCCGAATCTTCTTTACCTTTCAATTTTCGTAAAGGCGACTTTGAAAAATTAAATCACTTGTTCCTCAACTCTAACATTGCCACTATCCCTCAACATCTTCCAGTTGACGTGGATTTAGAGGCGTTCTATTCAGAAATACACGCTTGTCTTACACAATCTATTCCCCTTTTTCCTCGTAAAAACTACTCCTCATCCCCCGTATGGTACGACAAAGAATTACGCTCTCTCCGCAACAGGAGAAATAAACGTTGGCAAACTCTTCTTCTAACCCCGACTGAGTCTGACTATTCTTCCTATCTATCTGCTTATACCTCTTTTTCTGAACGTTGGGATACCCTCTACCATGAGTACCTCCAACGGATGGAAACTAGGCTAATATCAGACCCCAAGCGTTTTTATAGCTTTATTAATTCTAAGAAGAAATCCAATGGTTACCCTTCCACCCTAAAGCTCGAGAATACCTCTTCATCTTATCCTAAGGTTATCGCTAACCTCTTTGCACACTTCTTCAGTAAATCTTTCAGCGACAATTCTCTACAACCCGACCTTAACTATTTTGCATTCATGGACAAATGCACTCAAACGTCGTTTTCATCTTTTCACCCTGATCCTGAACTAATCGCCGCCAGTATTAATAGGCTTGAGGACGACTTTGACCCAGGTCCTGATGGCATTCCTGCCATTGTTCTGAAAAAGTGTGCCATGCATCTAGGTCAAACCCTTACTTTGCTTTTTCGTCTCTCGGTCACTCAAGGGGTTTTCCCTCAATTATGGAAAAATTCGTATATTATTCCCATCTTCAAAAAAGGTTGCAAGAACGATGGGTCCAACTACAGACCCATTGTTAAATTATCATCCATACCTAAACTATTCGAAAAATTGGTCTATGATTCCATGTTCTTCCACTGTAAGTCTATCTTCTCCCTCTCCCAGCATGGCTTCCTCCAAGGTAGATCTACAACCACCAATCTTACTGAGTTCGTCTCTAAAACACTATGTGCCCTGGAAAACGGTGAAGATGTTGATGTTATCGCCACCGATTTTAGTAAAGCCTTCGACAAGATCTCCCATAACGTTATCTTGTTCAAACTTGATCGCCTAGGCTTCCCCCCACCCAGATTCATCTCCTGGATTCGATCCTACCTCAACAACCGTCATTACAATATTCTTTTCACCCCGAGAGTCTATATGTTAACCGACGTACCAGTCGCTATCGTTACCTCTTTGTGTGACTTAGGAATAATCTGTGATAGTGAACTCAATTTCCGTTCCCATATTTACAGCATAATTAACAGAGCTAACTCCGCGCTAGGGTTTGTGAAGCGCTGGTCTAGAATGTTCTCCAATCCTTATGTTGCCAAATCTCTCTACGTCTCCTTCGTTAGACCTCTCCTTGATTATGCCAGCCAGGTATGGTCCCCTACAGAAACAACTCACATTAATAGGATTAAATCTGTCCAGCGTAGGTTTATTCGCTTCACTTTACGTGATCTTCCATGGGTTGACAGATTCAACCTTCCACCCTATGAAAACCGTCTGATACTGATCGACTTACAACCTCTAAGCAAACGTCGTGATGTTTCCGACATCCTCTTCATTTATCAATTATTAACTGGTGCCATAGACTGCCCCTCAATCATGCAATCTTTACCCATCTATACCAATCCCCGTAACCTTAGGTTCACTCCCCTTTTCCGACTCGACCGCCATCGCACAAACTACAGTCAAAGCGAGCCAATTACCCGGATGTTACGAAAAGTCAACGACCTTTTCTCTTTTGAATTCCATCTGAGTAAATCATCCCTCCACAAAACCTTATATCTTGACCGCACCCATCTTGATTCTGATCGCCTACCTTAATTCTTCTTCCTTTCGCCTTCTGCCAGTAATCAATATATATAGCTCATATTGTAGCTTATACTTTTTATTTATTTATTCTTAATTCTCATTTATTATAGTCTGTAGAATTAATATTAAGTTATAGCTTGTATTTAGTATTTTTATTGTGTTTTTTTATGCAATAGCTTGTATTAAGCTTAAATAAATAAATTAACGGTAATACCAGAAACGCGCAAGGCAAGTACAACTAAACAAACACAAAAAAAAACCAACGTCGGAAAACCACAGAAAAACCAAGATGAAAACAGAACCAAACAAGTGGACTCATAATTAACCTGAAAGTATAAAAGGTCTACCTACAAAGGAAAAGACCGCATGTTTGTTTAGCTTAGCTTATTTAAAATATACAAAAAAAGGTGAGGAAAGACCAGAAATAAAAATTAACCTGGAAAATTTTTTATAAAATTCTTGGGGCAATATATAAAAGAAAAACGAAATAAACAAAAAGCGGAAGTATAAAAGTTAAATTAAAAAAGGAGAAAGAGGAAACATTTTAAATTTCACGCCCTAGGCTTTTCTCCCCTAGGACGAAAAGGCGTGGGCTGCTAAAATCGTGGAGGTGTCCTCCACGGCGCTGTATGGTGGGTTGGAGACGCCCTCGGTCGATGGATGGCCGCCAGATGCACGCCTGAGCGCTGGCTCGATGGCTCGTCGGCTGTTGTTGCGGTTGCATGCAGCAGTGCGTGTTGCCTGACAGTCCTAGTACACCGCCTGAAAAAATGCATTTCACAAATGGATGAAAACATGAAGGTGAATTATTGACTTACCTGAAGTATTAATGGACTCCCCGTGACAGGTGAGGAAGAGGTCCAGGGGTGCGCTGTGTCAACGCCGGCGCGCGAGCCCCACACACAAAGTTATCGTCCGCCGGGCAGGTTCCACCATAACTTTACCACACCGTCCCCGGCGGGATCTACCCAAACTATGCTGGACAGCCGAATAGTCCAAACGAGGGGCCGGCGTGGGCTGGAACGCGCCAAATTAATTTTCCGGACGAACGAAAATGAAGTATACACGCGCGGATCTATTTCGAGCTAAAACCACAATGAGCGGGCCCTTATGGTTTGCGATGATTTACGACGAAAAATCCAAAACCCCTGACACAGCAATTGCGAGATGATTATTCCTCTCCAAAGAATAATCATCTTATTCGTGGGGGGAAGGAAATGTTACACATTGAATTCGCTTATTTTAAGATAAGCCAAATTCCATCGAATCCAATCTGTCATTTGAAAAAATAAGTCGTAAAAAATTCTATGAGTTGGATTTTAAATATCAAATTATTCAAATCCAACTCATGAAGAAATAAAATTAAAACAAACAAATATTGAATGAGTTGGATTACGTACAACGAGTAACGTTGCAACAAAGTTGTCATGTACTTAAATCCAACTCATGATAAACAACGCGTCGACATTCTTTCCACACGGTAGCCGAATACACGATAAGCAAAAGAAACTTGCTGAATGAGCGCGAAAGAAAACGATCTACAGCAACTCTGCCCACTGACAGCCATCTACATAAAGGGCAAAAGACAAAAACGAAGAAGGTTGATGATTCTTTTTTGGGCAGAATAAAATTGAGTCTGTTATAAAAGATTTACAGTGCAAAGAATATCTGTGCAGGAGTTAGTGTTATAAAAACTACACAAAAGTGCACGATAACATTAAATTAATCATCGATAATTAAAAGTCTTAGATATTCTGTAAGGATTATTCGTTGTAAGTGTGTAAAAGGTAATACAAAATTAATCATTAGTAATTAAAGTTTATTATATCCACACAAACGTGCACGATAACATTAAATTAATCATCGAAAATTAAAGTTTTTTCTATTGGTCATTATTAACTGACGTAACTCTTAGTGTGTAATTCCCGGTTGAATAAACGAAACCAAAAGCAGTCCGAAAACAATTATAAAAGATAACAATTTGGCTAAAATATTTAGGTGTATATGTGGGGCTCGATGGTAAAACGTATAATAGTCGCATGATTCTGAAGAAACTCTCTGGAGCTATGAATTCATGGCGGATGCAGTACAGATGAATTGACGATTTCAGTGAAATTTTTGCAGGCGAAAGTCGTTGACGCCTTCCTGTGGTTGGGGGGGAGGGAGGTCTTACAGACATGGTCCTAAAATGTCAGTCTCATCAGGTACGGGCATTCCAGCGAGTGATCTAACAAATAATTGCGCAGGTGTGGGTAAGTTCTATTAGGGTACATCCACCATATCCGCATGACTGGTCCCAGGATTTGATTTCCACGATTACAACTTGGGCCAGAATAAGACCTTAGAACATAAAGCTAAACAGGAATGGCAGTATCGCGTATATGTGCTGTAGGTGTGATCGGTATCTGAACGATAGAAGAAGTGTGGAAGTGGGGAAAGTTTTGAGGTACTGTCCCCATATCGAAGTGTTTTGCTTTTATTTTCGGAAATGTCAAATTTTAAGTTGTGCTGTGAAAGTTTTGTGAAAACAGGAATTTATCGAGGTGATTAGTATTAACGATTGCTAATTATAGCCTAGTTAAGTGTAAAAATACCTTGTGATATCTTATTGTGTCCTTTTATTGTGTAAACTCCACAAAAAATCACAAATTTAGTGATGAAGTGTGCTGTGTACTGCTGCAAACATTATCGCCGGAGAGCGCGAGGAAAATCTGTTTTCAGGAAAGTATATGTTATAATACAATCTCTAAGGTCTTTTTGCTTAAATTACTGCGATTATATTAAGCGACAGTGACTTATAATAGTAAATATTCACTATTTTCCTGGCTATAGAACTTTGTTTACATTTGTAATCTAGCCAAATATAGCTTTGCCCATATTGCCACTGTCGGCTCGCGAACAATTTTTCAGAAGGGGTTAGAACATATTTTTCGATTTAAAACTAAAAATATTTTAAGTATAATTATATAGATTTCCCAAAAATAGCAAATAATTTACATAAGTACTTACAATAAATAATTGTAAGTGCAATTGACAAAAGACAAACCACTGGGGACCAAAAAAGATACATAAGTTATAATATCATATTTTAACTTATTTATCTAAATCAACTATCTCAACCTCCACGTGGTGGTCCCTGGAAACAAGTGAGCACTGTCTGTATTCAATAACAATGCTCACTTGGCTAAAAGAGAAGGTGGAACAGTTTAAATGCATAAATTATTGAAAATTTCAAATCTTTTCACAACTGTTTTTCTAAATTGTGTTAGATCTTATTATAATTAGAAAATCAATTTCATCTTTGCGCACATTTTTAAATGTAATTTAATAATACAATTTTGAAAATAAATATTTATTAATTTTGATTTAATACAATTTGTAATTATTCAAAAGATATATCAACCCCGCTTCAAAAAATCTCAAATTTGACTACTGTCATGGGCTTCAAACACATAGAAAACCCTCACCACTACAGAAAGGAAAATGCCGACGTTTTTCTGGCTTACTGCCATTCCTGTTTAGCTTTATGTTCTAAGAATAAGACCAACATTCCATTTGCCATGGAATGAATTTGTGTACGGGGAATTCTCAGCAATTCCGATCCGGTTTAACCCTGAGTTAGTAGTTTCGGAGTTCAGTAATGCTCGAGGTATAACGGCCGATACAGGACAACTCACAGTTCTTGGAGATATAATTGATACTTCTGTGAACACACTTATGCATCCGCACACCACACAATTAAACGAATTGCTGACTCCAACACGAGAGCGTATCTCAGTCGTCTATTTACTAGAAAACCCAGCACTGATGTGATAAATGCTTTCGTCCTGAACCAACCACCGCACACAACATTCAGTACAATCCCTTCACGTCGGCTGCGCGATCTTTTCGTAGAAGTAAATCCTATGGATCACTTAGGTGTTAATAGATGACGTGCACATCTTGGGGTAGACTTGAAAGTAATGGGGATCATTATTAGCAGAGTGATCTATAGTTATCCTTTTAATTACAGAGACTGATGTGGCATTTAAACTGCTCCATCGCAGCCTCGTCCATCCAAACTAGCTGTCACATGTGCGATATTAATAATCTTGTTCGCCATTTGTGTCAGCTTTGACTGCATGCCCATCTAGCCTGGGCAACATCCCACTAACCCACAGTTTCACATACGTGCGCATAAGAACCACATCGTTGCCAGATTGAGGAGGCGATTACGTATAGAGTTTCTGTCAACGGAGGCCGACACATTCAACTGCAATTGGCAACCTTTTTCGTGGGTGCGGAACGGAAACCTCGTCTGTCACTGGGAATAACAGGCCGCAGACTTGCAGCAGCTTGTCCACGAAGCTTCTCTTCGCTCTGGTATTGCTGCAAGTGCTGCGAGAAGTACAAGTCCCGGAGGACTAGAAAAGTGGCGAACGGCTCTATAGAGAGGGCATTTGCTTGGGAGCAGTGGTTCCCGAAGTAGGAACTTCGCCTGATGCTCCGTCTGCCCTCTGGGCACACTCATACAATCATGTTCTAGTTTGATAGTTTTAGGCTTAGCTCTAGGTGTTGTTTCGGTTTTTTTTTTTAAATTTTTGGGTACTTTTTTTAGAGCTGGCACTCGCTTGGAAGCATTTTAAAATTTCTTGTATTTTCATTTTTACAGATTTTTTACTATGTTGTACCTTCAAGTTTTAGAGTCGTTTTTACGAAACATCTTTAGAGGAACATACCGCGTCATTTCTTATGTTCTTTTTGATCGTTAACTATTGTTTCTTTTTTGTTCTGGTTATTGTGCATTTTTTAGGGTAGCCTTGAATATCTGTGCTAACGAGTATCTGTGGAGATCGCTTTTGGAAGACTCGAGAGTCGTAGGAGAATACTATCTAAAAGAAGTGACATAAATCATTTCTTTATGCCGTCAGTTGTGGCAGCATGCTGCGTATTACACAACTTCATTGAAAAAGGAAATGTTAGATATGTAAGACAAGGGATTGAAGAATTGGAGAATGATCTCGAGCTGACTTAATATGAATAACCTCATCGACATGTTAGTGCATTTGATTCCTTAAAGCACTTAACGTAATGCAGCACTTGGTGCCAGCACCAGGATTGAAGTGAAGTGCTTGTAAATTCAAAATATATGAAATAATATGGCGCATCACAGAATGGGAATACTGATGCCTGCAGTAGGATTGATCCTCTCGTCGAAAATAGTTTGAATTTGATGCTGGGTGTTGTCAGTTGTCAAATCAAAGTAAGCGGAAATTTTTAAAAATAAAATAAATTTGGAATAAAAACTTGTAGAATTAATCAATCATTACCCGTGCTTATATAAAGAGGCCACTAACAATTACAAAAACATTTTTATGAAAGAACTTCTTCTGAACGACACATCAATGCATTCTGTTATGGTGGGCATAGGATCAGAATTGATGCTGCAGTGTCTTAAGGCCTTAACGGACCGGGAAATTCGAGAGTTTTTATGTGAATATTTAAACCAACTTTTAGAGGTATAATAATACACTTTTTGTTTAAAAGTTATTTAAATAAAGTTGCACATAAATTATTTATGATGTTTCAGTTCTATTTTTAGATTTTATTTCATATCTATTTACTTATTACAACTTTTTTGTTGCTTGGTGAATTAACAATGTCTGAAAAAAAATCTTTATACTTGAAACACACGAACGCCCCGAATCATAATTCTTTGGTAAATTATCATAAATTTTCACCAAGAATGATCATTCTTGCTGGTCGAAACTTCATTTAAAAACTTAATTCTTGCAAGAAGAAGTGGCAGAATTGACAGCTGTTTTCTGTGTCGAAACTTTAGCACAATGCAACAAGAGTTAAGTGAGTTTTTTTTTTAATTCCAATAGAACTGGACAGAAATTTTTTTTTAGTTACACTTTCTTGTCTTAGAATTTTAATGATTTAATCTAAATTTATACATGTCAATAAACATATTTATGCTAGCTGCTTGCCTGAAAGAAGATATTCCACGAGTCCGTCGTCGATTATTTTTGCAACAATGCACTGCACAGTTCATTTTGAAAATCTGTCTTTTAAAGTCTATAAACTGTCTCAAAGTTTTTGTAAACAAATCACTCTACTAATATAGTCTTGATATTTATTATACTTTTCACTAATCACTTTTTATTTCGAATAATATCGCGAATAATTTCGACCGAACTAGCGATTACAATTTGAATTTGCCATCTGTCAAACCAATGCGATAACCTTGCACATCCCGCTCCACACCGTGCCCGCAACGGGCAAGTACACGTACGAGTACACGTACAGGCAAGGGCACTTCCTTCAGTTCTATATTCTAAGATTCAAATATTAAACAGCTTTCAAACTGTCAACACAACCGTCAAACTTTCCATGTGGCGCCTTCGAAAAAGAATGAAGATTCAGTAGAATGATCATTCAGTTAAACTTCATATTTTGCTGTCAGGTGTCACGGGTATTGTAGCCGTATCAGATTGCACGTCAGCCGACGGCATCAGCAACAGCGCGGGCAACGGCAAAAAAATTTCGCTGTCGGCTGTATCATATTGAACATACACGACAGCATACTTTTAGCCTTAGAATAAAGAACTAGAGGAAAGGACATTCGGAAAAATGTAAGCATTTTGCTATATGTGGTAGAACCCAAGCGATGTGTGCATTTCGAACACTTTTAATATAATATAACTTTGCCCGACCATATTTTATTAATTTACTTAATTTTACTATTTAAAAACACTTTGCTTATGCCCCAAATATTTCAGTACCACGGAGACGACTTTGATTTCAAGGCGACATTCGGTTCAATAACAATAACATTTCAGGCGACATTCCCCCTTAACCCACTCGCCACTTGGCCATGAAGCAAAAATGCTTATCACACGTACAGGGTTTTTACTTAAGATAGCCTTTCCTCTCGTTCTTTATTCTAAGCTTTTAGCGAACAAATGCCACTGCGAGAAACGTCAGTTCGGAGTTAAAAGTAAAAAGTTAATCGTGCTGCCCGAGAGATGGCACCACAAAATTAGGATTAGAAATGACTCGGTAGCAAACATTTTTCTACTGACGGGTCGGGTCACGTGATTCGGATTAGCCAATAAGAACACTTGCTGCTACTGTTGCTGACGGCAGTAGTGCAATCTGATACGGCCTTTACTCTTGCATCATATTGTTGCTCTTCTTGTATGATTTCCCCATGGTTAGCACAAAATTCATGAACTACAACATTGTACGGTTTCCTTTTTCGTTGTTACCTGCAAATTTAATTAACATTTTATTACTTTTAGTAAGGAAATAAAAAAAATAGCTCCTACTTATTTCTTCTAATTATAATAAAATTCGTGAACTACAACATTGTACGGTTTCCTTTTTCGTTGTTACCTGCAAATTTAATTAACATTTTATTACTTTTAGTAAGGAAATAAAAAAAATAGCTCCTACTTATTTCTTCTAATATTATATTATCAAACGCAAATGAATGTGCTGATTCATCGAGTAAATGATGTGCTGGCCTATGTTCTGAGTTCAAACTGCAGCTATTGCAACTTGGTTCTGCGGCTACATTTGTTGAGGAGTTGAAACTGGGCTCCGGATCAATCCAAAATTTTCCCGGAAATCCCTCAACTGACATTTTATACTATCGTAGCTACTGCATCTTCTCCTAGAATATACAAGTCGTCGAACTTTCGCCGCTTTTTCATAACTTTAGTGTTTCCTCCATGTACTGTCCCTTCAATTATTTATATTTCACAAGAATTTGCAACATACTTCATTGTTTGTATCATAGTTCACAAATTTGCTTCTTCACTGTTGTGAAAATTTCTATACATCTAACTTTCCTTCTTCTCTGCAAAACTCTTTAAGCCAATATGTCTCTTCTACCCAACAGTTCGCACCTTTTTTCTTTTTAATTTGAACTTCCATTATAAAATAATTATATTGCACTCGAGACAAAAAACACCTGCTCATTTTTGATAAACAATTCAAAGGATATGTGGCTTTTAAGGCTAGTACTGTATCAGATGGTACAGTTGAATGAATCAAAATAGTTTTTAAAAAAAGTTGAACCGACTTCACAAAAAGCGCTAAAAAGCATAAAATAATTTTTAATTTTATATCTATTACGACATTTTGAAGTCGGTGCAAATCAAACAAACCAAACAACTACATGAAAAGTATTTAATCGTCATTTCTTATGATCCCGTAAACTGAAATGCTCAGGTAGTATTAGGTACTATTTTCAATTGTGGTACTGTAGTTGTTTTATTTGTTTAATTTGCACCGACTTCAAACTGTCGTAATAGATATAAAATTAAAAATTATTTTATGCTTTTTAGCGCTTTTTGTGAAGTCGGTTCAACTTTCTTTTAAAAACTATTTTATTTTTCACTTTTTAGTGTCTTATTCTCTATAAAACGAAGAAAGAACCATCCAAATCGGTCCACGCGTTGAAAGTTAGTTTTAACCCCCTACCTCACCCCCATTCCACTAAACTTTTTTTCTCATGGTATCAATCAAGGAACATACTCTACCGAACATAAAAGGAATCATCGAAATCGGTCCACGCGTTACGAAGCTACTACCCCTCCCCCTCCCCCACCTCCACCCTAGGACCAAATTAATCTCCTATTAGCAATGGGGGATCACACTCTATACAACAGCAAAAGAACCGTACAAATCAATCCACGCGTTACAAAGTAAGGTTCCACCCCCTTTCTCCCACCCCCACCCCAGCAACATTTGTTTTCTCGTAGTATCAACCAAGGATCATATTCCATCCAATAGAAGAAGAATTATCCAAATCGGTCCACGCGTTACGAAGTTAGACTACCCCTCCCCCCACCCACAACTTTCACCATAGGACCAAATTATTCTCCTATTAGGATCATACTCTATACAACAGAAAAAGAACCATCGAAATCGGACCAGGCGTTACAAAGTTAGGTTCTACCCCCAACCCCACCCCATCCCCCCAAAATTTTTTTCACCTGGTATCAACCACGGAACATACTCTACCCAACAGAAAAAGAATTATTCAAATAGGTTCACGCGTTACAAAGTTAGACTACCCTTCCCCCCTCCCCCCACCCTAGGCCAAATTTTTTTCTTCTATTAGTAATGGGGGATCATACTCTGTACAACAAAAAAAGAACCATCCAAATCGGACAACGCGTTACAAAGTTAGGTTTCACCCCTACCCCCCACCCCCACCCTACCAAAAATTTTTTTGACATGGTACCAATCGGTGAACATACTCTACCCAACAAAAAAAGAATCATCAAAATCGGTCGACGCGTTACAAAGTTATGCCCGGTCAAACATAAAAAAAAAAAATTTAAAAAAAAAAATTTAAAAAAAAAAAAAAAAAAAGCGTCGAACTTAGAACCTCTTTGTTTTTGGGAAGTCGGTTAAAAATATGCATTAAAAGTTGTATATCCCAATTATGCAGACGACCTTACTATAGAAAGGAATTTCTAATTATTAAACAACAACCAGTAAAATACTAGCTCTTGACAAACTTATATAAGTTAACACATCAAATATGTTTCTTAACGACAAATAAGCTTTTTCTCACGTTCCGGACACAACATGAAAGACCAGACCTTGAAATTCTTCATAACAACTGCAGCAAGCTTTCCTCGTATTGCACTCACCGTGGGAACTCAGCTGACGCTGCACTTTTTCCCGACGATAGCCAACCAAGTAGAAATAAGTTAGCTAAGATAATTTCAGTCTTCTAGTTTGTATCATGAAGTGAGGAATAAAATACTAAAACTAAAAATTTCTTTTTTTATAAATAAACCGGCTACAAAAATTAACTGGCGCCCGAGCAGGGACCGTGGAATACAAACGGGAATTAATTAAGTTAATAGCGAGGTTTGCGAAATATATTTTTTTTTTCTTTTCGATAATAATTGATTGGTGTAAACATTCACCCAAGTGGTAAAGAAAAAGAAGTGTTGCTCTAAAAAACGAAAAAGTGTGTAACCAATCACCTATAATCGTTTTATGAAACCTGTGAATGAAATTTGTGTAAACAGCCACAAAGTCATTAATAGAAAGCTTATGTGAGCATTTAAGCAAACAAGTGATCTTTTCGTTTGTAATTAGTGGCAAGTAAGGGGGTTAAAATCCCGTGAAACCTTTTCGACGATAAAGGACCAGGAAACGAGGCCCCGAAGTAATCCAAGCAACTAATAACTCGATTCGGACGAAACGGAGTTGTCAAGTGAAATCTTCTGGGATACACCGAGGATAACATTCTTTAACAACAGCCGCCTGATCTGTTGGGAAAGGAAGACCATCAGCGGTCCCACCCAAATATAAAAAAGCACCGGAAAGTCTATAGAAAAAAGAAAACGGAGACTCACTGAGATGTTCATCTTACATCTACTAATTATTTTATTGTAAGTCTATCAATCTTATTTTTATAAAATAAAAACATATTATTTGAAACAAATATTAGTGACAAAGAAATAAATATTTTGTGTAATTACTTTAAATTTGTCAAATATTAAAGAAAAAAGTAATTAGCTAACATTTTAAAGTTTCAACTGCAAATAATTATTTAAGATTATAAATTCGTGACGTTCTCAACTCATTGAGCAATTTATTCAAGTGTATTCAATCGTAATTACAAAGTAGTACGAAAGTGAACTATTTTTCCTTATAAAAATTTTTTTTGTGTTTGATAAAAAAATGACAGAAAATAATATTCTTAGACCAGCGAAATTATCCATTTCAAGTTCACTGCCAGTAATAGGTTCAATACAAAACGGAAACCTTTCCGAAATGGATAAAATTCCTGACGTGGTAAAAAGTCTCAGGGAATTTTCTGGAAATCCTGGAGAATTTGGTTCCTGGAAAAAGAGTGTCGAAAGAATACTCATAATGTACGAATCATTAAAAGGTTCTCCAAAATACTACGGTATCCTTAGTGTAAACCGTAACAAAATAATCGGCCACGCCGATATTGCATTGGAATCTTATAATACTCCATTAAATTGGGATAGCATTTCAAAATGTTTAGCATTACATTACGCTGATAAAAGAGATCTAGGAACTCTTGAATACCAAATGACCACTTTGGTCCAAGGGAATCGATCTATTCACGAGTTCTATCAAATGGTCTATCAGCACTTATCTTTAATTTTGAATAAATTATCATCTCTTGATATGGGTCAAGAAGCATTAAATATAATGACAAAATCTTATAGAGATAAAGCTCTAGATACTTTTATCAGAGGCTTGCGAGGAGAACTTCCAAGACTTCTTAGTATAAGAGAGCCTGTGGACTTACCTCAAGCTCTACATCTTTGTCTTAAATTGCAAAATGTAGATTTTCGTTCACAATATGCCAATAATTCTCGCAAAATTATACAAACTAATCGTACAACACCACCAGTTCCAACCAGAAGGAATTTTCCTCCTTCGCAACTCACGGTACCTAAAGCAGCTCCTAGAGCAACTTTTTATCCTGAACTATTAAACGATCCTCAAAGGAACGAAATACCTAAACCATTTTATCAAAATCCCCAATTTACCTATAATCAACCATTTGCAACTACACGACAACTATCGCCAAAGCCCTTACCAAGGCCAGAACCAATGGATATTGACACTTCATTGCATTCTCGTGCAGTGAATTATAAAAATCACTCACAGTTTCGTCAACCTGTAGAAAAGAGACCATTATCAAGACAAATGCATCCACCTAACAAACAACAACGCATTTTTAACACAGAACCCCTTGATCCTGAACAGCGCGCTGAAATCGAAAGCTACGAGGATAGTATCCAAAACGAGAATGAAATACACGAACAAACATTAGGAGATTACATTTCGAATGAAAATACGAATACCGACCAATTAGATGATATTTATCTTCTACACTTGAGGAGCTCATCGCTCCCTTATTTTGAACACATTACCAAAAACGGCGAAACCATGAAATTTTTAATTGACACCGGCTCTAATAAAAATTATATTCAGCGACGTCATATCAAAAACCCAATTCGCAACGAAAAAGTATTCTTCGCTAACTCCGTAGGAGGAAACATAAAAATCACCCATCATGCCCTAATAAATCTGTTTGGCGCTCAAGTGGGAAAATTAAAATTTTTCATTCTACCAAATCTAAGCTCATTCGACGGAATAATAGGTAATGACAGCCTGAAAGAATTAAAGGCAGTAATTCATACTAAAGAAAACTACATGGTAATCGGACCAGACATAAAAATATCTCTAAACCAATCCAATTCAGAATCAGTGAATTCAATTAATTTACGAACCTCACATATGACAAAATCCCAAGTCGAAAAATTAAACATTATAATAAAAAAGTACCATAATCTGTTCTTGGAACCTAATGAAAAGTTAACCAATACTTCAATAGTAGAAGGAGAAATCCGCACCACCTCTTCAAATCCAGTGTATTCAAAGTCTTACCCTTACCCTATGGCTTTAAAGGATGAAGTTGAAAAAGAAATTAATAAATTACTTGAAGATGGAATCATTAGATCTTCAAAGTCACCATATAACTCTCCAGTTTGGATCGTTCCAAAAAAAACGGACGCATCCGGAGAAAAAAAATATCGTTTAGTAATAGATTTCCGAAAACTAAATAGTGTCACAATTGCCGACAAATACCCAATCCCCGAAATTAACGAAGTACTAGCCAACTTAGGAAAGAACCAATGGTTCACTACAATAGATCTAAAAAGTGGATTTCATCAAATTCCACTTAAGAAATCCGATATCGAGAAAACGGCTTTCTCAGTCAATAATGGGAAATATGAATTTACTAGATTACCCTTCGGATTGAAGAATGCACCTTCAATATTCCAAAGGACGTTGGACGATATCTTAAGAGAGCATATTGGTAAGAAATGCTATGTCTACATTGATGACAATCTTCGGTAAAACCGAAGAAGAGCATTTTCAAAACCTTGAAATAGTATTTAATACATTAGAAAAGACTAACATGAAAGTGCAATTAGATAAGAGTGAATTCTTTAAAGAAGAAATTGAGTTTCTCGGCTTTGTAATATCTAAACACGGTATCAAAGCCAACCCGAAAAAAATTAATGCAATAGTCGACATCCCCATACCCAAGACACTTAAAGATCTTCGATCATTTCTTTGCATGGCAGGGTACTATCGGCGCTTCATTAGAGACTATGCAAAATTAGCAAAACCTCTAACGTCGCTCCTAAGAGGGGAAGATGGACGCGTGTCCAAAAACTTATCAAAAAATAAAATCATCAAACTGAATGAAGACGCAATCGAAGCATTCAGCAAAGTCAAAGATTGTCTTGTGTCAAAAGAAGTAATGCTCATTCATCCAAATTTCAATAAAGATTTTCAACTTACCACTGACGCTTCAGACTACGCCATTGGTGCAGTATTAGCTCAGGAGGACAAACCTATTATGTTCATATCAAGAACACTAAACAAAACAGTGGAAAATTATGCCACCAATGAAAAAGAGATGCTTGCAATCATATGGGCATTAAATTCATTAAGAAATTTCCTCTACGGATCCAGGAAAGTTAAAATTTTTACTGATCATCAACTGCTCACTTACGCGCTTAGTAACAAGAACACCAATAGTAAAATGAAACGCTGGAAAGCAATTCTGGAAGAGTACAACTATGAACTGAAATATTCTCCCGGCAAAACTAACGTAGTTGCTGACGCATTGTCAAGACTACCCCAAAAAGAACAAGGAAATTACATGACCATGACACAACACAGCGACGAAAGTTCTTCCCACAATCTAATACCTTCAGTAGAGATTCCACTTAATGTTTATCGAAATCAATTAATCCTGAAAAGGGGAAACGATAACAGTTACCAAATTCAAAATCCCTTTCCAAACCACACTAGACATATATTTGTTCAACCTCAGTATTCCGATTCCAATATTACAGACATTTTTAAAAGATACCTGAACCCACATACAATCAATGGGATAAAAACCGAGGAAAATATCATGGGACAAATTCAAACAATTTACCCGCAACATTTTAAAAACTATAGGATTCGTTTTACACAAATACTTGTGGAAGATGTACGTAATGAGACGGATCAAGAAGAACTTATTCTAGCCACACACCGACGAGCACACCGCAGTGCTGACGAAAATAAAATGCAAATCGCTGAGAAATACTACTTCCCTAAAATGAACCGGAAAATAAAAAACCTTGTGAAAAACTGTAGAATCTGCAAAGAGAATAAATACGAAAGACACCCCAACAATCCAATAATTAACCCCACACATATACCAAATTTCCCAGGTCATACCATCCACATTGATATTTTTTCTACAGAAAAGACATTAGCGCTTACAGCTCTCGACAAATTTACCAAACTAGCACAAGCAAGAGTAATAAAATCCCGCTCTATACAGGACTTGAGACAACCGCTAAGAGAATTATTGCTATTCTTTGGCGTACCAGAAAATATCGTGCTGTACAATGAAAAGTCCCTTAACTCTGCTTCCTTAACAGCTATGATGGAAGATTTGAACATTAACATTTTTACAACCCCACCTTACAAGAGCGAAGTAAACGGCCAAGTGGAACGTTTCCACTCCACCTTAGCAGAGATCATGCGTTGTCTTAAGAACGACGGAACAAATCGGTCTTTTAAAGAACTTCTTGAACGATCAGTAAATGAATACAACCACACATTTCACTCCACTATTGGAAAAAAACCTGTAGAATTATTCTACGGTCGAATTCCCCGAGTAACACCCGAACAATTCGAAAAAACCCGACGCGACAATATTACAAAATTAAAGGAAAAACAAGAGAACGATCTAAAATATCATAATAAGAAGCGCAAACCTTTAAAGGACTATGAGATAGGGCAAATAATTTTCGTAAAACACAATAAAAGAATTGGTAGTAAACTTACAGTGAGGTACAAACAAGAAGAAGTTAGGGAGAACAGACACACTACATTCATAACAAAGTCTGGAAAAACTGTCCACAAGAGTAATATAAGAAATTAATTCTTTTACAGGTGCACTACTTTTACCGCGAAGGCGGATGTTCAAATCCTGGATTACTCTAATTCCCGGATCATCGCACTAAGCTCTGGCATTGCCAAAATACAAAATGGTCACTTCAAAATTATCCATGTAATTGATCTCCAGCTTTACGATAAATTCATTTCCGATAACCTTCCAATCCTTGATAATCAAATAACAAGCGATCATCCCCTATACCCGTTTCTTCACCATGAACTTTCCCAGATTCAAGATTTATTAACAAATATTAGACCACATAAAGAAAAAAGATCACTTGACTTTATCGGCAGTGCTTGGAAGTGGATAGCTGGTAATCCAGACCACGAAGATTTCATTGTAATACAAAATAAAATGAATAATGTTTTGGAAAATAACAACAGACAAATCATCATCAATAAATTGCACAATGAAAGAGTTAACAATATTACAAAAATTACAAATGAACTTATAAAAGTAGTTAGGGAAGACCACATACTAGGTCAAAGATTAGGTTTAAGCTTGCAGTATAAACTTAGATTAATAAAAGAAGAATTGACTAATATAAGGTACGCAATACATTGGGCTAGAGCAGGCATAATCAATTCTATGATGTTATCAAATAGTGAAATAGAAATAGCTACAAAAACTTTAGATAAAGAACAATTGCCATATTCAACACCAGAAGAGGCTTTAGAGTTTGCAAATGTTAGAATTGCTAGTAATAACTCCATTTTTCTTTATATTGTTAACATTCCTTTAACGACTAACGAAATCTATAAAAAATTGTTAATAAAGCCAATTAAAATAAATAATGTTATCATGAAAATTCCATATTCAAAAGTTCTACAGTATAAAGACAGAATTTACGGCATAAATAAGGACTGTAAAACTTACAATCAATTGTCAATTTGTAGTCAAGGTAATTTATTGGATATCAGTAACAGCACTTGCATACCCAATTTAATAAGGAGCCTCAACTCTTCATGCACCACTATCAACAATCAACACGTTCCCACTATAGAAGAAATCGATCAAGGAATTTTACTATTGAACCAATTTAATGGCACCATTAATATCGAGGGCACAATCCACGAATTGGCGGGGACATTTTTTATTAAATATCATAACATCTCAATAACAATAGAAGGACAGTCATTCAGGTCTAAGGAATTATCAACGCTCAAAGCCTTACCAGCCATCGTTCAACCTACCCCATTAAGGAAAGATCACCAGGAGCTGCTGTCTCTTGAAATGATGAAGGAACTTCACGGCAAAAATACTAAACAAATTCAACTCTTAAGAACTGAAAAAGAAACGCATAAATGGACAACATATGGACTTATTTGCATCATTGGAACCATACTCATTTTATTGCTACTCTCGAAATTCATACCTGGAAAAACAACAAAAACAAAAGTAATCATCCAAAAAGAAGACATAGAACAGGACATCACTAAGGAAAACACACCTCCTAAAACAGATGAAACACCATCGCCAGCACCCAGATTTTCCTTTTTCGAAACAACCTCCAGCTGATGATCATTTTACACGCATTCCGGTCATGGACCACTATTCAAAAATTGTATGAGGACATCCAAATCTAAGAGGGGAAGAGTTAACACATCAAATATGTTTCTTAACGACAAATAAGCTTTTTCTCACGTTCCGGACACAACATGCCAGACCAGACCTTGAAATTCTTCAAAACAACTGCAGCAAGCTTTCCTCGTATTGCACTCACCGTGGGAACTCAGCTGACGCTGCACTTTTTCCCGACGATAGCCAACCAAGTAGAAATAAGTTAGCTAAGATAATTTCAGTCTTCTAGTTTGTATCATGAAGTGAGGAATAAAATACTAAAACTTTTTTATAAATAAACCGGCTACAAAAATTAACTTATACAGCCAACAACCTGCATATTTGTTCCAAAAGTTGGACTTCTTGCAATGGATCGGACACACTAACCTATTAATCCCACGGTATAGATCTCAGTATGGCGAACGTTCTTACTTTGTCCAAAATATTCGTAAGTGCAATCTTTTGCCACATAGTATTCAGCGTACGGGATCCAATAGTTTTCTATAATTTCATAAAGTCATTGACTATATTCTAAGTCTCACTGCAGCAGTTTTGGGTGATATCATCTCTCATTAAGTACATAATCATATTTAGCTTTTCTTTTGTTTGATTTGTTTCTTTTTTTCTCCTTTTCGTTGGTAATTTGCTTAATTCAATTTTTTATTTACTCTTTCTTCTTTTATGTTATAGATATCTGTTTTGAATTCTAGTATTAGCTTAGTGTAAGATTTTAGTTAATACTTTTATGTCCCCAAAATTAATAAATTCCAGATCACTTCGTACACTTTAAGATTATGTAATCTTTGAACTTATAATGAATGAAATATATTATTATTATTATTGTATGTGCCAAAGTGATCGGACGTGCGTTTTAAAGCGACAAGTAAAGTGCCGAATAAAGTGCCATAATCAAAAGCAGAAATTACGGAAAAATATTATTTGTACGAAGGACTTATCTGAGGATCTTAAGAGATCAAAATTTATCGGAATATTTGTGAACAGTGGAAAGAAAACTGAAAAAAGTTCAAATTTGTGAAGTTTTGATATATATATATATATATATATATATATATATATATATATATATATATATATATATATATATATATATATATATATATATATATATATATATATATATATATACATCTGAAGAAATTTTAAAACTTTTCGTTTTCTTGACATTTTAAGCATTTTTGCAAATTAATTAATTAATTTTGAAGTGTCACTTTGTCATCAATTCGGTTAGAAATTTTCAAAGCTAATAATAGATTTGCTCCTACCCTCATGAGTGACAGTAGCGAAAGTGAATTTGGGGGGAAGCAAAAACCTCACAATGCAAGGAGAAAAAGAAACCGTGGTTTAAAAGTTGACCTCGCATCGATTATATGAAAACCTCTGAGCCCACTGAAGCCGTGTCCACGCAAAATGAAGCTGCAGTACCTGTAACTTGCACGTCGGCTGCGCCAAAATAAGTCCAAACGAAAGAATACAAGCAAGCGATGACATTCGTTATCATCACAACGGCACCCGGCATTGATAAGCCGGAGGCATCAAAAGTCACTTAGGACCAAAGACAAGCAGCACCAACTACTAATGCAAATGCGACATCTCTAAGAAATCACACATCTACCAGTGTGCCAAATTAAAAGAGATAGTAGATAGTAAAAGCCACCTTAAAGGCTGCCCCGCCGCTCAACCCAGTTATAATGTGCCCGAGCCTCTCTGGGACCAAGAAGATCGGGCTAAATAAGCAAGCACTTAAAGAGTCAACGCCATCCATTGCAGGGGTAGTAGTAGGGACTAGCTATGCCTAACAGGTAGGTGGTTCTCAATTTGTAATTATAGGTGAATACGTGACTCCTCGACAGCATCCGGTTGACTTGAGTAAGTCTCGGCCCAAGTCTGCCGCGGGGCTTCAAGGACTATTCGAAGCCCAGTGGCAGGATGACCGTTACGGCATATATTTTCAGCACATTCGCGGGTCTGCTCAAAGTACATACCTACGAGCCCTGCAACATGTCGTATCACTGGAGAATATTTTCTCATTTGGTCTGGTTGGCCGAGGCATGGTGGAGGTGTATACCACCACCATCGAAGCGTCCACAAAGCTAATGCTTAAGGGCATCGACATGGGCGGTAGATACCTTCAGCCATATCCGATTACAGCGAAACCGACGAGAGTCACCTTCTCTCGAGTCCCCCTCCGGACCAGGCCTGAGGACCTTGAAGCTTTCTTACGACGATTTGGAAAGGTCCACGGCAAGATCCGGGTAGTTCCCCTTAAATTTGGGGACGAGAGTCTCGGTCGCGGCATTTTTAGTTCCAGCCTTGAAGCACATGTTACCTTAAATCAAGGGTGTGTGCTTAATGACGGCTTTTACTTGAGTATGTTGGGGTCGAAATCCTGGATTGAGGTGTGCACTGAAGCGAAATGTTCTGCTTGCCATCAGGCAGGGCACTTCGTTGCGGACTGCCCAAAGAGGAACAGGAAAGTGGATGAGGACGCTGCTGCTGTAGTGCACACTGCCAACAAGGTGCCTGAGGTAAAACTCCCTGAGGCGATTCCGGGGACGGCTACAAATGGTGCCACCCCAACACGAAAGATGATGAGCTCGGACGAGGAGGTTACAAGTGGCAGCCAGGAAAAGAAAAAACAAATAATGAAGAGGAAGACGAAGGGAAAGCCTGACCAGGAGGTGTTGCTACCACCGAAGAAGGCAGTGAGCAATGGAAGGTTCTCGGGAGAAGAAATTATACCTTGCGCTCCGAGTGTACCATCAGTGACTCCAATGGATGTCACTGAAGTTCTCTCCGATGTAGAGGTTGTCTCCGCTCTCGAGACGGCCGGTACAACTCAAAGCGACTATGAATCGTGAGAAAGTTCCATTTCGATTAGTACCCGCTTTGAAGTGGATCTTGCTTTGGTAGAGGGCTCGAGGGAGAAGCTGCGCTCGCTCCTCGATAGCCTCCACTATAAGAAAAGTTCGGACAGGATCCTGACTATTCTCAGGAGCTTGGAGATCCAGCCAGGATCCAGCCCCAAATGAAGCTCCTTATTACAGAGTCCAAAAAGAAGGCCAAAAATAATGAGGTGTCGAGGCATGAGCGCCTCTTCAATAAAGTTTTGGGAATCCTGGAGGATCTCCAACTGGACAGGGCTCTTCATGATTAGAGTCGCACAGTCATTGTCTGATCTTAAGGGGGCTTAAGTCCACCCACTAGACTACACAGTATTTTTGAAGACATTAGACACTGGAACACGGACATTGCACTTATATAGGAGACGAATTTTACACAAGACACATTTACACGTCTAAAACAAAATTCCAACTTACACAAGGGTTACAGAGTTTTTGCCACAGAAACGCCCTGTCGAGGTTCCGGTTTGGCAATCGCTGTGGTCCACAGCTTTTCACTGATGTCTCCAGTATACACAGAGATCTACCTCGGTTTCGCGTCCTTCTTAGATTTAGCACTTCTTGTTGTGGCGACTAGCACTTTGGTCGAAAAGCGAACTGCTTACTGGATTTTCAACAATAACTTGTTGGACTCGAAGCAGAGAATATTTATTCAAACCTTAGCCATTGGTGGGATGTTGGAAAGCTTCAGATTCGCTCATTTATTGAGACGAGATTCAATCGAAGCAGATATCATGCATCGAGTTTGACGGCCGAAGTCACCCGGATTGGTACGCTCCTGCCCGCGCAACCAGAGTTACTCACACAATACGCGCTTGTTGCGAGAGGGCGAGTCTCCGACCGAGTACTTTTTCCAGAAAACTCGACGTAATACCGCTTCTTGTGAAGTACACTCGATTCTTGCCGAATCGAGCCAGATCCTATTTGGAGAGGACCTTGCGAATTATATTCGTAACTACTACACGCGGCTTTATGCTTCATCGACTTTGCCAACATTCTAGTCCAACGATGAATTCTTTCATCATGTTCCTACTTTTTCTGATGACAGTAGAGAATTCCTGGACAGAACTCTTACTCTCGATGATAAGCTTACCGCAACGAATGTTTATTTATTTAAGCTTAATACAAGCTATTACATAAAACTACAAAAAAATAAAAGCTATAACTTAATACTAATTCTACAAACTATAATAAATGATAAGTAATAATAAATAAATAAAAGGTATAAGCTACAATGTGAGCTATAAATACAGTAGATACTGGCATAAGGCGTAAGGAAGAAGAATTAAGGTAGGCGATTAGGATCAAGATGAGCGCAGTCAAGATATAAGGCTTTGTGAAGAAATGATTTACTCAGATGGAAGTCAAAAGAGGAAAGGTCGTTTACTTTTCGTAACATCTGGTAATTGGCTAGCTTTGACCATAGTTTGTGCGATGGCGGTGGAGTCGGAAAAGGGGAGTGGACCTAAGGTTACGGGGATTGGTACAGATGGGTAAAGATTGCAGGATTGAAGGGCAGTCTATGGCACCAGTTAATAATTAATAAATGAAGAGAATGTCGGAAACATCGCGACGTTTGCTTAGAGGTTGTAAGACGATCAGTTTCAGACGGTTTTCATAGGGTGGAAGGTTGAATCTGTCAACCCACGGAAGATCACGTGGAGCGAAGCGAATAAACCTACACTGGACAGATTCAATCCTATTAATGTAAGTTGTTTGTGTAGGTGACCATACCTGGCTGGTATATTGAAGTAGAGGTCTAACGAAGGAGACGTAGAGAGATTTGGAAACATAAGGATTGGAGAACTCTCAAGACCAGCGCTTCACAAACCCTAGAGCGGAGTTAGCTCTTTAATTATGCTGTAGGAGAAGAGAGTCGGTTGTGGAGAAGATATGTTTGATTATTCTCATTCCATCAGCATAAATGAACAGCTCAGAGTGTTTGATGACACATTCAACATCATTTATTGTAAGGATAAAAATCAATGGGCCGAGGTGCTTGCCGTGAGGGGCGCCGGAACGAGCGACAATAGGGTTAGAAATGGATAAGCTGAAAAGAATATTATACTGACGGTTGTTGAGGTAGGATCGAATCCAAGAGATGAATCTGGGAGGAAGCCTAGGCGATCAAGTTTGAACAAGATAACGTTATGGGAGATCTTGTCGAAGGCTTTACTAAAATCGGTGGCGATAACATCAAAATCTTTACCGTTTCCCAGGACACGTAGTGTTTTAGAGACGAAGTCAGTAAGGTTGGTGGTTGTAGATCTACCTTTGAGGAAGCCATGCTGGGAGAGTAAGAAGATAGACTTACAGGGGAAGAACATGGAATCATAGACCAATTATTCGAATAGTTTAGGTATGGATGATAATTTAGCAATGGGTCTGTAGTAAGACACATCGTTCTTGCAGCCTTTTTTGAAGATGGCAATAATATTCGAATTGTTCCATAATTGAGGGAAAACCCCTTGAGTGCCCGAGAGACAAAAAAGCAAAGTAAGGGGTTGAACCTTCCAGCTTATGAAAACCGTCTGAAACTGATAGACTTACAACCTTTAAGTAAACGTCGTGATGTTTCCGACATTCTCTTCATTCATCAGCTATTAAGTGGTGCCATAGACTGGCCTTCAATCCTGCAATCTTTACCCATCTATATCAATCCCCGCAACCTTAGGTCCACTATCCTTTTCCGACTCGACCGCCATCGCACAAACTACTGTCAAAGCGAGCCAATTACCAGGATGCTATGAAAAGTCAACGATCTTATATCTTGATCCTGCCCATCTTGATCGCCTTTCTTTATTCTTCTTCCTTCCAGCCCGTATCTAGTTTAATTTGAGCTCATATTGTAGCTTTTACTATTTATTTATTATGTCATCATTTATTATAGCTTGTAGTATTAGTATTATGTTAAAGCTTGTAATTGTAGTATTATTATGTAATAGCTTGTATTAAGCTTAGATATATAAATAAATAAACTAGATGCATAGAACACTTTATCAGAACGATGGCCGGAATGTCATCTGGACCTGGGTGAAAGTGCTCAAGCCCATTAATACTGGCTGCGATTAGCTCAGGATCAGGGTCAAAAGATGTAAACGACGTTTGAGTGCATTTGTCCATGAATGCAAAATAGTTAAGGTCGGGTTGTAGAGAATTGTCGCTGAAAGATTTACTGAAGAAGTGTGCAAAGAGGTTTGCGATAACCTTAGGATCCAACGAAGAGGTATTCTCGAGTATTCTCTCGAAGTCATACTTCTTCTGGTTATGACGGTCTAACTCCAGAAGTCTTTGTTTGTTTCAGAAATCTTTTGATTTCGGACCTTTTGAATGTCTCTAATTCTGTAGTGGTTGAACATACCGAATTTCCCTCAAGTTGGCGAAGATCCGTTATGCGACTTATACCTACGAAGGGGGATCTTCAGAGGATAGAAAACTGGAGGCCATTTACTCTGTGTAATGTCGACTACAAAATAGTTTGCAAAACAGTGTCAACTTTGCTCAGTGATTGTCTCAGTAATACACCCGTCACAGTCCTACTGCTTTCCAGGTCGTAGTAAAGCATCTTTTTCCCTACCATGAAAAAACTGGTTCGCAAATGGCCATGATCTCTGTAGATGAAGAAAAGGCGTTTGATAGCGTTTCGCATGAGTATCTACTGAGAGTACTCGATATATTTCGGCTTCCGTCCAGATGGATTGAGATCATCAGTGGTCTGTATAGAGATTCAGTGATTTTCATAAAGCATAATGGGCATATATTGTCACCTATTCCGTTTTTTCGGGGTATCAGGCTGGGATGCCCGTTGTCAGGAATGCTTTATGACTTTTCACTGGAGCCGCTGTTAGTAAGTCTTCGTCAATTGTTGAGACAATACTTAGTTCACATATAATACACTACTATAAGGCCACTTATTTTAGCGTATGCTAACGACCTGTCTATATTCGAAACGAAAGATGATGCATTTCCAGTCGCTCGTAGGGTTTTTGAACATTTGGTCGCTGAAAGCACGCTCTGCCGACCAGTAGCGGAAGGTGGTTTGGGTCTTACAGACATGATCGTGAAATTTCGTTGTCTTCAGGTACTAACATTCCAACGAGTGTTCTGTCAAAAAGATAACTTAATTTCGCAGGGAAACAGCCCACTAACCCACAGTTTCACACACATGCACTTAAGAACCACTTCGTTGCCAGATTGAAGAGGCGATTACGTCTAGAGTTCCTGGCAACAAAGGCCGACACATTCAACTGCACCTGGCAACCTTTATCGTCGGTGCGGAACGGAAGCCTCGTCTCTCACTGGGAATAACAGGCCGCAGACTTGCAGCAGCTTGTCCACGAAGCTTCTCTTCGCTCTGCGAGAAGTACAAGTCTCACGTTGGAATCGTAGAACTGGGAGCAGTTTGCAGACGTCAATGACTCTGAAGACTGGTCCCGGGGGACTCTAATCGGTTCGAAATTTTTGTGAGTTCGTTTAGAACATGTTTGGTTGAGTGCTTTCGGAGGACTAGAAAAGTGGCGAACGGCTCTACGGAGAGGGAATTTGCTTGGAAGCAGTGGTTTCCGAAGTAGGAACTTCACCCGGTGCTGCATCTACCCTCTGGGAACACTCAGACAATCATGTTCTAGTTTGATTTTTCGGTTTTGTTTTCGGATTTTTTCCAAAATTTTTCGGAACTTTTCTTAGAGCTGGCACTCGATTGGAGGCATTTCAAAATTTTTTTGTATTTTCTATTTTACAGGTTTTTGCTTCAAGTTTTAGAGTCCTTTTTATTTAACCTATTTACAGTAACGTAGTCTATTGAGTAATTTTATGTTACGTTCTTTAGATCCTTATTACTGTGATTTTTTTAATATTTGTGTGATTTTTAGAGTAGCTAGTTTTTGTAGGATTTTTACGCTTTATAACGATGAGCCAAATAAAGAGCCATATATACATAAAAAAATTATTATTTGAGAAACCACAATTAAAAAAAGGAACTCATCTTTATATTAACTCAATAAGTATTCCTTTGAGATTCTCAATAGAGGAATTAAGTTGGACCTATCTACCTGCCAAACAATTCCTGCGATTCTCGACTTTCTCTTGCTGAATTTAATATTACCAGTTCTTACCGAAACTATCTTACCATTCATCCTACGTCGAGGAAAAGCTCTGATAACTCTGCTGGTTCCGAAGGACTCCCTTCGCATGGTAGGGCGGTCAGAATTCAGCCTTCCCCTCCTGGTCCTAGTGTGGTTAGACTGGCACAGCGGCCCAAATGCATTTTTGTAACTAGGGCTCACCCAAATACCTCTCATGATATGATTGTCATTCATATTTCTTCTTGACTGGCGTTCCTGGCAATATGATCGCATGTAGACGAATTAGCCCCGGTCAGGGCCGTGGTTGCCCTACGTATTCTGCCTCGTTTAAGGTGTTCATCCCGGAAACCTTTTTCACCGCAGCTGTCTCTCAGGATATGTGGCCCCCTGGCTCTACAGTTCGCGAGTTTGCCCCGAAGGCTCGAGCGTTTCCGGCTTCGCAGCCAAAAAACTTGCCTGTCAAGTCTCATTCCACTACGCTAATGTGACTGGGTTGCGTTCTCTCAAGTTGTGCATTTTAAGTTTTCTGTACGATAATTCTTTTCAGTGCTGTCCAGCTAAGTTTCAAATTGTGTTTATGTTTATATTAAAATTGTGTTTATGTTTCTGTTCTAATTTCTATTTCGTTTTGATTTTGTCTGATTTTATTTATTTTTTGCATTCTGTATTGTTTTAATTTTACCTATTCTCTTTATATCTGTGAATGTGCGTTTTTGTTGTAATCTTCGCGCTCTTTAATTTGGATCCGGCTTTTATATTCGTTTCTCTTATATGAACTGCTCCATACTTGTGATCTTTCTCTTCTTGTTGATTAATTATATTTTACTCATTTGCGATCGTGTGATTTTTTCTGCACTCCTAAATACGTATTAATATTTTTGGTTAACTGCCCCTTTCGACTCTGCCGGTCATTGGTCTGTGTAACTCTCGCGCCTTTTTTGCGTTTGACGATCGATTGCTTTGTTTTGTTGAAGCTCCATCGATTATTTATTTGCCCTTTTATTTTTATATTTTTATTTATTCAGTGCATTTGCTGTGATACTTTCTATTTTAACTTTGTACATGCGTTGTATCTCGTATATTTGTTTATTCTGGCTACGTAACCTTATTATTTTATTTATCCCTTGTTATGCCAGGTTTATTTCATTTAATTTTAATATTTTCTGTTTAATCTATTTTTTCACACCTTTTCTCGTTATAATATTTCGACCTAATTAATTTTTTATTTCTTCTTTAATTTTTTAATTATTCTTTTAGTTTTATTATTCTGTCTCGTCTGTTGACCTATTCTTTTTATTCGTTTTCGCTACCTCTATACCTATGGCAACGTGTAGGGCCTGGACCTCGGCGATTTCCAAAGATGAAATTGTTTGCGATGGTGTCTGCGGTTGTTCGTTTCATACTTATTTTCATACTTATCTTTTTTGTAAGCTGGTTTCGATGACCTTCGGACGACGCTATCTAGTGTGGACGGGTCTACGCCTGCACTGGCAACCAGCTGCGAGCCGGTTATGCCGATTTTTGATTATCTCCACTGTAACGTTAACTCAAGTTTCCCCACTTCCCTTACCCTAATTCACTTCTGGCAAAAACTACGCTAACGCATCAAAGGGTTGTCCCCTAGGATTTGGCCACATCGTATACAAAAAAGAAAAAAAAATATCAGAGCGGACCTTGGCTCCGTGCAGACTGCTGTTAATTGAAACTCCTATCTGCTTAGTACCATTTCCTCAGATGTTAGGAGTCTGCTGTTGCATGCTGTCCGCAAGCCTGATGTCTCTGTTGTTTCTGGTGCCTCCGTCTTGCCTGTTGCCGATGACCCTCAGTTTGATGACTCTAAGCGACAGTCTGGGTCACGTTGTAAATGCCGGCGTCCTAGGGCACCCAATGGCTTTGTTAGCCCATCTCCCATCGATGATCCTTCAGCCCAACCATCGAAACCTCTTCTTACGGATGCTGTTCATGCTGCTGGGAATCCCACGAATATGACTGCCGACGGACGCGCTGCCACTTCGTTCACTTTTATTTCCTTTACTCCCCCATCCCCCCTGCATCGGACCCAGCTATGAACATATCTCCCGGCCGCTCTCAGTCTAATCCTCACCCATCGCACACATTCCCATTGAGATCTATTAATGTGTCTCGAAATGAAAGTTTCACTCTGAGGATTGCGCAACCCCCGCGGTCCTTTTTTGTTTCCCGACTTGATCCATCGACTTCTGTTGACAACGTTATTGACTACGTGAGGGAGAGAATCTCGTCATTCTTAAGGACTCATGTCTTTTGAGATAATGTCTGCCCCCGATTTCTGGCCCGAAAATATCATTGCACACGAGTTTGTGCCCCGTCGTAGGGTCGCTATCCCTTTACTACCAAAATGTAAGGGGATTAAGAACAATAACAAGCCAGTTATTTCAGGCTTCTCTTGCTTGTTGTTACGACGTCATCGCTCTGACCAAGACCTGGCTTCATAGTGGTTTTAACGATGCAGAAATTCTTGACGAGTCCTATCAGATTTTTCGTAAGGATAGATACTTTGACTCTATGCCTCGTGGTGGCGGTGTGTTGGTTGCATGCAAATCGCATTTGGATTGCGGCGTTGTTAATATACCTGCTTTTTCCGACACGCTCACAATCGAGCTCTTAGCTCTTATATCCCTCCAAACTTGACAATCTATGCTGATGCTGATGCCTAGATTTTATTAATAATTTGACAAATCCAGAGGACGAAATTATTATTATTGGTGACTTTAACTTACCCAACGTTCAATGGGTATTCAACGTTGATGACGATGACTACCTTCCCTTAAATTGTTTTACTGCTAAAGACTCCCATTTTCTTGATGCCATCTCCTCACCTGGCTTACACCAAATGAGGGTGTAAGGAACTCTATGGGAAGACAGTTACATTTTATCTTTTCTTTTGAATCGAGTAACACTATAGTCGAATCGACTTCTCGTAATTTATCCGCTATCGACAATTTACATCCGCCCATTTTCATCTCTTTTTGCTACGCTGGTTCTAATATTGTTGACCCGTAGATCAGTACGTTCTTGATTTTAAAAATGCGATCTCTGATCTTTCAAACAGGATTCTCTCAATCGATCCCATTTCTTTTTTATGATAACGATATCAACAATTGCGTTTCCGTGTTTTATGATAAGATTTATGATCTGTTTAGTTCGTGTGTACCACTTAAACGGTCGAGATGATCCTGTCATTCTCTCCCGTGGTATAGTAGAAAACTACGGAGCCTTAAGAATAAAAAAATAGGTTAAGGAAAACCTACTTACGCTGCAGAAGCACATCTGCTTATTGTGTTTTCGTTTATTGTCATGACAGGTTTTTAGCGTTATCGTCATCTTTATACAGGGAATACCTTGATAATATTCGCGATAACTTGCATAATGATCCTGGTATCTTTTTTAAATTTGTAAATATGAAGAAGAAAATTGATAATTATCCATCTACAATGTGGTACAATGGATCCTCTAGTTGCAGCGCGCCCGATATAGCCAAAATCTTTGCATTGTTTTTTGAGGGCGCTTTTTCATCAGGCAACTTTGTGCCTTCCCTGAAAGAGTTTTTTCATATCCAAGATCGTCCCGCTGCCTCCATTGCTCTGCCCATTATATCTCGTGATATTATAATGGATGGTATAGGAGAACTTAAAATGGACTTTTTTTTTGTCCTGATGGTGTTCCACTTGCATTCTTGAGATCCTGTTCTGACGCCTTATTCACTCCACTGGAACTCATCTTCAACAAATCTCTTCAGGCCGGCAGATTTCCAACGTTATGGAAGAGTTTCTTTATAATTCCTGTTTATAAAAAGGGGCATAGAAACTTCATAACAAATTAGAGGGCAATCGCGAAGCTTTCCTGCATACTCAAGTTGTTCGAATCTGTTATACATTCACAGCTTGTTGGGCAGTGTAAGGAGATAATCTCATCTAATCAGCATAGCTTTCTGCCAGGTAGTTTGACGAGAACTAATCTGCTTAAATTTACATCCCACATTATCTCTGCCTTCTAACAAGGTCTCCAAACTGACTGCGTCTACACCGATTTTAGCAAGGCATTTCCGCCTTTATTGCTCGACTGGATCTGCTCTTACTTAAAAGATAGGACATACCGAGTAGGTATCTTTCCGTAATACTTTATCTAAAATCGTTAGGCCTTCAGCAGGGTAGCCATCTCCTCAGATGCTGTTTATTCTTGTCATTGACTACATTGTCCCTCTGATTAAGTACTCCAAAAGTTTAAATCTATGACGATGATATGAAGATTTTCTCATGCGTTAGAAACAGATATGATTCTTCTTGCATTCAGGCTGATTTAAATACATTCAAGAACTGGTGTGGATCTAATGGCCTGCAGCTTGGATAAATGTGAGTTTGTGTCATTCTCTAGGGACCAAGCTCGTCTTTGATTATACCTTTGCGGAAACTAATATCTGTCGCGTGCAGTCCGTTACTGACCTTGATCTGTAGCTTCACCGTAAACTTGATTTCACTCTGCACATTAACTACATTGTTTCTAAGTGTAATTCAGTTCTGGGTTATGTAAAGCGTTGATCAAGGGAATTTTCTGATCGGAAGACCTTAATTCACTTATTCTTTACTTTGGTTAGGCCAATTTTTAAGTATGCATCTCATATTTCGTCTCCCTGCTATGCTGTTTATTCTAGACGCATTGAGTCGGTGCAGTGGAACTTTGTTAAGTTCGCAATAAGAGGCCTTCCGTTTAATTATCCACTTAGGCTTCCTCCTTATGTGGATCACCTGCGGTTGTTTGATATGCATTCGTTGGAAGAACGACGAAGAGTTGCTGACCTAGTCTTTATTCACCACCTTTTGAGCTCAAACATAGATTTTTGCACTCTCGCAGGCATGGTTTCTTATAGGCATATCCCTTATAGCTTAAGGAGATTGCCTATACTGCATGTTGTTCATTCTCGGGCTAACTATGGTAGGCATGAGCCTATAATCGCATGTGTGTGTGACTCTTACGAAGGATCTACTGAAGCGTTCTCTGTTGTCCGTTCACCCTTTATTGCTGTGTGATTTTGTTTACTAGTGCTTTTTGCACCTTAATATATTGTTATATTCTGGCAAATAGGTTAATTGATTGTAAGCTTCTGCCTGAGAAGTGCTCCTAAATACGCGTTGTTCTTTCTGGATTCCGTTGCCTCATTTGGCTTGGTTTAGTGTTATGACATCGCCAACAATTCACGTAGGTTTTTAGACTTTGTGTTTTCTTCTGACCCTGATAGTTCGACGGTGAAGAGATGTACGACCCTCTTGTTTCCCGTATTGTGTCACCATTCTTCGCTTTTAGTTGTCATGTGTCTCGATACTACTGACACTCGTCCTCCTTTACTTGCCGACTTTTTATAATTTCAGGCTGGCTGACATCTTGGCCATTTATGAGTGGCTTATTTCTTGTGATTGGTCTGGCGTACTGGGAGAGTGCGATGTCAATCTGGCTGTGGGCACTTTCTACGATGTTATCTATGCCTGTTTTACTAGTTGTGTTCCTAATGGCATCTCTAGGTCGGGATCCCATAAGTTGTCTCGCCCTCACCTGAGGAACTTGAGAGGCAAAGCTTGGAGGAGGTTCTGTGCTTCAGGTAGTCACGACGATTACCTAGCCTACTCTGATCTCAGTCTCCGGTTTTCTGTGCGCCTGCAGGTCTCCTATGCCGAGTACCTTTCTAATATGAGAGCCTTGCTGCGTACTGACCCCAGAAAGTTCTGGAGGCTTATTAACTCGAAGCGCAATTATGACGCTTATCCCTCCTCTATGAGTCGGTGAGAGTGAGGATTCTCTAACAATTGCCAATCTCTTTGCGAACTTTTTTCGAACCTCTTTCTGTGATTCCTCCTGTGATATTTCCGCTGCAAATTTTACTCACTTGACGCTACTCCCACCAACCTTCCTTGAGGCCAAGGACTTGGTATTTGACAATACACTTATTGCTGATTTTTCTAACTTGACTGGCGGCTTCTCTAGTGGTCCTGATGGTATCCTTGCTTTCTTCTTTAAGACTTGCCAATCATCTCTTGCTCTTGTTCTTTGTTCAATCTTTCCTTGCATTCTGGCCGTTTTCCAGCGCTTTGAAAGTCTTCCTTTCTAATTCCCTTCCATAAGAAAGGCTGTAAGTCCGACGTCTCTAGCTATAGACCGATCGCCAACCTGTGCTATGTTGCGAAGGTTTTTGAGTCCCTTGTTAGTGACATACTTCAATTTCATTGTAAGCCTTTTTTGGGATCTTTCCAACATGGCTTCCTTAATGGAAAATCGACGTCGCTAACCTTCTTGAATGCATTAATTATTCTTTGCCGACCATTGATGCAGGCTAGCAGGTGGACCGTATATTTACTGATTTCAGTAAGGCCTTTGATAGCATCGATAATAATGGAATCTTGGTATATAAGCTGTCCCTTCTCGGCTTACCTTCTTGTTTCGTTGATTGGTTGTCCTTTTACGTGACGGATCATACACAGCGTGTCTTGTTTCGTGGAGTCCTTTCCGACCAACTCCTTCTCACCTCGGGGGTGCCTCAAGGTAGTATCTTTGGACCGCTCCTGTTTGTCGTATATATCAACGATGTTTCGCTTCTTTTGTCCAGTAGCAGAATTCTCTGTTATGCCGATGACGCTAAGATTTTCCGCACTGTTTCTCATGAGTTAGACATCAACCTCCTGAACTCAGATTAAGCGTTGTTCAGCAATTGGTGTCTACGTAACCGCCTTCCTTTAAATGCGGGCAAGTGCACCGTTAAGATCTTTACACTTTTTTCTTTAAGTCTAAGTTCATACTAGGCTACCTAAATATTAATTTCGAGGACTCGCGTTACCCGATCGACTCTCTCCGGTAAACTGCCGATTTTCTTCATATAGATATGATGCCTTGAGACGATCGATAGATATGTTTACCTGTTTTCCTCCTTTATCAATGGTGAAATATTTGCTGTATCGTTTCAATACACGATATGGTACATCTTACTGTGGCTGAAGTGGTGGTTTGACTGAATCATTGCGTATAAATACGTAAGGTGTGTTCGTCATTTCTTCTTAACTCCGTGAGGTTTTCCTTCGGGACTGGAAACGAAAAACATTGATTGGCGTAAGAGTTACAAGAATTCGTTTTTCGGCATATTAGTAGAGTTAGTGGTCAGCTTATAAATTCACCAGGAACTCGAAGTGTCGTCTATATAACATTTCGAACGGAGTCCTAGCAGAACTGTTGGTAAGATGTCTGCCCAGTTTGTTGACGTGTGGCATTTCAAAGCAGATTTTTAAGTTCTGTGCCACCTTTCTATCAGTCCGTTTGACTCGGGTGGTATGGAGTTGTCCGCAGGTGCTTGACTCCCAAGAGCTTCATAAATTCCATAAACATCTCGCTTTCGAATTGGCGTCCTTAATCATTGGTAATTTTTAGCGGGATATCATAACGAGAGATCCATCCTTGGTACAAAGATCGTACTGTTTCCGCAGTTATATCAGCCACAGGCAATGCTTGAGGCCATCTAGAAAAGCGGTCGATTATAGTAGTGGGCCGACGGCGCTGGTCAATATTATCATATTTTTCTGCGGGCGTGTTGTTATGCCGATGAATCTTGCATCGCTGTCAAGGGATACAGCTTCGAACCCATTTTCTGCAGTCTCCTTTTATGTTTGGCCATACGAAATGTTCGAGCATTAATTTTTTTGTAGCACGGATTCCTGGATGTGCGAGGTTATGTGTGCTACAGAATATTCGTCGAAAATATTTTGGAATATATGAACGGATGGTTAAAGTCGAATGGTCGCAATAAATATGGAAGTTTGATTTCCTGGTAGTGGAAATTTTTTAAGTTGTAGGGATGTACTACCATTTAGTAATTTTTGTAGTTTCTCATCGCTCTCCTGTGCCTGTGCCAAGGAGTTATAGTCTATGCATTCTGGTGCCGAGACGGTGCTGACACGTGACAAAGTGCCGGCAATTATATTTTCGCTGCCATTCCTCAATAACTGCCTAATCGATCGGACGCGTTGCGTGATCGCTCCACACCTTGTCCAAGTTTTCTGCAATACTTTCGGTTCGTGTGGTCTTTTTAAGAAATTGCACAAGTTTAGGACTAACCTTAGTTACTAATCAATGACCCTGGTTGAACAACTCTTCTACAACAGAATGGTACGGTAACCTTGCTACCGGACTTATCCTTCTTTCTACGCCGTAATTAGCGGCTTCACCCTTACAGGCCACTTCAGCGGCTAACCTCATTTACTCATACGAAATTATTTGCGGAGCTAAGAGTCAGATTGATTAAGGTGAATCCTCTAACCGTTGCCCTTGATACCCTTGGTGTTTCTGATAAACTTACCCTGAACTTAATTAACCATTTTATCAAACCCAGTTTTTCCTTAGCACTGAAAATTTTTATTTTTATTTATTTCCCAGGTGGTGAATCCTTAGCTAATTTAAGCCAATTTTAATACAATTTCACTTTTTTTTGTTTTCACTGGCACTTAGCACGTTCCCTATTCAAGGAAATTAAGTATTTCCACTTGTGGACTTAAAATATTTTCGTTCTCTTACGCGTAAAGAAGCGTGGTGCACTACATGATCGACTAAGAAGGACTGACGCCGGATGGCTTACGGTGATCTTAGCCAGCATCCAGATTTTTCGGATGACACCGTTGTTGCTAAGTAATACTTAAGCATTGGCTGAAATATTTGTACCGCCCAATTACACTACCCGAATCATTTTATAGTAAACGTTGTCTGAACTTTTCCCGCGCGTTTTACAGACAGTGCAAATAATTAAACGGGTTATTATTTTAATTAGCTTGATCCTTAGCTAAGATACTTGACCGTTTTTATATGAATTTATATATTGGGATATAATACTTGGAATTTAATAGCGCAGGCAATTACCCTCACCGAGAATTAGTCCATAAATAAACCCCAGGGACATCTATTGGTATTATCAATACATGAATAATTGACTTTCTAGTAGTTTGGGACTTGCTATTTATTTGCGTTTCCGATTAAGCATTTATTTTTGACTTGGCAACTGTTACACGTTTCTGGTCTCTTTCAAATAAGTGGAGTCAGGAACTTTCTGGACAGACGATTAGACTTAATCTTTTCCTTAGACCCAGTCAACTCGGCAGTCGCGGAAAGCAACCATCTCCTTTCCTCTCTCGATCGTTACTATCCTTCCCTGCTCCTTGTTTTCTCCTACGAACACCCTCATGCTCTTTTTATTTATTTATTTTATTTATTTATTCATTTACAATGTTTCATCAAAATGCTGATTACTACAAGAGAAAAAAAAAGAGAAAAATAAGAACAGTACATTAAAAAAACTAAATAAGAACAATAAATAAACTATATAAAATTAAAGATAACGAGAGAATATATGAAAAGAAAATACTAAAGTGTATAAAAGATATATAAAAAGCATAAAGTAGATAAAATTGAAAAGTAAAAAGTGAAAAGCAAAAACTAACCTCAACAAAGCTGATTCCTCACTTGATTACGCGATAGATGAAAATAAATGCAATCAAAAGAAGAATTAAAAAATCGCGACATCGACGTGATGGGCTCATTTAATCCATAATTCGTGCGATGAAAAGGTAATTGAAGAAAGTCGTGATTCCTCAAGGAGCGAGACGGAACCGACAATCCAAAACAAGCCAAGAGAACAGAAGAGTCTATAGACCCCCGAATGCAGTCGAAAGCAAAAAGGATCCTTGCGTTACGTCGTCTTTTTTCGAGTGTATCCAAGTGCAGGAGCTTAAGTCTATTAACATAAGGAGGCAATATACGGGAGTTATTCCAAGGAAGGCCACGAAGAGCGAACCTAACAAACCTCCGTTGAACAGCTTCAATGCGATTGATATGTGTCTCATATAACGGCGACCAGACTGGAGAGGCATATTCAAAAATAGGCCTGACAAAAGTGCAATATAAGAGCTTTGTAATGTAAGGGTCATCAAATTCCTTTGACCACCTCTTCACGAAACCAAGAGTCATATTAGCCCTGTTGACTATGGCATCAAAATGATCCTCGAAAGAAAAATGGGAATTGAGCCAGACATTTAGGTCCTTCGTCTTAGTAACTCTTGTTAAAGGACAGCCCTCTATGGAAAAGATAAATTGAAAAGGAGACCTTTTCCGTGAGAAAGACACGTACACTTTTCGATGTTTAGGGGAAGGTCATTAATGGAACACCAATTCTGAAAGGCGTCCAAATCAGAATTTAAAAGAAGGCAATCAGCATTGCCAGACACAGTGCGAAATAACTTAGCGTCGTCTGCATAACAGAGAATATTTGAGTGAGACAGAATCATAGATACGTCATTGATAAAAATTATAAATAACAATGGCCCGAGGTGGGAGCCCTGCGGTACACCGGAAGTGTTGAAAATAATATCAGACAGAGCTCCACGAAAAGAAACCCGCTGAGTGCGTTCAGATAAGTACGAGTGAATCCAATTTACAAAAACTTGTGGAAACCCGAGAAGGGAGAGTTTGAGAATTAGAATTCTGTGATTAATTCTATCGAAAGCCTTGCTGAAGTCAGTAAAAATACAGTCAACTTGCTTACCATCTTCAATTGCAGAAATACAAAAGTTTGAACCTCTATGAAGCCATGTTGAAACGGTTGCAAAAAAGGCTTGCAGTGGAAGTATAGAACATCACAAATAAGTGCCTCAAAAATCTTTGAAATACAACCAAGATTAGCAATTGGTCTATAGTTCGAGAGTTCACATTTATCACCTTTTTTGTGAAGGGGAATAATTAATTAGGTTTTCCAGGCTTTCGGAAAACTACCGCAGCGAGTTGAGAGATTAAATAAGTAACACAGAATAGGAGCAAGAACTGAACAACATCTTTTCACGAGTGCGGCGGGG
Source organism: Leptarthrus brevirostris (assembly GCA_964036015.1). Lineage (NCBI taxonomy): Eukaryota > Metazoa > Arthropoda > Insecta > Diptera > Asilidae > Leptarthrus > Leptarthrus brevirostris. The sequence continues at coordinate 36,051,597 of OZ038373.1, forward strand.
ATACCGTCAGGACCAATTGAAAAACTATCAGTCAAGGTAGAGATTTTCTTTAAAATCGTAACTTCGTCAAGTAAAAGGTCTTTGGATTTGAGAGAAGTCGATGGAAACCTCGTCAAATGGGTAAAATCCTTAAAGCTAACATCACAGGTATCGTCCAAAAACGCAGTTTTAAAAAAGTCAGCAAAAAGGTTCGCTATCGTCAGGGGCTCATTGCTTTCACTGTCTCCGAAAGACAAAGAAGATGGATAGCCATCAGAATTACGCTTCAAGTTCACGAACTTCCAAAAACGCTTAGGATAAACTCGTAGGGACGCTTTCATTCTGTTGATATAATTATTGTAAGAAGACACTAAGTCAGACAAAAATTGACTGCGTAAATTGGAATAAGCTACATGGTCAGCGTCGCTCCTAGAGGAACAAAATCTCTTCCAGGCTTTACATTTGACATTTCTTAAATGTTTTAAGGAACTATCAAACCAAGGCTGGTTAGATCGTAAGTTATTCGATTTAGAAATAGGGACACAGTAAGTAAAACAGATAGACAATAAATTATAAAAAGAACTTACAGCCACATTAATATCACGTTCATTGAGGACGCTACTCCAATCACAAGCTAAGAGCCAGTTATTGATTACGGCGAAGTCAGCCTTGCAGAAGTTATAACAAACGTCATCTGGCACACAAGAAGCTATTATAACTGTATCAGTGAAAAAAGTAATATGAAGCGCCGGGTGATGATTCGATTCAGGAACAATAGGCACCAAGCAACGTCTTATCGATGTAATAGCAGGATCAGTAGAAAAAACGAGGTCGAGGAACGTTCCATGACTGTTGGAAATGCTGCAAGTCTGCGATAAACCAGAAGAAGCAAGGCCATCTACAAAAGAAAGAGCAAACTCTTTCAAGCTCCGAGTCTTCTCTTTCCTTCAATTTTCGTAAAGGCGACTTTGAAAAATTAAATCACTTGCTCCTGAACTCTAACATTGCCACTATCCCTCGACATCTTCCAGTTGACGTTGCTTTAAAGGCGTTCTATTCAGAAATACACGCTTGTCTTACACAATCTATCCCCCTTTTTCCTCGTAAAAACTTCTCCTCATCCCCCGTATGGTACGGCAAAGAATTACGCTCTCTCCGCAACAGGAGAAATAAACGTTGGCAAACTTTTCTTCTATCCCAGAACGAGTCTGTCTATTCTTCCTACCTATCTGTTTATACCACTTTTTCTGAACGTTGTGATATCCTCTACTATGAGTACCTCCAACGGATGGAAACTAGCCTCATATCCGACCCCAAGCGTTTTTATAACTTTATTAACTCTAAAAAGAAATCCAATGGTTACCCATCTACCCTAAAACTTGAGAACACCCGTCTGATCCTTAGGTTATCGCCAACCTCTTAGCACACTTTTTCAGTAAATCCTTCAGCGAAAATTCCCTACAACCTGAGCTTAACTACTATTCATTCTTGGGCAAATGCCCTAAAACGTCGTTTACATCTTTCGACCCTGATCCCAAACTAATCGCCGCCAGTATCAACGGGCTTGAGGACGACTTCAACCCAGGTCCTGACGGAATTTCGGCCATCGTTCTGAAAAAGTGTGCCATGCATCTAATTCAACCCCTTACCTTGCTTTTCCGCCTCTCGGTCACTCAAGGGGTTTTCCCTCATTTATGGAAAAACTCGAATATTATTCTCATCTTCAAAAAAGGTTGCAAGAGCGATGTGTCCAACTACAGACCCATCGCTAAATTATCATCGATACCTAAACTATTCGAAAAATTGGTCTATGATTCCATGTTCTTCCACTGTAAGTCTATCTTCTCCCTCTCCCAGCATGGCTTCCTCAAAGGAAGATCTACAACCACCAACCTTACTGACTTCGTCTCCAAAACACTATGTGCCCTGGAAAACGGTAAAGATGTTGATGTTATCGACACCGATTTTAGAAAAGCCTTCGACAAGATCTCCTATAATGTTATCTTATTCAAACTTGATCACCTAGGCTTAACCACCCGATGCATCTCCTGGATTCAATCCTACCTCAACAACCGTCGGTACAATGTTCTTTTCAGCTCATTCATTTCTAACCCTATTGTCGCTCGTTCCGGCGTCCCCCAGGGCAGCCACCTTGGTCAATTAATTTTCATCCTTACAATAAATGATGTTGAATGTGTGATCAATCACTCAGAGTTGTCCATTTATGCTGATGACACGAAAATAATTAAACATATCTCCTCCACAACCGACTCTCTTCTCCTGCAAAAAGATCTCGATTCCTTCACCACATGGTGCATGAAAAACTTTCTTGAACTCAATGTCTCCAAATGCCAGTCCATCTCTTATTCCCGCAAGCGTCTCACACCCACCCCGAGAGTCTACATGCTAAACGACGTACCAGTCCCTATCGTTACCTCTTTGTGTGACCACGGAATAATCTGTGATAGTGAACTCAATTTCCGTTGACAGCATAATTAACAGAGCTAATTCCGCGGTAGAGTTTGTGAAGCGCCAGGTATGGGCACCTACACAAACAACTAACATTAATAGAATTGAATCTGTCCAGCGTAGGTTAATTCGCTTCGCTCTACGTGTTCTTCCGTGGGTAGACAGATTCAACCTTCCACCTTATGAAAACCGTCTGAAACTGATAGACTTACAACCTTTAAGTAAACGTCGTGATGTTTCCGACATTCTCTTCATTCATCAGCTATTAAGTGGTGCCATAGACTGCCCTTTAATCCTGCAATCTTTACCCATCTATACCAATCCCCGCAAACTGAGGTCCACTCCCCTTTTCCGACTCGACCGCCATCGCATGGTCTATACACTTCCCTACCGCAGGTGGAGAATGTCACTGCCTCTATTCTTCCGCAGGTGGAGAATGCCACTGCGTCCGGATGATCCGCAGATGGAGCTAGTACCACTGCGAATGTATATAGTCTGTACACTTGTTTTCCGCAGGTGGAGAATGTCACTGAGGCAATTCTTTCGCAGGTGGATAATGCCACTGTGTCCGGATGATCCGCAGGTGTAGATGGTACCACTGCGAATGTAGATGGTGGTCTATCCTGTCACTGTGTCTGGAAGGTCCGCAGGTGGAGGTAGTGCCACTGCGAATGTAGAAGTCGATTGTCTATGTCGCTGCGTCCGGTAGGTCCGCAGGTGGAGGTAGTGCCACTGCTTCTAGGTGTTATGTTCTTACACGGATGGAGGATGTCGCTGCGTCCGGAAGGTCCGCAGGTGGAATATTCCACTGCGTTTTCAGGATGGATCCTTAGGACAAATTTTTATTAAACAAATAAATTGGTGTATACTGACACCAATCTACAACCACGAAGTCTCTTTTAGAAATATTATATTTTTTGAATTTTCTTAAAGTCTTTAACAATTAAATAATAGTTGTACATCACAACTGAACTCTAAATGCGAACTTACTATCCCTAGCTTTCCCTGCTCCTTTTATACAAAAATTTCAACCAAAAGGATTACTGTGTTTGTAAAAAGATGGAACATAAAACAAACTAATGAGTTAAAATTGTAGTAACGAAATGTTGCTAACTTCGTTTCAGTGATTCTCAAAATACGGTGATTTGCTGACTGTCGCTACAATACTCCTCCGCCAGTTAAACCGAAGGTTTAGAGATATCTGATTGGTGGCTTTGTGGTTCGACCAGTCCGGGTAGTTCGTTTAGGGATAATATTGTTTCCGTCCGAGAGAAATGTTACTCTTTTACGGGTTCTATTGGGTGATTTCGGATGAAGTGTTGATTTTTCGGCCGTTACAGTCGGTGGCAGTAACCTGGTGTCCTTACAATCATGTGGTGGCTCTTCAGTCACTGGCTGAAGAGAACTTGTAGCTGTTTGTTGTGCTTCGGTAGACGAGGTATCGCTCGGTTGAAGGGCATTGCTGTAGCAAGGTTTTAAGCGGTTAAGAGTTATGTTGTGTTCTTTTTCTTTAATTTTGATTTTTGAATACATGAGTACAGGAGTCTAAGTTTCTGAATTTAAAAAATTTTGAGTAAGCATGGTTTCTACTACACATTGGCCTAAATTCAGAAATCGTTTGTTTTAGTTGGGTTATGAACTCGACTGGAGACTTCTTATTTTTTGATTCACTCAAAAAATCGTAAGCTAGTCGGATAGCTTGGCCATATACCAACTCTGCTCGCGTTCCGAAAAATTCTTCTCTGAACACTGAGCGTAGTCCCAACATAATAATTGGCAGTGTTTTCACCCAATTTGTATCTTCTTTTGCCATTAAAGAAGCTTTGAAAGTACGATGCCATCTTTTAATGAAACCGTTAGCTTGAGGATGATATGATGTGGTTCTATTCCGTTTGAAACCCAGTAGTTTCGAAAGTTCGTTAAATAAAGCCGATTCGAATTGGGTGCTTTGATCTGTGATTATTGTTTTGGGTACCCCAAATCTGGTTATCCAAACGCGAACGAGTGCTTCAGCTACGGTTTCTGCATGGATGTCGGTTAGTGGAACTGCTTCCGGCCAATGGGTATATCTATCAATCATCGTGAGACAATACCTATAGTTATGGAAGATTGGTAGAGGACCAACTAGGTCGATGTGAATTGTTTCGAATCTTTCTGTCGATGCAGGGAATGTGCCAAAATTGTTGATGACGTGACGTGAAACTTTGCTCTTTTGACAGGAAAGACAAGAACTTGTCCATGTATTGACATCCTTGTTAATCGAAGGCCAAAAGAACTTTTTGGTGGTAATTTTGTTGGTTGGTCGGACGCCAGGATGCGTCATGTTGTGCACCGAGTAAAAGAACTTTCTTCTGAATATTGGGGAATGAATGGTCTTGACCCTTTTTTTGGAAATTTCGCAGTAAATTGAGCTATTTGTGCCAAAGATTGAAAGTTTTTCAAATTTATATTTAGAATTTTGACGGAGGTGCTGAAGTTCGGAATCTGATTCCTGAATTCGGCTGATTTCCTCGTAGTCAATAATGCCAGGAATGTTAATCTCCTATACACGAGATAGTGTGTCGGCGACTACATTCTGCGATTCCGGAATGTGCCTGATATCGGTAGTGAATTGCCTGATGAAATCCAAGTGTCGTAGTTGACGTGGAGAAGCTTTTTCTGGGGATTGGTTGAATGCAAAGATCAAAGGTTTATGATCTGTGTACAGAAGTTCTCTGTCATAGGCACTATATTTGTTTTGCGCGTCATTGAATTTGCAGGAGTAGAATCCAAAAGGTTGCCAATCGTTGCCGACTTTTTGTTGAATTGATGCGCCTACTGCGAAATTTGAAGCGTCTACCCAAATACCTAGTTCTGCTGAAGAATTGGGGAAGGCTAGAAGGGTCGCTTTGGTTAAATGTTGTTTCGTTGATTCGAAAGCTTCTGTCGCTTCATCGGACCAATGCCATGGGTAGAAAACTACGGTAAAAGTTTACCATTCCCATGAACCTTCGTAAGTCTTTTACGGTTTTAGGTTTTTGGTATTCTGGAGATAGCCTCTATTTTGTCTGGCAGAGGTTCAATTCCTAGAGAAGAAACGAGATGACCTAAAAATTTTACTTACAAGTTACATTTGTCAACATTTAAAACAAGCCCAAATTTTTGAAGGCGTTCAAAAATGATGTTTAAGTGTTCGTAATGTTCCTCGAGAGAATTGGAAGCGACTAAGATATCATCCAAATAAACAAAATTGAAAGGTAAATCCTGTAAGACAGAGTGTAAGAATCTTTGAAAGGTTTGAGCAACATTGCATAACCCGAAAGTCATACGCGTGAACTCTAAAAGCCCGAAAGGTGTGCATATTGCAGTCTTGGGGATGTCTTTGGCTTCTATTGGGATTTTGTGATAGGCTTTAGCCAAATCTAAAGTTGAAAAAAATTTGCAATTTTGTAGATGATATATAAAGTCGTGAATCAAAGGGATTGGATAACGATCGGGAACAGTCAGGCCCGTAGAGACAAAATTCGGGCCCGGGGGGTACCACATAAGGGCCCCGCGAAAGAAATTTCGGCCCCGGGACTAGGGCCCATTTACAATCGATTGAGTGACTTTCCATTTTAAATCTGTCTAGTACATTACACTTTTTCGATCGTTAAACATTTTTTTATATATATATAATTAAAATGGAAAAAATTTTCCGTTGAAGACTTAGATGACGGGCCCCTTTTGAAAGCCGGCCCGGGGGTTTACCCCCTTCGCCCTCCCCCTGAAGGCGGCCGTGGGTACAGTCTTCGCATTGAGTCGGCGGTAGTCGCTGCATGGTCTCCATTTACCGTTCTTCTTACGAACCATGTAAAGTGGTGATGACCAGCAACTGTCTGAAGGCCTACAGATTCCTTGTTTTAAAAGGAATTCGAACTCTGTTTAGGCCGCGGTTAACATTTCTTGAAAATGTTTTTATAGAAGACTCATTAGCAGCTACCAATTGAAGATTAGAGGGGTATAATTTGTCAAGTGAGTTTGCTGGTATGACAGAAACTTCAAGAAATGTTTATTTGTAGTTTTATCGAAAATGTAAAGACGACTATTTGATAAGTCCTCTCCCCTTGTCGTCAAAGGAGGAGGACATATTAGTTTGTTGCTGGTTTGGAGTTAGTTTTGGTAAAACTACACGGAGCTATACATTTTTGTGCGTTAGCACCGAATTTGGTGTTATACCAGCAAAATTTGCATTTGTATTTTTGCGTTTGGTAAACTTTTTGTTTGTTACATGAAAGACTTCTTTCACGTGAGCGATATCTATTGTTGGACGATTGCTCGAATAATTTTGTTAAATGTGCTACTTGTTTTGCTAAAAGTTCAATTTCGGAAGCTTGTAGAGTTTTTATTTCTTCAATGTTAAAAATTTCAGACTTGATGTTGACTTCTGCAATTTTGTCTGCACATGCAGCCAACTCGTCCAGAGAACCTGGATTGCATGTTAGTATGGCTTGCATGTTAATTGGAAGTCTCTGCATCCAAAGTGTTTTGAGGACGCTGTCGTTTAATTTTGTTTGTGCAAGAGATTGCATTTCTCGTAGTAACTGTGAAGGTTGAGCATCACCCAAAGTCAGTTCAGTTAAGAGCTGTTTGATTTTTTGACTCTCACTTCCTGCTAGCCGATTAATCAAAACTTCTTTGATTTTTTCAAATTTGTCACGTGTAGGTGTAAAGTACTTAGTTTTATCTTGTGTAATACCCGCTAATTCGAACTGTGCCTCAAGATGGTTAAACCACAAGTCTGGGTTGTTTCTGCAGAAAGGAGTAGGTTTAACCGCGATGGCACGAATTTGTTGAGTGGAAGTGACGGTGGGTGTGTTGGAAGCACTGTCAACATGCTCCGAATCGGAACTGTTTTCCATTATTAAGTTTTGTTGAAACTTATGTTTTTTGTTAAAGAGTGTTGTGTGTATATAATATTCTTTAAAAAATTTAAGAAGAGATTTGAGAAAACTACTCTAAACTAACTTTCTTAAAAATGATTTTTGTATTTTTTTTCTCGGGGTCACCAATGTAGAAGTCGATGGTCTATCCACTTCCTTTCCGCAGGTGGAGAATGTTACTGCGTCTAATGTAGAAGTCGGTGGTCTATCCACTAATGTCACTGCGTCTAATGCAGAAGTCGATGGTCTAAGCACTTCCCTTCCGCAGGTGGAGAATGTCACTAACGCTATTCTTCCACAGGTGGATAATGCCACTGCGTCCGGATGATCCGCAGTTGGAGGTAGTACAACTGCGAATGTATATAGTCTAGGTGGAGAATGTCACTGCGGCAATTCTTCCGCAGGTGGATAATGCCACTGTGTCCGGATGATCCGCAGGTGGAGGTAGTACCACTACGGATGTAGATGATGGTCTATCCTGTCACTGTGTCTGGAAGGTCCGCAGGTGGAGATAGTGCCACTGCGAATATAGAAGTCGATGGTCTATCCACTTCCTTTCCGCAGGTGGAGAATGTTACTGCGGCTATTCTTCCGCAGGTGGATAATGCCACTGCGTCCGAATGATCCGCAGGTGGAGGTAGTACCACTGCGAATGTAGATGGTGGTCTATCCTGTCACTGTGTCTGGAAGGTCCGCAGGTGGAGGTAGTGCCACTGCTTCTAGGTGTCATGTTCTTACACGGATGGAGGATGTCGCTGCGTCCGGAAGGTCCGCAAGAATATTCCACTGCGTTTTCAGGATGGATCCTTAGGACAAAATTTTCTTAAAAAAATAAAATGGTGTATACTCACACCAATCTGCAAATACGTAGTCTCTTTTAGAAATATTATATTTTTTGAATTTTTTTAAAGGTTTTAACAATTTAATACTAGTTGTACATCACAACTGAACTCTAAATGCGAACTAACTATCCCTAGCTTTCCCTGCTCCTTTTATACAAAAATTTCAACCAAAAGAATTACTGTGTTTGTAAAAAAATGGAACATAAAACAAACTAATGAGTTAAAATTGTAGTAACGAAATGTTGCTAACTTCGTTTCAGTGATTCTCAAAATACGGTGATTTGCTGACTGTCGCCACAAGTTTGTATTAAGCTTAAATAAATAAATAAATAAATAAACCTGATGTCTGTTATGAATTGGCTAATATAGTCCGATTGTCTGCGTTTTCTCGATGAGGCTTTTCGGGTTTTTGCTCAAATGCGTTTATGGTCTGTAAATATACAAAAATTATGTCCTTCAAGCAAATGCTGAAAATACTTAACGCCCAAGAATGCGCTGAGAAGCTCCACATCATACGTTCTGTATTTGGTGTGGGTCTTTGTAAATTTTTTGGAAAAAAATCCAAAAGGCTGCCACGTTGTCCTGTTGTAAACTCGCCCCCACGGCGGATTCAGACGCATCTACCATAAGTGCGAGTTGACTGTATGGCCTTGGATGGTCGAGTCTTGCCGCTTCTACTAATGATTGCTTAAATTTTTCGAATGTTATGACTGATTGTGGGTCCAGTCAATTTTGGTACGATCATTTTTCTTGTTCCCTTTTATGAGGTCTTGGAGGGCAGTTTGTGTTTCGGCTGCGCTCGGAATAAACCTGCTCGGAATAAACCTGCGCTCGGAATAAACCTAAATTTGTCTGTGAGGGGAGACGATTCCTCGCCATGTACTATGGCGAGGAATCGTCTCCCCTCACAGACAAGTTTGGGTTGTTTGTAGTATTTGATAACTTCCACTTTCTCTTCAGCTGGTTTGATACCTTTTGCGATGACTATATGGGCAAGAAAACGGACTCCAGTTTTGCCTAGCTGACACTTTTCGCTGTTTATAACGATTCCGAATTTCTGAAATCGGTCAAAAACTAATTGCAAGTGTTTTTTATGTTCTTCTTCATTGTGCGATGCGCTGAGAACGTCGTCTATGTAGGCGTGGGCAAACTCGAAATCTCTTAAAACTTCATCTACAAAGCGCTGAAACGTTTGACCGGCTTTACGTAAGCCAGAGGTCATGCGGCAGAATTCAAATAGCCCGAATGGAGTTATGATAGCCGTTTTTGGAATTTCGTTGGGGTCCATGCTCGTTGTAGATCAAGCGTTGAAAAAATTTTATGTCCGTTCAGAAAATATGTGAAATCGTGCAAGTGTGGTATCTGTCAGGAACTGTAACAGCATTCAAACGGCGGTAGTCACCGCAGGGTCTATATTCACCGTTAGACTTAGGAACCATATGTAGCGGGATAGCCCACGGGCTCTTCGAAGGATGACAAATTCCTTGATCTACCATCACCTGGAAATCTTTTTTTACGATTTTCAGCATTTGGGGTGACAAACGTCGTGCGTGAGAAAAGATTGGCGGACCTTTTGTTTGTATATGATCAGTGACATGGTGTGCTACAATTTTTGGTGTTGGGGACGGTCTGGTTACATCTTTAAATCTGCAAGTAAAACATTCGCAATTCACGCGAAATATTTGTTAGGTTAGCAGATGGCTGTTTTAACGATTATACCACTGTGGAGGTAGCAAGTGACTGTTACTACCTCTACGAAATGAGGAGGGCGCGTGTTAACCTCCTTTGAATTTAAATATTGGTGTGGACGCCTAGTTGTTTCTTTTGCTGAGACTTTTCTGTTTGAATGAGGCGTCTTTTGGTAGGTGGGACATCCCACATCCGTTTGAGGCAGAGACCTTGGGGTGCAGTCGGAGTCACCAATGTAGAGGTGCACTAAGTCTTGACGGATGATGGACGGTATATCGTCTCCTTGGTGAGGCAGCGATTTGTCGTCCTCTTGGTGGGGCAGCGCTGTTTCGTCCCTTTGTTGGGATGTAGGCTCAGGTTGAGGCAACGGTGTGTCGTCCTCTTGAGTCCATTTCTGAAGGACGGGGTTTAGGTAGCAAGTCATCTTATTCTACGCTGAAAATACAGACGTGGGAGTTTGGAGTGTTGCTGTGTAGCCATTTTATTGTTGTTGGGCTTAAGGTAGCGGTTAATTGAAACTTCAAGCAATTGTAATGCCGAAAGTTACCTTATTTCTATAAATGCTGTGCAAGAAGGTACAGAGTGTGGGTATGAGTATACTTAGTGACGTCCTTGTGTTAACGAAGTAAAGGTCACTGAGTTTATGTAGCCGTAAATTGAGCAAACGACGGTGCGTTGTCTTCTAGCTAGTACTTCTGCAGGCAAGTGATGATACAGTGGGTCGTCTTCTTGATAGTACAGCTACTGTGAGTGCTAATACAGTGGGTCGTCTTCTTGTTAGTACGGCTGGCACTGTTGTAGGTAAGGGATGAGACATTGGGTCGTCTTTTTTGATAGTATGGCTGCAGGCTTAGGTTGAGGCAGCGGTGTGTCGTCCTCTTGATAGTGGGCTTAGTTAGATCATCCGGTCGTCGGGAGGTGCACTAAGTGTTGACGTAGTCGGGGTCAGCAATGTGGAGGTAGCAAGTGACTGTTACTACCTCTACGAAATGAGGAGGGCGCGTGTTATCCTCCTTTGAATTTATGTATTATTGTTGGCCATACTTACCTCTTACCAGTTTTAAATAAACCGAATTAAATTTTGGTATTTTTTATTTAATATTTTAAAACGTCTTAACTCTGGACAATTATAAAGTGAATTGGTTATATACAAAGTTTTCCCTCCTAAAACAAAAGTATAAGGTAACTAAGTTTTAAAAAGTTTGTGTAGTGTGTAAAGTGTATATACGACTATAAACTATAAACTGTCGCCAACTTGTTTTGGAATCCACTAGGCATCTCCGTTTTAAGTCGACAAGTAGTCCGAAAAGTCGCAAAAAATCAGCGCCGAGAATTTTTCTTGAAACGTCAGCGACGAAAAATGTCCATCGAAACACACGCCTTAAGCCGAGACTGAATACTAACGTTTTCTCACCATATTTTGCTATCTTTGTATTGTTAGCTGAAGTTTGTGCTGATTCACTTACTTCGGCAATTTTGTCAGCCAGCATGGCTTACTGTTGCAGCTTTGCGTCGGACACACTTATGATGCTACGCATGCGTTGGGGTAACCGTTGAAAAGACTAAAGACTTTAGCACAGTGATGGCCAAACTCACACTACTTAATTTGAGGAATGCTTAAAAGCTTCAGAAGCATTTTGTACTGTTGGTTTAATTTAGAACCTTAAAATGTTTGCAAAAGGTTGTATATCTTAAGATATTGTATAATTGCTTACAAAACTACTTAAATATGACAATTTCTTTTAACTTTTGCATGCTTTAACAATTAAAAACGCAAAAACAGAAAACCGAATACATCCAAACAAGTGCATATACGAATTTAAAAGCTCAAAAGCTCACTTGCCCGCGGGCATAGGTTTGGACATCACTGCTTTAGCAACTCGTCGTTTACATTTTTTCCTGCCAATTCCCGCATTTCGCGTCTCTGCTGCTCCGAATCGGCGAATTGTGTGATGAGCCTCTCTTGTAGTGCTCCGTACAGATTTTCTGATGGTGGCTGCAAGATGATGTCGCTTACTTGTACAAGAATGCTGCCCTCTATCGCCGCAACTACAGTATGGCATTTTGTAGTATCGACTGTTATACCAGCCGTGTAAAATTGGCTTTCCACTTGGGCAAACCAAAGTTGTGGTTGCGCTCGCCAAAATGGTGGCAGAGTCAATACATATCAAATCATGCAGGTCATGAAACCCATGGTCTCAGATTTTTATAATTTTTTTAATATGTTCCATTTTCCATCCTTATTAACCATATGAAATTTTATTGTGATATCTTGAATACTTTTTGAGATATTAATTTCCAAAAATTTACGGTAAAAGATGTTTTTGCAATACCGAGAACTGCAGCGGTGGTGACACAGTTTAAGTTAAACTTTCAAAACTAGAGCAATATTCATCATATCACAATAATTTTTTGACAAACATGTTCACAACAACCTGCAGAATAAGAAAGAAATATATTTGGAAACATATCTATTAAATGGTGCAGTCGTTATCAGCTCAAACCTGACTTTTATAAATATTTTGAAGAAAAAACATAAAATTTTAATATGATATTTAAACTAAAAGGCACTCTAATAATCAGCAAAAAATAAAATTTTTTTTAAATAATCCTTGAAGTATGAACTAATAGGTTCTCCAATAAAATTGGCGGTAATTTGAGTGCCAGTGCATCAGGATCACCCCTTGCCCCCCTTGACGTTAATTAATTTTTTTCTACATTTAAATATAGAAAAACTTATAAATTTTTTTTTAAATATTTATTGATTAGAGAAGTATTTCTTAAAAATAAATCCTACCCTTCAAAAGCAGCAGGAACCACCCCTGGTGACACCCTTACCGTTGAATAATTTTTGTCTACGCTAAAATATAAAAAACCCAGCAAGTTTTTTATCTAAACATTAACTGATTAGAGAAGTATTTTTGAAAAATAAATGCTACTCTCCAAGTGCATCAGAAACCACCCGCTAGTGCCACCCTTGAGGTTGAATTTGTTCTACGAGAAATATAAAAAAACCCGCTATTTCTTTTACGTCTCATATTTGCAATTCAATAGTCGGGCAAAGTTCAATTTCGACCAGAGCGTTAGACGGAAGGTATTTTCTACTCAAAAGAGTAGTAGTAAAAACCGTGAAGAACAATTTCACCTGTTCGTCAACACCACCACTCATTTCTAATAGGAATGTTTAATTTTGCTGCTAATTCGTACTTGCCACCTTCATCGCAGCCTCATCCATCTCCATCACAGTGTACTAGTAGGCAAAAGCCGCTACATTTTCGCACTCGGGAAGATTTTAGGGTACTTTCGAAACTCGACGTGTCCAAAGCTACTGAGCCTGATGGTTTCTCGCCGCTGGTTTTAATATGCTGCGCTTCTGCTTTGGCTAAACCTCTGCGCAAACTTTTTCACCTGTCATATTCAACAGGAATGTTTCCAAATGCATGGAAACTTAAAAAAGGAGAGACATGTAACCCCTCTAACTACAGACCAATTGCACTAACGTCGATCATATTTAAAGTTTTTGAATCACTGAAATATATAGAAAATAACCATCTTATCAATGATTGTCAGTATGGTTTCCGCGTTGGCTGCTCAACCGGAGACTTACTAACGGCTCTAACGGAGCGTTGGAATCATTGTCTCCATAATTTTTGTGAGTCCGAAATCGTTGCTGTTGATATTTCAAAAGCTTTTGATAGAGTCTTACATTTTGCCCTTTTAGCTAAACTTCAAACATTTGGTTTGCACCTTACCCTCGTTAAATGTATAGAGAGTTTCTTGTCAGACCGTTCAAATCGTGTAGTAATTGACGGAGTTATATCTGATTCCTACGATGTACCTCAGGGTTCAGTTCTTTCACCAATCTTATTTCTTCTTTTTATTATTGATCTTTTATACCTTACTCTCAATCCTATCCATAGTTTCGCCGACGACAGCACCCTTGATTTCGCGTACTCATTTGATTCTGTAATGAATTCACGTGGAAATTCTACAGAAGTCAATCGAGAACGCATGTTTAGATCATTAAACAACGACATTTCTATATACTGTTTAATGTTTCTAAAACAAGGTCCAGTTACCCCAACCCATTTTAGTCGATGGAGTGAATATACCCAATTCGCCCTCCCTAAACATCTTGGGTATTCAGATATCCAGCAATCTTAGCTGGACTGATCATATATTTGCAATCGCCAAAAGTGCGATGAAATGCTTGGGTTTTCTACAGAGATGTACGAAATATTTCACCCCACCTGACTTAGCGCTGATCTACAAGGCCTAGACTTGAATATAATTCCCATATTTGGGCATTGTCCGCGTTAGACAAAGTCCAGCGTAAGGCTATTAAACTTATTGGCGATTCCTCATTCTCTGAAAGCCTTGATTCTCTGGAGCATCGACGAAATGTCAGTTTTTTCTCACACTTCTATCGCTATTTCGATGGCCATTGTTCTAACGAGATTGCTAGCCTGATTCATTGTAGACACATGACAACGCGCGATACAAGAGCTACAAGTCGCTCCCACCCCTATACTCTCCAGGTAAAATTTGGACGTACTGTAAAATATCGGGAATCTTTTCTAAGCAGAACAACACAAATGTGGAACAGTTTCCTATCTTCTGTTTTTCCCGCGTCATATAATCCCGAAACTTTCAAACGGGGCGTACATCAACACCTCCTTCACTCAACCTCCTAACCCATTTCCCTCATCCTTAATTCCTTTCCTGCCAAGGCTGTGCTTTGGCAACATCATATATATATATAAAAAAATAGTTTTTAAAAAAAAAGTTGAACCGACTTCACAAAAAGCGCTAAAAAGCATAAAATAATTTTTAATTTTATATCTATTACGACATTTTGAAGTCGGTGCAAATCAAACAAACCAAACAACTACAACAAAAATATTTAATCGTCATTTCTTATGATCCCGTAAGCTGAAACTTTCAGGTAGTATTATGTATTATTTTCAATTGTGGTTATGTAGTTGTTTTATTTGTTTAATTTGCACCGACTTCAAAATGCCGTAATAGATATAAAATTAAAAATTATTTTATGCTTTTTAGCGCTTTTTGTGAAGTCGGTTCAACTTTTTTTTTAAAAACTATTTTATTTTTCAAATTTTAGTGTCTTCTACTCTATACACCGAAGAAAGAACCATACAAATAGGTCCACGCGTTAAAAGTTAGTTTCAACCCCCTACCTCACCCCCATTCCACTAATTTTTTTTCCTCATGGTATCAATCAAGGAACATACTCTACCGAACAGAAAAGGAATTATCGAAATCGGTTCACGCGTTACGAAGTTACTACCCCTCCCCCTCCCCCACCACCACCATAGGACCAAATTATTCTCCTATTAGCAATGGGGGATCACACTCTATACAACAGCAAAAGAAGCATCCAAATCGATCCACGCGTTACAAAGTTAGGTTCCACCCCCCTTCTCTTACCCCCACCCCAGCAACATTTGTTTTCTCGTAGTATCAACCAAGGATCATATTCTACCCAATAGAAAAAGAATTATCCAAATCGGTCCACGCATTACGAAGTTAGACTACCCCTCCCCCCCACTCACACCTTTCACCCTATGACCAAATTATTCTCCTATTAGCAATGGGGGATCATACTCTATACAAAAGAAAAAGAACCATCGAAATCGGACTACGCGTTACAAAATTAGGTTCCACACCCACCCCCCACCCCCATCCCCCTAAAAATTTTTTCACCTGGTATCAACCACGGAATATACTCTACCCAACAGAAAAAGAATTATCCAAATCGGTCCACGCGTTACAAAGTTAGACTACCCCTCCCCCCTCCCCCCACCTTAGGCCAAAGTTTTTTCTCCTATTAGCAATGGGGGATCATACTCTGTACAACAAAAAAAAGAACCATCCAAATCGGACCTCGCGTTACAAAGTTAGGTTTCACCCCCATCCCAACCCTTTTTTTAACATGGTATCAATCGGTGAACATACTCTACCCAACAAAAAAAGAATCATCAAAATCGGTCGACGCGTTACGAAGTTATGCCCGGTCAGACATAAAAAAAAAACAAACAAAAAAAAAACAAAAAGCGTCGAACTTAGAACCTCTTTGTTTTTGGGAAGTCGGTTAAAAAAAAAACAAAAAAAACAAAAAAACAAAAAAGCGTCGAACTACCTCTTTGTTTTTGGGAAGTCGGTTAAAAAAAGGTAATGTTCTAAAAATACCACGAAGCAAATCCGATAAGAGTTTGAAGTTTTTAGCAAGAATGTGTCGACGGATTTCAAACTTTCGCAGCTACCTAAGAACCTGAGTTTTATCAATTAACTAAATAACGACTGCACTATAAAACATGAATCAATGACATATACAAGCAAAGACCAAAGGTAACAGTTATTATTTAGACGCTAATTGAAAAAATCCTCAGAAAAAAGTTGTTTATTTCTCAAGCTAAAGGTAGCAATGGATAGGTATTGAAAGATCCTTAAGATATGTTTATTATTCAAGAATAATTTTTTTTTCTGGTTGTTAATAACCATTATAACTGATTAACATTTTTTGTATTTACCGATAACTATTATTGATGTCGAACAATTTTTTTTTGATTACTGATAAATACTACACATACGACGTAGGGAATGTATGCCAAGGGAAAGTGAAGGTCTGATAAGGGGAACGGAAGAAGTGGGAATAGTAGGGGTTTTTGAAAAGAGGATGTAATGAAGCGTACCGGGAGGAAACGGTGAGAAGTGGAGAGAAGCAGCGGGATAGAGCGAAGATATTGGAATTGCGAAGGGAAAAGAAAATGTAGAGAAATGTGGAGTAGAACAGCGACTTCAACTTGGAAATATTTTTAAAAGTTATTTTCCCACAAATTATTCAGTATTATTCAACGTTGTTAAAAGTGAAGCTTTGCCCGCGAACAGTGTTATGTCCTATGGGCATGTTAAATAATTAAAATTTAAATTTAAAAAATCATTCAGAATTGGATATAATAAAATAAAATTGACATTTATTTCAGTTGCATCAGACGAATGCAACTAAGTTCGCATACGCGGTAATTAATATATTAATTTGCGACAAACAAATCGCTCAAGTTACCGTACATTCCTTTCTCAAAAAATTGTAGCGCGTTGGTAACTTGAAAATGTTAATTTACCATAAAAATCAATTCCGAACAAAATTAAGTTCGATCACAGCAAAAGGTGCCTTATCAGCGATTTTCTTACATGCATCTTCTCTTGCCCAGGCATACACGGGAACGTAGGTTCAAATCCTACTGTCTGCGCCACCAATTTTATTATAATTTCTTGCAAGGGATATGGATTATCAACACAAACACTACTATCCGCTTATTACAGAATATATAACTTATTTCAGGCCTTTTCAACTATTTTATTTAATACAGTAGGAATATGGAATCGTAATCTGGATTAACAATCTGGGTTTGGAATCTGGATTTGTTATCCGGATTAGCAATCTGGATTAATAATCCGAATTAGTGATCTAGATTAGTTATCTGAATTAGGAATCTGGATTAGTAATTCGGTTTAGGAATTTGGACTTCGGTGCAAATTCTGCAATTCATTTTAAACTTACTTCCTGATTAGCTAGAGACTTGAAACTTTAAACATATCTCAGAACTGGATAACAGTGGAAAAAAGCGAGTTTGTTGACACTTTGCAAGAGGTTTCAAATTAAAAAAAAAATAAAGAAATAAATTTAGTTTAAGGAAAAGTAGAGAGCGAGAGAGAGAAAGAAATAATAATAATAATAAAAAAATATTTAAATAAAAACATTTTAATATACCACGTTTTTAAAACGCACTAAAAAGTATAAAATAATTTCTCCTAGCCTCAGTAGATAATAGTGCAATGCAGATAGTAGCTGTCATTGAGAAAACTCTCGTATCATTTGCAGTGCAATACAGTTGTTATTGACTTAGGTGAACTATTAATGTATCAATTATTTATTGAAACTACGTCGCCCCACGTTTTTCATTTAAATCTTAAAAGTATCTTCATAGCTATTACAAATTCACAATCTTTGAGATTTCCGGACTATATGTATGGGGTAAGGAACCTGTATGGAGTAAGGAACCTGTATGGGGTAAGGAGACATTACTTATACTTTTAGTCCGTTTTAAAAATTTTGTAGGTATATTAAATTTTTTTTTAATTAAGGTATTACATATTAGCAAGTGAAGTTAAAAAAAGAACCTTTGTAAATGTTTTTTCTTTAAGTGAAAAATTTATTTTCAGAGCTAAATTCTTTTGCATATGATAACTTAGGGTCTATATTTTATAAAAAAAAAAATTTAAATTATATATTTTTTCTCTAGTATAGAGGGCGTTAAAGTAAAAAAAAAAGAGGCCAAATCTGCGGAAATAATAGAGCCTCTCCAGTACATCTGAAGAAAAAAGGTCAAATAGCATTTAATATAGAAACAAAAACCGGAAGTAAAGCATTTTCTCGAAAAATGGCGCGTATTTGAAAAAAAAATGTTTTAAAAACAGCCTAATTTTCCGCGCTTTTAAGGCCACCAGGGTCCGTGGGGGATGCACAATAGACATAACAATATACAAAATGAGCCAAGTGTTATTAAAATCGGACAAAAAGTTTTAGAGCTAGAATTTGGGCAAATTTGAAAAATTTCATTTCGAGAAAATCGCGTTTAAAGTTACAAGGAATTTACGCAGCGTCGTCAAAACATGACTATACAAAAATCTGTATAACTTTTTTCAATTTTGAATTCTTGACACACTTACTGACCTTTTTATGAAACAAACAAAAAATCGAAAAAAAAAATTTTAACTCGCTAATACTACCTTAAATGATTTCTAGAATTCGATGTTAATTCTTAACTGCTTGGCTTGGGTTTTCTGCATAGATGTAAAAAATACTCCTTCTTACTTAGCGCTCTTCTACAAGTCTCGCATCGGCCTTGAGTGCAATATAATTTCCATACTTCTGTAGAGGCCGAGCATACCGTATTGTCCGCGTTGTATAAAGTTCAAAGAAAGGTTATAAAACTTATTAGCGACCTCACTTCTCTGAGAACATTGACTTTCTGAAGCATTGACGGAATGTCGGTTCAGCAGAACAGCATGTGGAATATTTTACGGTCTTCTGTTTTATTTATTTTATTTATTTAAGCTTAATGCAAGCTATTACATAAAAAATACAAAATAACAAAATAAATACTACAAATTAAAATAAACAATAATTCATGACAGATAATGTAAGCTACAATATAAGCTATGATTATGATAACTATAAACTGGAAGGAAGGAGAATTAGGAAAGGCGATCAAGATGGGCGGGATAAAGATATAAGGTTTTGTGAAGGGATGAATTAGCATCCTGGTAATTGGTTCGCGTTGACCGTAGTTAGTGCGATGGCGGTCGAGTCGGAAAAGGGGAGTGGACCTAAGGTTGCGAGGGTTGGTATAGATGGATAAAGACTGCAGGATTGAAGGGCAGTCTATGGCACAAACATCACGTCTTATGAGCCCGAAGCTTTCAGAGGAGGTGTATCTACATCGTCACCTCCTTTACTCAAAACTTATTAACCCATTTTGCTTATCCTTAATTCTTTGGCATTATGATTAACAAAATTGATGTAAATTCATACTTTTATTAATAATAGAATTTAAAAAAATTGGTTAAGGGGGTCCGCTCATGGTTTTATCGAATTTTTTTTTCGCTCCAATCGTTAGATTCGTGTTCTGAGAATGTTGTCTTAAAGTTTCAAAGTCTGAATCCGTATAGTTACAAAGCTATCCCCAAGAGAATCGTTGCCGGACGAGCGAGCGCGAGGCATGCCGCGACTCTTAGGTGGGATGCTAGCCGACCACGTTCGACGGCCACGTTGGCTATTTCAGTATAGCTGCGATCATTGACGAAAATAGTAATGTATACGTTCAAACGAGTTATTTGAGGAAGCCGAGGGTTTACTCTACGGGCCGGGTATAGCTGATTAACATCTAATCCTCGTAAGTCTATTTTTCTCATATATAAAACTTTAAACCCCGTTTTCTCTTTATTTTCTTTTTTAAGACGGTGTGCAGGATTTAAAAAAAACTATTGAATATATTTGAAGAATTTTTTTTTTATTTTGTAGATAATTTAAATGCCCACAAAGTAGACCTATAACATTCATAAAAATATCGTTTAAAATATATTTTTGGGGCAATAATAACTAGAAAAAAATAGTCAAAAATTGAACTTTTTTTTAAACAATGGTTTTATTAGTAGATTTTTACTTTTATATGATATTATAGGTCTACTTTGTGCGGTAAGGTCTTCCGATTAAGAATGTGTTTTCCTTTTTTGCTTCAGATGAAAACTTCGGGCTGCATCATGCACACCGTTTTAATTTTCTACGGCGAGGCGTTGCTAGAAAACTTATCATAGGTCCGCCATTTTGAATTTTTTTTTATCCACAAAAATTTATTTTAAATCTTGAATCTTCAGTTAATAACATGATGTAAAATTCTTACGTGTTTTTTTTTCCTTACTCCTAAAAAAAATTTTGCTTAAAACCACCTTTTTTTCGAGCAATCCATGAGCGGACCCCCTTAAGTGAAGTTGGACACGCACAAGACTTGGCTTAGTAAAGTTATTTCTAAATTTTTTATAAACTACTTTTGCTACAGCGTTCGTTATAGTTTTCATTGAAAGTACTAACCAAAGGCTACATTCGGGAAGTTGGGAAGATGTTGCATAAATAGCTTAAAAGTTAGAGTAGAGGAGGGGAGAGTAGGACAAAGTCTTACCATAACCTATACGACGTCGTCGCAACTGCTTTTGTAAGACTTCAAAGCTATTTTTACACGACCAGTTGTATAGCTGACGGATATCAGTAATTAGGTGCCACTTGTTGTGCTGTCGCCATTAAAGTACATTGTTATAAGAACTTAATATACAACTTCCTTCAGACTACCTACTTTAAGATTTACATATACAATTTCAGAATATAAGTCATTAATTGAGTTGTAACAACGGTTGCGAACTATAAAGCTAGCAATTATATATCGGTATTAATATAGTAATAATTACCAAATGAAATGTGTTATTCACAAAATGAAAGAGCTTATTGCGAAAACAAATTAAAATGCAATAACTTTATTGACATTTCGTGACCATTTTACTCTAGTTTATACTATTATAAAACGTTTTTTAACACTTAATAGTGACACTTTTTAAAATTGGAAACATGAAAATTTTTTTATTTGTACAAAATTTCAATAAATGAATATAATTTTAAGGCGGATAAGTTTTACGGGGCTACAATAGCAGTTATTACAGAAAATATTGCTTGGCACATGAACTTAAGTCTTCGTTTGACTGCAAGTTCTACGCAAAATGTTTAATTAGTTTAGGATTATGGTGTAGTTTTAAGATTTTGATTGAATTAATTTACATTTTCGAAAACGTAGAAGTACAATAATCTATAATGATAATATATATATAAAACAGTATTTTAATTCATTTGCATACAAAAGCTTATGCATGTGTACAATGATGTCTCAGAGGTAGTAATTCAAGTAATAATAACTTACAAACATGGTCCTCACGTGGTTAGTTCAACTACTTTTAACCACAATTCTACTTGTTCTTGCGGTTTTATGATCTTGTATGACGTCAAAGCGACGTCCTATGTATTCGCCACTTAGCCGCGTATGGGTTGTCACGTTATCGCCAGAACTACATAAGGAGTAATTGTGGAAGTCAGAGGTTGTGACTTTAAGTCCCTTTTACCCTTATATATATAGTAATAACCAAGTTGTGCTGTTTGGGCTAAGACATTTTTGTATTTTTAAGGTGAGATTTTTTTAGCACACTTTTCACTTTACGAGAAAGCGGTCCAAAAAATGTATTTTTTCAAAAATCTCATCACATATACAGCAACTGAAAAAGAGTAATGAAAACGTTAAATCAATTCTCAAAATTTACAACGGTTACTAGTGGTTTATTGTAACTAAAGTGTGATACAAGTATTCGTGTATTTACTGTTTGTAAAAATCTGGTAATAACAGGGTCTATAGTTTGGTACTCCAGCGCCTTACCTATTATCTTTGGTTTTATTTTGTGCGAAAATCTGGAATACGTTCTAGTGAACATTCATTTTATAAAGCGGACAAGCAGTCATATTATAATGCAAGCAGAAAACAATTGATATTGAACTAACTTTTTAACTCATATCATTTTTACCACAAATAGCAAAATCAATTTCTCATATTCTACTCCCCCTCCTCTCCCAACATATAACGTTTTCGATGGGACTTCAGTGCGAAACGAGTTTCGATTTTTTCTAGCCGTCGATGGGACTTTTGACAGCAAAACTGCTAGACTCAGTTGCCCACTGATTTCCCCTTCCTAGCACTGAGGTTTGCTTTCAGTGGAGCCGTCTTCTCTTTTTTGGCTGTCGTTTTATTAAAATATTTTTTATTGGTGCGCACACATTCACAAAGTATCGTGCTGAAAGAGTCCCATCGAAAACGCTAATAGATTTGCGTCTGACACACACAAGTAACAAAATCAATAAATTACGCCAATAATTATAAATAAAATTATTGATTTAATTAATCGTTATAATATTTAATATTTAGTAAAATTCTAAATACTTTACTATTTTTGCGTTGTTAGTGTAAAGTACAAATAAGACAATTGTTTAAGTAATTCAATTATTATATTTTTTCGGTAGTATTTAATAAATAAACAAATCGGTCTTACACTTGAGCCTGTAATAATCGTACCATCCATAAGGTATAATCAAAATTTTGTACGCATCATTTACATCATAAAAGTCGATTTTTGACTAGATATCCTAGTTAATGAAAACTGATTAACACCCCAGTGTGAAATGTGAGCTTTTACATTATATTGTTTTTGGGTTACATGAATTAAACATTTTTCAAAATGAAACAGCTTACAGTATTTAATAATTCTTTAAATCAGTTTAAAATTCTAACTACCCTTGAGTACTTTAGTAAAACTCCTTTCCACTGCTGCCGAGCTTCATTAATTAGTTATTGTTAATTAGAAATTATAATTATATAAAAACTAATGTAATTTAAATACTTATAACATCATTTTAACTATTTATATGAATGTCGAGATTTTATTCATTGAACACATATCCTTCCTGACGAATTGGACAAATATTTGTATATAGGAGAAGCGTTCGATTAAGCTTCCATATGGATGGAATACAGTTATATGCCTGCCCCAAAAATGGAAAATTTACTAACACCACCCAGTTAACTAAACCATACTCCTTTCTTTGAGGTATTTTTCACCCTTAAATGCTATTCTTATCATTATTTCCACGAACATATTCCGCTTTTCGTGCTGGTTATCCGCGAACCCATTATAATGCCGTCATCAAACAAGCTGCAACGGTAGGTAAAATGGTAACACGCAGGTTGCTGTGCTCTAAGTGGAGAATGGTAGTGTCAGCAGACCATGAAAAACACCTTTTTCAATACAATTACATTGTGAACAACACTGTTAGGTTTACAGGTGTTATTGCCATGTGCACACAATCTACCAAGCTCAGCAAATAGTTTTCAGTTAGTTTTTCGTAGCCAAGGATACCGTGCGTGTCGTCCTAGTAACTGAAATCAACACAGAAATCCTCATTAAAAGTTTCGATTTAAATAAAAAATGTAAAACACAATAGCATGGGTATTTTGGCTATAAATCTACAGTTGTATCGCATGTTTACCGTCTGTATCACGTTGCGCAATTTAACTACCAGTGAAAGCTCATTCCCATCAGCGACGGCTTGTAGGGCGGTGGAGTTCTAAATTAACAGTGATTTCATTTTATCCTTTGTACAGTGCATGTAAAGTATTAAAATATATCAGAGGTGAGCAAGCATTGATTGTGCCAAAATACGAATGTGAAATGTGTTATTGCTTCGTCCTTTTAATGCCGCAATTATGTTTTATATATCTATATATATATATATAAATATATATATATCGATGCTTTGGGCCTTGGCACTGGGAGAATTCACAGTTAATTAACTATCTGTGGATCTTTTCGTGCCAAAGTTTAAAGGCATTCAATAAGCAATATTTTTTTTAAATAATTTTAAATTGATTTGTACTCGCTTATAAAGCTACTGCATATAACTAGTGATACAACAGGCGTTTTAATTTATGAGAAAATAATTAATGGTTGAATTAAAGTGTAATACGTAGAAACTTTGATTAACTTCTTTTGGCCCTTAATTTAATAGGTACTACTTCTTCGAAATTAATTTCAAAAATAGGAAATTCCAGTAGGAAGTGAAATTTGTGTGTTAACTTTTTTTTGCTTTTGTGTTTTTACTTTTTAAATTGTATCTTTACTCAGGTGAATCAAAAACATTTTAGTTAATATTAAAAGAACAAATAAATAGAATGATTTTTTACACTGTACGAAAAGTTTTTGTTGTACCCTCTTCGTATCTAATTCCTTAATTTTCTCTTTTTTTTACTTCGTCGTACTTCTGAAAAATTTCCAACATTCTGTTGATGATTTCCAAATATTTTTTATCTTGAACTGCATTATCTTAGTTAGTTAATATTTTTTTATGTATGCGAGTTCATCTTCTTTATCTCTCTTCAATATGACCGTTTGTAGTGTCTCAATGATTTTATAGAAAATAATATGTGACATGTGATTATAACACTCCCTTTTACCACAACATTTATTATTTGGTATAATTATGAATCAACGTTTTGCATTGATCATGAGAAAGTTTTGCCAGCAAGAAAAATCAAGAAATATGTGCATTGAGACTGTGGCCTTGGGGCGAAAAGGTTTTTCGAATCAATTCGCAGCTTTAAAGTTTACCTTAGGTTTGAGACGACAAACAATCTTATTTTAATTTAATGAAGGTACACCATTCTCCGTAACCTCTTTGGTTCAAAAATTTTGAGCCAATTAGCATAAAGAAATACCTTTTACCTAAGCTGATTTAAAAGACACTAAAACCTAAATATAATCGGCCGGCCCTATTCTTTAATTAGGGTTTATTAATCTGTACACAATCGTCTTTATCGGCCGATTGTTTACAGATTTAGTTAAACTACAATTTTATCTACTTTTTCGATGGAATCAAATTAGCATAACAAATACCTACCGACAATCAACAATATAAAAGCCACTCTACAGAAACATGCAACAATCTTAATTTTTGTCTTCTTGTCGTTTCAACACATTTCGCGAAATCGATTGTATTACGTTAATGTAGGAGCCGATTTATTTTAAGGGAATCTTTGAAATGAAATTTTTTAGAAGTATTTTCTTTTCACTTCTAACCAACGGTATAGGAAAAGCACGGCTCATAAGAAAAAGAAAAGTTTATAAAGTGCAAGAATACAGAAAAGCAGCACATAAAACCTGAATTAGATCGTAACTTAATGTTATTTAAAGTGTATGAATGCACAGGTAAACCTTAAGAAGTAACCTTTCAGAAAGTACGTAAGCTTAATTTTCTACACGAGAATCGAAGATTAGTTCTTCCTTACATCTTTTGCCTACCCCTTTAAAACTCTAGCAGAAATACTGTATTTCATATATACATATATATATATATATATATATATATATATATATATATATATATATATATATATATATATATATATATAGTTAACATATTATTTTTACTATTCTACTTTTAAATGACTATTTAAACAATAATGTAAGAGTTGTAGGATTTATCAACAATACTGTAATGAAATGGGCAAATGTGTTCTTTGGTTATGTGCTTAATTGGTTTAGGTGGCGAGTACCGATCGGTATGATAAGCACTCCAATTAGCGCTTCCCACGCCGTTTTGGTACCACGATCTGTGAGCCCCAAATTGTTCGTATTCGGTCTATCATAGATAACGAGGGAGAAGTCCTGAGACCCCGACGAGGCGTGAGGGCTATGTTAGAACCAACCTGAGGAGTTCAGGAATTGCGTTAATTCCCCGATCTTTGCCTCGGGCATTAGGGAAACAAACAAAAACAAAGAAAATACACGTCGAACTTAGAACCTCTTTGTTTTTGGGAAGTCGGTTGAAAATTGGTGCGGGCTAATAAGAATAAATGTTTATTTTGAAATGAGAGAAAACTCACTCACTCGAAACAACTCTATGTAAATCCGACCTTTTTCCCAAGCAAGTTTGAGGATTCTGAATCTAAACAACTTTTTTATTGAATAACTGTCTTATGCCTAAACAATATTTGCTAAGCTACCAATTTTTGAACTTCTTTCTTCAAACAATGTTTATACAGGATGTTGAAAAAAAATTATACAGGGTGTGCAAAAATTAATGATCTTGTAGATCTAGGTGAGAAACAAAAAAAATTTGTGGGATTTCTATCCATAGGGGTTTGCTATGTTTTTACGATGAACAAAAGCAGTCTTATATTTTAATATATATCTGCTAAAGTTTTAGCGCAAGACGCGTTATTAATATCTGGATAGTTGACAGGTAAAGCTAGTGTATTTTTTTACTACTTATAAGTTTAAACAAATTTATATTCAAACCTAAATTTTCGAAAAAATATAATCTTTTCATTTCAAAGGGAACAAATCTTTATTTTCTTTCAAAGGAATCTTAAAACGAAGCGAAATCTTTTACCGTTTTCAAGTTATATGACCAAACGTCTTGGTAATACCTGCCATTTTAAGCAAAAATTCAACCAAATTTTAACAGAAAGTAAACAAATCAATAAATTAGGAGGTCGGTTTTTCTCTCTAATCTCCTTTTGCCTGTGTACGTTCAGGCAGAAGACGATGTACGACGGTGGAATTTGATTAATTATTAATGCACCTTTTTCATGGGAGCGAATTTTGATTTCGTTCAGGTGCCTTATAGCACATGGTTGTTTTGTTACGCCGTACTTTTTTCATATCTGTATATTTACCCGTTAGCCACTCCGTGGAAGAGGGTGTATGTAATTTCCTGTTTAATTTGCTTACGAAGAGGCTATTTGCAGGTGCCGGTGTAACTTTTTTTCCTCCTGGGAAAAAGAAAGTGTTCTTTGAAGAGGAAGATATCTTTGTAATTTGCGTGGTCATTTTATAATAAGAAGATGTATTTGGGGAAAATTTTTCATAGTTTGTATTTTGACTTCAAACGAGTATGAGTTTTACTGAGATTATATCTACAGACGGTTTTCGAGTCAATTCCCCGCATTCTCTTCGGATATACGGAGTCTATATTTTAAATTTTTTATGTTAGTTTTGTTTTCTTTCAATAAGTGGCAAATTGGTCATTACCCACTGTTTGCTCCTTTGGTTGTGGGAGGTAGGGAGGCTCCTGTGGAGGATATCACGGCGAATGGAGGACCTGCGCCCAGTGTTTCCTGCCTTAATAGGAGTGGGGGGATTGATATTATACTTTGGCGCACAATAAAAGATAGTAAATTAGGTGTAGTGTAGTTTGTGTGTATTTTATATAAAAAAAATTTTAGCATACCTGAATAAAATTAATTTTCGGTATTACTCGATCGTGTTTTTTGTTTGCGGAGAAAGAAAAATTTTGTTTATAGGGTTTTTGGCGGTGTTAAGAGGAATAGTGGTGCTTCGCGATTGGTCTATAATTTGTTATTAAGTTTGTGTACCCCTTTATATAAACAGGATTTATATAGGAGCTCTTCCATAACGTAGAAAATCTACCGACCTAAGATTTGTTGAAGATGAGTTCCAGTGGAGTGACTAAGGCGTCAGAACAGGATCTCAAGAGTGCTGGTGCAACACCGTCAGGACCAGAAGAATAGTCCAGTTTCCATCCATGATAATATCACGAGATATAATCGGCAAAGCAATGGAGACAGCAAGACGGTCTTGGAGATGACCAAACTCATCCAGGGAAGGTACAAAGTTGCCTGATGAAAAGGCGCCCTCAAAAATAATTCAAAGTTGTCGGCTGTATCGGGCGTGCTGCATTTAGAAGGTCCATTGTACCACATTGTAAATGAATAATTATCAGATCTCTTCTTCATATTTATCTACAGTGTTGGTGGGTAGATGATTACTTCTGCAATGTTTAATTATTTTCATGATTATTTTTGTTGCCAAAAAAAGTATTATCAGAGTAGTTAAGCGAAAGTTCGTAAAGTATCCTGTCCGGCTTTCATTTTTAATTAATTTTATTTGTCCCGTATTATTTAGGTGCAGTTCTTTCATTGTCTGAAGGGTTAGGATTTCTTCGAATGTCCTGAAGGAGGAGTCGGGTTGTACTATTGGAGGAAGTGGTTTTATCCTGTAGGCTTCTTGGGATGTGTACAGCTGTTTGTTGATCATGAATGTTGTGTTCTGGTATTGTATGACGAATGTGCCTGTTAGATCTAGGGCCTCGCCGTCGATAAGAATTGTTCCATTAAATTGGTTTAGTAGCAATGTTCCTGGGAAGATTTCCTCTGTAGCCGGGATGTGCCTATTATCAATTTCGGTGCAGTTCGGAGGTTTGCTCGTGAGCAGATTTGGACTGCAGCTTGATGAGCTTAAGTCTACAATATTTTTCCTATTACAAATTGTTAACTTATTACTAGCTAGACATTTTTCTCTTATTCCGTGCATTTGGTCTTCACATTGTAATACCTTTTCGAATGGTAATTTAACTACAAAATTTCCTCTTTTTACTGGTCTAATTAACATTGATCTACATATTTCATTCGTTGTGCTTGGTATGCTTACAATATAGCATAATGTTGAATTGCTTGAGGCGATTTTGATGTCGGCAAATTCGATGGCCTCTTCTAGATTAAGATATGGAACGTTATTTTTTTTCAAACAATTCTTTTACAATATTTATTTCACTATTTGATAAAACAAAGGAATTTACAATGCCGGCCTTTGCCCAATGCAAGGCGTAATCAACGTTTATTATTTCTTCTTTAACTAGGTCTAATTTATTCTTAATATTCACTGCGATGCCGTTTTTCATATCTTCGACATTTTTGAATGCTTTTAGAATTTTGTTAGTAATATTTGTTATCTCGTTAATTCGATCGATCGTCGACTTATTGATTATCACTTGTTTATTATTGTTTTCCAATACGTCGTCTATTTTGGATTTTAGTATTTGAAAGTCATCATGGTCTGGGCTTCCAGCTAGCCATTTCCATGCACTTCCCAAGAAATCTAGTGATCTCTTGGATCTTGTTTTGGGCTTCAAACGATTAAGCAGAGATATGACCTCAGTGGTTTCATGTATGAGGAAAGGGTATATGGGGTGATCGCTGGTGACATCATTTTTAACTTTAGCTTGCAAATCATGTAGTGTTTTCTCATAGGTCTCTAGTTCGATAACATGGACTATTTTAAGTGTTCCGGTCTGTAGCTTTGAGGTTCCGGTATTCAGCGTTATTATTTTTGAATTCGAGTAGTCTAGGATTTGCACTTCTGCAGAGCAAAAGACTACATATAATCTGGAAAGGAATACTAATTTTTAATATTATTCTTGTGGACAACTTTGCCTGATTCTGTAACAATAGTTTTTGATTTATTTTCCTTAACAGTTTCTTTTCTATATCTTGGAGATAATTTCGAACCTACGCGTTTGTTTAATTTTACGTAAATAATTTCTCCGGGGGTGTAGTCCTTTATTGGATGTGTCTTTTTGTTGTGGTTGCTAATGTCAATTCTTTGCTTTTCCCTTAGCCTGGTTATGTTTTCCTGCCTAGCTTTATCGAAATCGTCAGGGTTTACGCTGACATTCCTACCGAAGAAGACTTCGAGCGGTCTTTTACCCGTAGTCGAGTGTATGGAAAAGTTGTACTCGTACACTGCCGTGTCGAGTAGTTCGGGGAAAGTTCTGGGTGTACTGTCTGATTTGAGACACCGTAGTATCTCGGTTAGTGTTGAATGAAACCTTTCTACTTGGCCATTAACTGAACTAACATAGGGAGGAGTTTTAAATATTTCGATTCCTAGTTAATCTTTCACCATGAAACTAATTGAAGCGGAATTTAGTGACTTCTCGTTGTCGATCACTATTATTCTAGGTACGCCGAAAGCGAAAAGCAGCTCTCAAAGCGGGGTTTTAATATCTTCGATCGCTTTTGATTTGAGTATTTTCACCTGCGCGTATTTAGAGAACTTGTCGATGGCAGTTGTAGGATTTCTCCTGGGTATTGGGGGATTGGTGTCTGTTTCAATTCGGGCTTATTAGGGTGTCTATCGTACTTTTGTTCTTTGCAGATGGTACAATGTTTAACCAGATTATTTATTTTGCTGTTCATTCTTGGGAAATAGAACTTTTCCAGAAGTTGAATTTTATTCTCACGAGCATTTCGATGTGCTCTTCTATGTATTTGCAGGATTTCCTCATCCTGTCGGTCTGAGTTCTCAAGATCCTCCACTTGGGTTTGCGTGAATCGAATTTTGTAATTCCTAAAGTGGACGGGGTATATATGTTGTATTTTTCCCATTAATGTTTCTGATGTTAACAGTCCGTTGATTACACTTGGATTTAAGTATCTTTTAAACAAAGATATTAAATTGTCGTCGGAGTATTCTGGTTGTATGAAAAGATGTCTATGATAAGTGGGGAAAGGGATTTTAAACTGGTAGTTGGTTTCGTTACCTGTTTTTAATATTAGTTGGTTTTTAAATACGTTAATGGGTACCTCTGTAGCTGGAATGAGATCATGAGTGGAACTTTCACTGCTATGTTGTGTAGCGGTGACAGAATTTACGCAGGATGTTTTTGGAGGTCTAGAAAGGGCGTCTGCGACTATGTTCATTTTACTTGGTTTATATTTAAGCTCATAATTATACTCTTCGAGTATAGCTTTCCATCTTTTCATTTTATTGTTCGTGTTTTTACTACTTAGGGCATAGGTCAGTGGCTGATGGTCAGTGAATATTTGAACCTTTGCTGTGCCGTATAAATAATTTCTTAGCGAGTTTAGAGCCCAAATTTTGGCTAGCATTTCTTTTTCATTAGTAGCGTAATGCTCCTCTGTCTTGTTAAGAGTTCTTGAAATGAATATTATGGGTCTTTCGTTCTGCGCTAATACAGCTCCTATCGCGTAGTCGGAGGCATCTGTTGTTAGTTGGAATTCTTTATTAAAATCTGGGTAAGCGAGCAGCAAATCAGTTGATACTAAGGAATTCTTTATTTTTTTGAAGGCTTCTACCGCTTCGTCATTAAGACTAATGCTTTTTTTACTGGACATATTTTTTGAAATTCTCCCTCCTTCCCCCCTTAAAAGGGCTGTAAGGGGTTTCGCAAGATGAGCGTATCCTTTAATAAAGCGGCGATAATACCCTGCAAGACCAAGAAAAGATCGGAGATCCTTTAACGTCTTCGGGCATGGATAATTTATTATTTCCTCTACTTTAGATGGGTTTGTTTTAATTCCATCTGCTGAGATAATGAATCCAAAAAATTCGACTTCGTCTCGAAGAAATTCACATTTGTCCAGTTGGACTTTCATGTTTGCTTTCTCTAACGTGTGGAAAATTTTCCGAAGATTTTCATGGTGTGTGTCTTCATCTTTACTGAAGATCACAATATCATCGATATAAACGTAGCAGATTTTGCCAATGTGCTCTCTTAAAATGTCATCAAGTGCTCTTTGAAATATTGAAGGAGCATTTTTCAATCCGAACGGTAGCCTCGTGAATTCATATTTCCCGTTGTTCACGGAAAAAGCTGTTTTTTCTATGTCCGACTCTTTGAGTGGAATTTGGTGGAAACCGATTTTAAGGTCTAGAATGGAAAAGCATTTACTTTGGCCTAGTTGCGCTAAAACTTCATTTATTTCCGGTATCGAGTATCTATCAGGAATGTTAATGGTGTTGAGTTTCCGATAGTCTACGACCATTCTATACTTTTTCTTGCCTGAAGAATCAGCTTTCTTTGGCACTATCCATACGGGAGAATTGTATGGAGATCTTGATGGTCTTATAAATCCGTCATTTAAGTCTCGAACTTGTCTTTCGACCTCATCTTTTAAAGCCATAGGGTACGGATAAAATTTAGAATATACAGGAGTCTCAGAAGTTGTCCGAATTTCTCCTTTTATTCTTGTGGTGAATGTTAATTTTTGGTCAGGTTCGGTGAAAAGATTTGGACATTGCTGAACTAGTTTATTAATTTTGTTTGTCTGATCAGTATTTAAATGAGCTGTTCTTATATCTATTTTATTTACTTCTGTATAGGACTGTTGTTTGATTCTAATTTTGACTCTGTTTTTTATAACCATGAAATTATCTTTGGTATGAACAAAAAGAATTTTATATTTGTATCGTTTAGTCCAAATAGGTTGGCCATAGTGTAATGGTTAATTTTGGTGTTTCCAGCAATGGAGTTTGCATAAAACGGTTGTGCGTTAGGGATGGGTTTTGCGACAAGGTTAGCTTGAATATAGTTCTTATTAGAACCAGTATCTATTAATATTTTCAGGATTTGGCCGCTCTTCGTCTTGCACTCGAAATAAGGCAGAGAAGAGCAGTTTAATCTAAAAACTGAATGTCTGTGAAGTCAGTAAATTCTTGTTGGGCATCCTCGTTTTCCTCATATTGCTCTGAATATTCGGCTAAGGACTGCTCGTAATTTTCATCTTCTGCATCACGAGTTTGCTCATAGCTAGTGATATTAATTTCTTGGGGCTGAATATGAAAATTTCTTTGTTGTTTATTTGCTGCAGTTTGTCCTGGAGGGGGTCTTTTACCGAACATTTAGTTTGGAGCCGGTCTATTCATATAATTGACTCTTCTCGTTTGGATGGTTTGTTCGACATCCATAGGCTCTGGTTTAGGTTGGGGCTTTGGAGCAGCTGGGCGATGTGGAGTGGGTAAGTTATATTGACCATGATAGTTATACTGGTTAAAAGGAGGCTGTCTGTAATTGTTTTGCTGATTGTAATCTATTCGAGGTTGCGGCAAGTGTGCTAGTTGAGGATAAAATGTTGGTATGTTTCTTGGTATGTCATTTCTATTGTGGGCTACCACATTTCTTCGTGGTGTATGAGGAGGTGTAATTTGGCGGGGTTGCTTGTAGTGCGATATGGCGTATTGAATTCTGTAGTTTTGGTTTTCTAATTTTAAGCAGAGGTGCAATGCTTTTGGGAGGTCAGACGGTTCTCAAATCAAATCACCTTTTAGTGCTCTTATGAAGGTATCTAAAGCTTTGTCCCTACATGTTTGGGTAAGCAGGGTGATAGATTCGTTACCGATTTCCAGGCATCCTATCTTGTCTAGTATAAGAGATAGATGGGAATATACCGAATGATAAAATTCTTGAATGGTTAGATTTCCCTAGACGAGGGAAGTCATCTGGTATTCCAGAGTAGAGAGATCTCGTTTGTCTGCATAATGCATAGTTAGACATCGAGCAATACATTTCCAGTCCAAAGGAGTGTTATACGATTCCAATACTACGTCGGCTTGTCCAACGATTTTATTTCGAATCACGCTCAGGATACCGAAGTATTTAGGAGTTCCTTTGATATTATCGTAGAGTCGTAAAATTCGATCTACGCTTTTCTTCCAGGAATTAAATTCTGCTGGTTGGCCGGTAAAATCCTTTAAACACCGTACGACGTCAGAAATTTTATCTAGCTCATTTATATTTTATGCAAACTGTGGGAGAATAGGTTGGTCAATGCCAACAAATTGGTCTGAATTGGGGTTAATTATGGACTGCACAATTTGTCGTCCCTCATTCCTAAGAACACGATTTATTATACCCGTTATGAGCCTATCTAAACTTTCGTTTGTAATAGGGTTACTAGACGTGGAAGGTTGCGGCGCTTGGCCTTGAGGTGGAGGCTGACTATTTGGATTTTGTTCTAGTGTGTTTAGCACAGGAGGTCTGATTAAATTATTTGGATTGGCCATTTTTTGATAATTCTTTCTTACTATAATTTAAAACTACACTTTTCACTTTTAGGTCGTTCTGTCACAGTTAAGTTAAGACTTAAGACTTATCACTTCGTCGATCACATAAAAAAATTTAAATAATTAAGTAATTTTATATCGATTTCACTTTTAATTCTCTTTTTTATTGTTAAACTTTTTCCTTTTTTCCTTCTTTTTCTTTCTTTTAATAAAATGTTCCTTTCAGAATTTTTTTTTATCACTCAAATATACAGTATAATCAAATATTGCAAAAAATGAGGATATAAAGAAAATATTTAATGATTCTTAATTACTCACTTACAATACTAGCTGAAGCATATTCGACGTATTCCTGAAAGAGTGGCTGCTAGAACTTCTAGCTCCTGTTCCTCCGTAAAACGGCTACTAAGGGGCCTTATTTCCTCTTCTCGATTGGTTCTGGACACAGGTGCGGTGCTTCTTTAGAACCTTTATTCAATTTTTCGAAACGACTGATGCAGGTGAAGACCTTGTTCGGTGCTACTGAGTACCTTTGAATTTGGTACTTCCTGTTGACCTTTGTTGGTGCTCCTTGAGGACCTTTTATTTTTGCGCTTCACTTGGTTTTGCAAAATAGTTTGCAGATATTTCGTTCGCTATTTCATTTTTTTATTTTTTGCGAAAACCAATTTTTCACATCACTTAGTTAAAATTTATTCACGCGAAAATCGAAAAACTGAATGTTCTCCTGCACCAACGTCATGTTAAGCATACATCAAGAAGTCCTGCCCACAGATACAACAGTCTTTCTTTCAACTTTTCACTAAGTACCATGAATCATTCAATATCCCTTCCCATAAGGTTTCAGAAGATCTATCCACCTATGCTGCGTACGTCAGTTCTCGCCGCATTTCCCATCTCCAAAAAAGTCGCAACGACTCCTTAAACTACTTTCGTTCCTAACCCCCCCGCCTTCTCTATTTCTGACCTCCCCCTTATGCACCTGCGGTCTCCGATCAAGTACCTCTCCCCAGCAGCTTGTCAGTCTATTACCAGAACGTCAGAGGACTTCGCACAAAAACATCCAATGTTTTCCTAAACTCCCACAAATTCCCGCACGATATCTTTGCCTTAACTGAAACCAATCTAATACCAGGAATTCTCGACAGCGAACTATTCCCTCCTAACTATACCATTTTCCGTGTTGACGGTTGTGTAGGCAAAAATGACCCACCTGGCCGTGGGGTTCTCATAGCTGCTCACAACCGTTATGATGCCACCCTGTTTAAGACCTCCGACTCTTCAATATCTGAATTTGTATGTATCAAATTAACACTGAATAAGTGTATTCTGTATATTACAAGCCCGTAATTGAAACGTTAGACACCATGCTTGAGAACGCTAACGCCTCCGATGAATTCATTGTACTGGGTGACTTTAACCTCCCCCGTATTCAATGGTCATTGTCTGAGGACTGTTCACACTTTGTCCCCCTAAACGCCTCTTCCGCCAAAGAAGCCTTTTTTACCGATCAGCTCTCTGTTTCTGGTCTCTTTCAAGTTAGTGGAATCAGAAAC
This sequence comes from Leptarthrus brevirostris, assembly GCA_964036015.1. Lineage (NCBI taxonomy): Eukaryota > Metazoa > Arthropoda > Insecta > Diptera > Asilidae > Leptarthrus > Leptarthrus brevirostris. The sequence goes on from OZ038373.1 coordinate 36,086,862, forward strand.
TTTCTGAACAGACAATTAGACTTAATCTTTTCCTCAGACCCAGTTAACTCGGCTGTCGCGGAAAGCGAACATCTCCTCTCCTCCCTCGATCGTCACCATCCTCCCCTGTTCCTCGTTTTCTCCTACGAACACCCTCACGCCCTTTCACGCTCCGAGTCTTCTCTTTCCTTCAATTTTCGTAAAGGCGACTTTGAAAAATTAAATCACTTGCTCCTCAACTCCAACATTGGCAATATCCCTCACCATCTTCCAATAGACATTGCTGTAGAAGCGTTTTATTCGGAAATACACGCTTGCCTTACACAATCTATCCCTCTTCTTATACGTAAAAACTGCTCCTCATCCCCCGTTTGGTACGACAAAGAATTACGCTCTCTCCGCAACAGGAGAAATAAACGTTGGCAAACTTTTCTTCTCACCCAAAATGACTGCGACTATTCTTCCTACTTGTCTGCTTATACCTCTTTTTCTGAACGTTGTGATACCCTCTACCATGAGTACCTCCTACGGATGGAAACTAGCCTCATATCCAACCCCAAGTGCTTTTATAGCTTTATTAATTCTAAGAAAAAATCCAATGGTTACCCTTCCACCCTAAAGCTCGAAAATACCTCTTCATCAGATCCTCAGGCTATCTCCAACCTCTTTGCACACTTCTTCAGTAAATCTTTCAGCGACAATTCGCTCCAACCTGACCTTAGCTACTTTTTATTCCTGGACAAATGCACTCAAACGTCGTTTACATCTTTTGACCCTGACCCCGAACAAATCGCTGCCAGTATTAACGGGCTTGCGGATGACTTTCACCCCGGTCCTGACGGCATTCCAGCCATAGTTCTGAAAAAGTGTGCCATGCATCTAGTACAACCCCTTACTTTGCTTTTCCGCCTCTCGGTCACTCAAGGGTTTTTCCCTCAATTATGGAAAAACTCTTATATTATTCCCATATTCAAAAAAGGCTGCAAGAACGATGTATCCAACTACAGACCCATTGCTAAATTATCATCCATACCTAAACTATTCGAAAAATTGGTCTATGATTCCATGTTCTTCCACTGTAAGTCTATTTTCTCCCTCTCCCAGCATGGCTTCCTCAGAGGTAGATCTACAACCACCAACCTTACCGAATTCGTCTCCAAAACACTATGTGCCCTGGAAAACGGTAAAGATGTTGATGTTATCGCCACCGATTTTAGTAAAGCCTTTGACAAGATCTCCCATAGCGTTATCCTGTTTAAACTTGATCGCCTAGGCTTCCCCCCCAGATTCATCTCCTGGATTCAATCCTACCTCAACAACCGTCAATACAATGTTCTTTTCAGCTCATCCATTTCTAACCCCATTGTCGCTCGTTCCGGCGTCCCTCAGGGCAGCCACCTCGGTCCATTAATTTTCATCCTTACAATTAATGATGTTGAATGTGTCATAAAATACTCAGAGCTGTCCATTTATGCTGATGACATCAAAATAATTAAACATATCTCCTCCACAACCGACTCTCTTCTTCTCCAAAAGGACCTCGATTCGTTCACCACATGGTGCATGAAAAACTTTCTTGAGCTCAATGTCTCCAAATGCCAGTCCATCTCTTATTCCCGCAAGCGTCTTACCAACACTCCGAGTGCATACATGTTAACCAACGTACCAGTCCCTATCGTTACCTCTTTGTGTGACCTAGGAATAATCTGTGATAGTGAACTCAATTTCCGTTCCCATATTGATAGCATAATTAACAGAGCTAACTCCGCGCTAGGGTTTGTGAAGCGCTGGTCTAGAGAGTTCTCCAATCCTTATGTTTCCAAATCTCTCTATATTTCCTTCGTGAGACCTCTCCTTGAATATGCCAGCCAGGTTTGGTCACCCACGCAAACAACCCACATTAACAGAATTGAATCTGTCCAGCGTAGGTTCATTCGCTTTGCTCTACGTGATCTTCCATGGGTAGATAGATTCAACCTTCCACCTTATGAAAACCGTCTAAAACTGATCGACTTACAACCCCTAAGTAAACGTCGTGATGTTTCCGACGTTCTCTTCATTCATAAGCTACTAGCTGGTGCCATAGACTGCCCTTCAATCCTGCAGTCTTTACCAATCTATACCAATCCTCGCAACCTTAGGTCCACTCCCCTTTTCCGACTCGACCGCCATCGCACGAACTACGGTCAACGCGAACCAATTACCAGGATGCTTCGAAAAGTCAACGACCTTCCCTCCTTTGACTTCCATCTGAGTAAATCATCCCTTCACAAAGCCTTATATCTTTATACCGCCCATCTTGATCGCCTTTCCTAATTCTCCTTCCTCCCAGTCTAAAGTTATCATTATCATTGCTTATATTGTAGCTTACATTATCTGTTATGAATTATTGTTTATTTTAGTTTGTAGTATTTATTTTGTTATTTTGTATTTTTTTATGTAATAGCTTGCATTAAGCTTAAATAAATAAAGTCCCTGCTCGGGCGCCAGTTAAATTTATTGAAATTTCATAAAATAAAAAAAACTAATTTTTATTTAATTATCAGCCGAAGCTGGTGTTTATTCACTCAATGTCGAATTGGGTTGCTCGCGTTGCATAGGTAACGCAGACATGCTGTCAGCACTTTTAGGTGCTTAATCGGCGTTAACTTATATCTTAAGAGCTACGAGCTCGGTTGTGAGCGTGTTGGAAAAAGCAGGTATATCAACCAAGCCGTAATCCAAATGCGATTTGCATTCAACCAACACACCACCACTACAAGCCATGTAGTCAGAGTATCTATCCTTACGAAAAATCTGATAGGACTCCTGAAGAATTTCTGCATAATTAAAACCGTGATGAAGCCAAGTTTCGGTCAGAGCGATGACGTCGTAATTGGCTTGTTCTTGTTCATAATTCCCTTACATTTTGGTAAAGGGATAACGTACTTAGTTTTTTTAACAGTCATTCTATTTTGAATGCTTCCCGCGACCCTACGACGGGGCATGAACTCGTGTGCGATGATATTCTGGGGCCAGAAATCGGGGGCAGATATTATCTCGAAAATATCTGGGGACGATCATGGTAATGCTTCTCTCTGAAAAGGAACTGAATTTGTCCGCAACAAGCGGCAGGTTACCGGAAAGGGGCTCCACTAAACCTCTCACCAATCTGAGGACAAGGCACGGCTTTATCTCCGAGAATTCGGCGCAAGTGGAAGAACCAGAAAATATAGTTCCACACCTGAGACACGCGGCATGGAGCAAATGGCCAAACGACCCCATCTCGAAATAGCAAAAAATAAAAACAAATGCCGAGGTCAGACAAAAAAAAAAGCAAAGAACACCAAACCGTATAAATTAGTTCCAGAGATATATCACGAAAATAAAATAACCAGTGAAATTAATAGAAATAGAAATTTAAAAATTTAAATAAAAAGTCAGTCAGATCAAACACAAATTGAGATGGCAAAGCTTAGAATATATAAAAACAGGAAAGGCCCTTATCTGTGAAACCGTGTACGTGTGATCGGCATTTGGCTTTTAGGCGAGGTAAGGTCGGAGAGCTTTTCTCCTTAGTTTGCGAACTGTCAAAGTGATTACCGTGAATTGTCCGATGGTTTAACAATTTTGTTTTGTAGTTCCATATAAAGTTCCGAGCGTTTTTTATTCCTTATTTTAGTGCAATATATATAGAAAAACTTTAAAGCTAATAGCTTTAAAGTTTTTGAAGTGTAGACAGTGTAGTTTAATAGTGAAATTGTTGAAATGAAGTGCGCGGTTTTGTGTTGTACAAACAATCGGCGTTGTACACGTGGAATATCGTTTTTCAGGGAAGTTTTTGATTAAAATAATGTGTTGTTAGTTCTTAAGCTTGATTGCATTGAAACGCTAAGAACAGCAACGGAACGTAAAGAAAAGTGAAGTTTTCTTGGCGTTCTTAGTTTGTTTTTATTTTCTAAGATCCAATTTTTTGCTTCTACTTAGCTAACCCAGTGGCTCGTGTTTTAACTTTTATAAATTTAATTTAATTTAATTTTGTGATATAGATTCGCTACAAAAAAGAAAATTATTTGCAATTCCTTGAGGCAATTGTAAATTGCGATTATGCTCTAATTTCCAGTTTATTTTGGCTCACCTCTAAAAATGTCGTTGTTTTACTACTGCCATGACGAAAACAAACACAACTTAACGATTCAACTACATCAAGAAAAGTGCCGAGGTTTTTTGGCCTCTCCTTATAGTTATATACTCTAAGTGGCAAAGTGAACGAAACAAAAGGATGCAAATAAACAAAACAGGAAACAAGCAAAAACCAAGAAACGGTAATGAAATAAACGAAGACTAACCTAAAATAACTTACGAATAATCAATAGGCAGATAGACAGAAAAAATGGAAGCAAACACGAAAACGCAAAGAAAATAAAATTTTAATTTAATGGATTGCTCGAAAAAAAAGGTGGTTTTAAGGAAAATATTTTTTAGGAGTAAGGAAAAAAAACACGTAAGAATTTTACATCATGTTATTTACTGAAGATTCAAGATTTAAAATAAATTTTTGTGGATAAAAAAAAATTCAAAATGGCTGACTTATGATAAGATTTCTAGCAACGCCTCGCCGTAGAAAATTAAAACGGTGTGCATGATGCAGCCCGCAGTTTTCATCTGAAGCAAAAAATGAAAACACATTCTTAATCGGAAGACCTTACCGCACAAAGTAGACCTATAATATCATATAAAAGTAAAAAATCTACTAATAAAACCATTGTTTAAAAAAAAAGTTCAAATTTTGACTATTTTTTTCTAGTTATTATTGCCCTAAAAATATATTTTAAACGATATTTTTATGAATGTTATAGGTCTACTTTGTGGGCATTTAAATTATCTACAAAATAAAAAAAAATTCTTGAAATATATTCAATAGTTTTTCTTAAATCCTGCACACCGTCTTAAAAAAGAAAATAAAGAGAAAACGGGGTTTAAAGTTTTATATATGAGAAAAATAGACTTACGAGGATTAGATGTTAATCAGCTATACCCGGCCCGTAGAGTAAACCCTCGGCTTCCTCAAATAACTCATTTGAACGTATACATTACTATTTTCGTCAATGATCGCAGCTATACTGAAATAGCCAACGAGCCTCGCGCTCGCTCGTCCGGCAACGATTCTCTTGAGGATAGCTTTGTAACTATACGGATTCAGACTTTGAAACTTTAAGACAACATTCTCAGAACACGAATCTAACGATTGGAGCGAAAAAAAAATTCGATAAAACCATGAGCGGACCCCCTTAATTGAAATCGAAATCAAAGACCCAAAAAGAAAACCTAAAGCGTTGTGGCGTGATGACGCCAGTATAAAAAACAAAAATAAAAACGGAAAAATAGCTTGGCTTGCCCAAGTTTATTCTGCGGTAACTAGGAAAGGATGATTTAGTTGCGTCTTCACCTGTTTGGAATATTACGAGTATTTGGCTGCGAAAGACGTTAATGGGGACTGCTACTATCGGTATTAAATTATGAGATGAGCTCTCGTCACTGTGTAGTGTAATAGTCAGTGGACTTCGTGTGTCGGCTACGACGTTTGTTTTTCCGAGTTTATGTTTGAGTTCATAGTTGTACTTTTGCAAAATTGCTTTCCAGCCTTTAATTTTAAAATTTGTGTTTTATGTTGAGGCTGGAATTCAGAGACCAAATAACCGTGAGCATTTCTTTCTTATTAGTGGCGCAGTTCTCCTCGGTTTTGTTTGATGTCCTGGATAAACACTTTATTCGTATATTATCCTTATTGTCAAATGCGTTGTGAGTTCGAACTTCTTTCCGAAATCTGGATTATTAAGAACCAACTTTTTCATATACTTTGAAAAGCTTCTATGGCTTCCTTGTTAAGGTTAATGATCTCATTTTTAGAGAGATTTTTTGGTATATGCCCATCTTCCTTTAAAAGGGATATCAGAGGTTTCGCGAGTTTTGCGTAATCTCTTGTCAAGCGACAATAGTAACCTGACATATTAAGAAACGATCTGAGGTCTTTGAGCGCCTTAGGGGGAAGCAGCTTAACGATTGCCTCTTAATTTCGTCCCTAGATACTATAAATGCAAGAAATTTGTCTTCTTTTAGAAGGTATTCACACTTATCCCCTGCATTTTCATGTTGGTATTATCCAGAGTTTTGAACACTAGTTCTATAATTTAAGTGTTCTTTTCATCCCTCCCTTCATTATTATATCGTCTATGTACACGGACATTATTATATGTCTATGTGGTCCCGGAAGATGTAATCTGAACTGGCGGGGCATTTTTAGTCTGATGCTCGTATTTCCCATTGTTCATGAAAAATAAATAATTAATAAATAATTAAATAATTTTAAAAATTTTATTATCACCATTAATACATAGATAGTTTGTTTATAATTTTCTCTGTATAGAGTACAGTATTTTATTGTCAATGATTGAATGATTATTATATTTTTTAAAGTGTTTGTGTTTCACACTATTCAAAATTTATTGAAGTGTACAGGTTGATCAAAATATATTTGACTGTTATTTTATCTATACAGTCTGATTGAACATAATCAAAGTGGATTTATTTAAAATATTTTATAGAAATAATATAATCAAACTGATGAATATTTTAAGTAAAAATTAATAATTAAATTTGTAGCTACTGCTACATTACTCAGTGAAAACGATCATTTTAATTGAAACGTAAAATCAAGAATATGATGAATAATAATATTGTTAATAATAAAAATTTTATAATTGAAATTTTACTTTCTTTTTAATCTTGTTTGTGATAGGTGTAATTACTTTTTCTGCGTGTTCGATAGAAGCCGGTTTTAGTCTGTCGACTGAAATGTTTGTTGCTTTACCACGGTAGTCGATTTGATAATACTTGTCGTTTGTTTAATACTTTTAAAGGACCTTCATATGAGTTTTGTAAAGAAGATTTGCTTCTATCAATTCTAACAAAAACAAATTCTGTATCTCTTAAATCTTTAGGTACGTAGATTTTAGAATTTTGTTTTCGAGAATTTGATCTGATTTTACTTAAAAAATTTACTGGATCTTGAATTGTTGAAAAGGTTGTCCATAAACACGTTCTGCCGGAGAACATTGAAAATCTTCTTTCATCGTGGTTCGGAAACCTAAGAGGACTGCAGGTAATTGTGTTACCTAATTATTTTGGCCGTCACGACGCATATGGCTGCTTTTAATTGTCGGTGAAAGCGTTCAATCATCCCGTTTGATTGCGGATGATAAGGAGTGGTGCGGATTCGATGTGATCCTAAAACTTTTGCAAACTCTTCGAATAATTTGGATGGCATCAAAATGATCCTCGAAAGAAAATTGGGAATTCAGCCAGACTCCTAGGTCCCTAGTCTTAGTAACTCTTGTTAAATGACAACCCTCTATGGTATAGTTAAATTGAAAGGAAGACCTTTTTCGTGAGAAGGACATATTTGTAAACTTGCCGATATATAGGGGAAGAATTTAAGAGTAGGCAATTGGCATTGTCAGACACAGTGCGAAATTTCTTAGCGTCGTCGGCACAACCAAGAATATTTGAGTGAGACATAATCGTAGATACATCATTGCTATAAATTATAAATAACAATGGCCCAAAGTGGGAGCCCTGCGATACACCGGAAGTGTTGAAAATAACAATTAACAAAAACTCGCGGGAACCCGAGAAGGGAGAGTTTGAGAATTGGAATTCTATGATTTATTCTATCGAAAGCTTTGCTGAAGTCAGTAAAAATACAGTTAACTAGCTTATGAAAATTCCAATAAATTGGTGGTAGTTGATTTACCCCTAATGAAGCCATGTTGAAACGGCTGCAAAAACGGCTTGCAGTGGAAGTATAGAACATCGCAAATAAGTGCCTTAAAAATGTTGGATATACAACAAAGATTAGCAATTGGTCTATAGTTCGAGATGTCACATTTATCACATTTTTTGTGAAGGGGAATAATTAATGGGGTTTTCCAAGCTTTCGGACCGAAACAAGTTGAGAGATTAAATAAAGAACACAGACTAGGAGTAAGAACGGAACAACATCTTTTCACGAGTGAGGCGAGTGAGTTATACCATCAGGACCAATTAAAAAACTATCAGTCACGGTAGAGATTTTCTTCAAAGTCGTAACTTCGTCAAGCAAAAGGTCTCTGGATTCCAGAGAGAAGTAGGTGGAAACCTCATCAAATGGGTAAAATCCTTAAAGCTAATATCACAGGTAACGTCAAAAAACGCAGTTTTAAAAAATCGGCAAAAAGGTTTGCTATCGTCAAGGGCTCATTGCTTTCGCTGTCTCCGAAAGACGAAGGAGATGGATAGCCATCAGAATTGCGCTTCAAGTTCACGAACCTCCAAAATCACTTAGGATCGACTCGTAAGGATGCTTTCAGTCTGTTAATATAATTATTGTAAGAAGACACTAAGTCAGATATAAATTGACTGTGTAAATTGGAATAAGTTAAATAGTCAGCGTCGCTCCTAGAGGAACAAAACCTCTTCCAGGCCTTGCATTTAACATTCTTTAAATGTTTTTAGGAACTATCAAACCAAAGCTAGTTAGAACGTAAGTTATTCGATTTAAAAATAGGGACACAGTAAGTAAAACAGATAGACAGTAAATTATAAAAAGATCTTACGGCCACATTAATGTCTCGTTCATTGAGGACGCTACTCCAATCACAAGCTGAGAGCCAGTTGTTGATTACGGAGAAGTCAGCCCTGCAGAAGTTATAACATACGTCATCTGGCACACAAGAAGCCATCATAGCTGTCATAGCAATATGAAGCGCAGGGTGATGACTGGATTCAGGAGCAATGGGCACCAAGCATCGTTTTACCAGTGTACTAGCAGGATCAGTAGAAAAAACGAGGTCGAGGAACCTTCCATTATCGTTAGATATGCTGCAAGTCTGTGTTAAACCTGAAGAAACAAGGCCATCTATAAAAGAAAAATCAAAATGATTGGCAGGCCGAAAAAAAGGAACCAACGCATCATCCGAGTCAGAGAGCTCCCAGCCAACATCAGGCAGGTTAAAGTCACCCAAAAGCAATAATTCGTCGGAAGGCATCCAGGCGTGTGAGAGGTCATCCAAGCAGGAGGCAAATCTTTCATAAACATTAGACGGAGAACCTGGAGGAATATAGGCGGTCGAAATGAACACAGTTTTACTAGGCAGTCCAATAGCGATACATAAAACCTGCAATTCTTCGGAGTTCGGGATGTTAACCAGTCTGCATGGAACATCGCGACGCACAGCGCAGAGAACACCGCCTCCAACGGGAGCATCAAGCAAATCAGCGTGACGGTCACGGCGAAAAACAATGTAATCAGAGTTAAACAGCTCCGCATCAAGAATTCTCTGACATGTTCTCACAGCCAGGGCTCAGAAAGTCGTACAGTTCACAATCCAACCGCATTCACAAGATAACCCCAAAATCGAATTGAAGGCAACAGACTTACTGCCTGCTCAAAAAATTTCCACAATTGGATGGACTCACGTTGATGGATTACCTTTAGCCGATTTCTGCTTTCACCGACCAGGAAAAATAGATATCAAAACGGATTAAGTCAAGGAAAATCGGGTACCCAAGTCACTTCTGAAAATGATATCTACTACACTTTCAGCAGACACATTCACGAAACCCCGATGGTCGTTACATAGTTCGACTTCCTTTTGACCCTTCATATTTAAAGGTAAAATTGTGTTTAATCACTCTCGCAGCATTGATCCAAAAAGATTTGCCAACTTAGAAAGGCGACTCGATGCTAATCCCTCTGCAAAAGGTGACTATTATGAATGTCTTCAAGAATATATCGCTGAAAACCATATGGAAAAAATGTTGATCCCCACAGTCTCTCAACCCTTCCACACCATGCAGTTCTTAGGTCCGATAGTATGACTACGAAAACAAGAGTAGTCTTTGATGCAAGCTGTAAGGATTGGAACGGTCTTTCCTTAAACGACGTGCTTCTTTCAGGACCTGCTCTTCTGAAAGACATTTCTCTCCTCATTTTTGAATGGAGACAGAAGAAATTTGTTTTTACAGCTGATATTGCACGGATGTACAGACAGATACTTGTTCACACTGAAGACCGTGACTATCAGAGAATCGTTTGGCGACCACCTACTACTGATGTTATAGAAGAATTCCGATTACTAACGGTAACTTTTGGTGTTAGAAGCGCCCCTTTCCTCGCTTTAAGAGCATTAAAGCAGTTGTCTCTTGATGAAGCTCATCGATTTCCCTTAGGAGCTCATTCATTTCCCTTAGGATGCAAAATCCTTTCAAATGATCTTTATGTAGACGATGTGCTGTCCGGTGGTGACACATTAGAAGAGGCCATAAACGCACGAAGAGAAATTGATAACATTTTAAAGACTGGGCAATTTGAATCACGAAAATGGGTATCAAATGACCTTAGAATTTTAGGCGAGATTCCCGAGGCAAAACGATTGGCTTCATCATCAGTACCACTTGATAAAGATAGAAATATAAAAATTTAAGGCCTCGTTTGGAAACCGTTTGATGATACATTTTCCTACAACCTTGACCTAAGACTCACTGAAGCTCCTTACACGAAACGAAAGGTACTCTCTATTGTTGCACGAATCTATGATCCATTAGGGTGGCTATCCCATTTAACAATCATTCCGAAAATCTTTTTTCAGTTTTTGTGGCAGAGAAAGGTAGAATGGGATGACACGCTTCCCGACGATCTCTCAGAACAATGGTCAGATTATTTACGCATGCTCTCACAATTAAATCAAATTTCAATTCCAAGATTTTTAGGTTTGGAAGTTCATTGCAATGTTCAGATACATGGGTTTTGCGATGGATCTGAACGTGCATATGCAGCGGCTCTGTACATGCGATGCGAGTTTAGAGGGTGTACATCAGCCTGGTTGATTAGCGCTAAAAACAAAAGTGGCTCCTTTAAGGTCCGTAAGCCTTCCCAGATTAGAACTATGTGGAGCCGTTCTACATTCTAAATTGGTTAAAAGGTTTCAATCCTCCGTTCAATTTTCAAGTCCGAATATTTTTGCCTGGACGGATTCCACAATTGTTTTTTCCTAGATTAGTAGACACCCCAATAATTTCAAGGCTTTCGTTGCTAATCGCATCTCAGAGATTATTAACAATTTAGAATCAGCACAATGGCGACATGTTCCATCGACCGACAATCCAGCCGATGTTGCGAGTAGAGGACTTGCGAATGGAAAATTATTATCAGAGTATGATATTTGGTAGCAAGGCCCAGAGTGGCTATCACATCGTGGCTCAGTCGTTTTCAAACTCCTTCTGAGTTATTAAGAGATTCTAAATTGTTGGAATTTTCTTAATATAAGTGTAAACCCAGGTTCCATAGAAATCCTCGAACGGTTTTCTTCTTTTACTCGTCTCCTTAGAATCACATTTCTGTGTAGACGATTTGCAGCAAAATTAAAGGACAGAAATGCGAAACACCATTCTTGGATTACGGCAGAAGAGTTGACAGCTGCTAAGCAATTTTGGTTCAAACATGAACAGATGAAATTTTTCCAAGAGGAGCTATGTTGTCTTTCAAATAATAAGACACTTTCAAAGGCTAGTAAGCTGTTGACTCTAAATCCTTTTCTTGATAATAATGGTTTGTTGCGAGTTGGAGGACGACTACAAAATGCGTCCATCCCTTATAATCAGCGACACCCAATTATTTTGAGTTCACAAAATCACCTCTCGCGCCTATTTATAAGGGAGACTCATATTTAACTCTATCCGTTTTAAGAAAAACTGTATGGATAATTCACGGTCGAAATGCAGTGAAAATGTGTATTAAAATTTGTATTGTCTGTTTTAGACAGTCCAGTAAAAATCAAACACAATTGATGGGTGCTTTACCGTCTCCAAGAGTAACCATATCCCGTCCATTTACACACGTTGTTGTTGTTGTTGGAGCTCGAAATCAGTTTAACGGGGACCTTAGGGCAGCTTATTTCCATTCAAATCAAGAAGCTGCAAGGATGTTTGGCATTCAGGGTGTGCAATGGAATTTCATACCTCTAGCTTTTCCACATTTTGGTGGTTTGTGGGAGGCAGGAGTTAAATCGGTTAAACACCATCTTAAACGTATCGTGGGAGACACTTCCCTCACGTTTGAAGAACGTTACGCAGGTCGAAGCGTGTTTGAACTCACGGCCGCTATGTCCCTTGAATGATGATCTGAAAATTCTTACCCCGAGACATTTCTTAATTGGGGATGCTCTTGTTGCACCCCCAGAAGATGATTTCACTTGCTCCAAAATAAGTTCCCTAGATAGATGGAACTACATACAAAGGCTTCGACAAGATTTGGAAGGCTTGGAGTAGGGAACATTTAACTAGACTTCAAGAATCAAAATGGGTGAAAAAGTCTAAAAATGTACAGATAAATGATATCGTCCTTCTTAAGGATAACCGATTACCGTGTGGTAAATAGGCATTAGGGAGAGTAGTAAAGACGTATCCAGGAGACATTGAGCGCGTTCGGGTAGTAGACAGTTTGCTGCCGATAAACTCAGAGGAATAATTCATTCATATATACACATAAACATGGTTTGATCAAGTGTTGTACAATTGAAGTATATCTGACATTTATCTTTAGTTTATACATTGAAATTTTGAATTATTTATGTGCAAATCTTTATGAACTATATTCATTAACCCATCCCTTTTCCTTTATGCACGTATTCGACAGACACAAACTGGATTGGAAACTATTGTCCGTACGCTGAGTAATCACTAGAAAGGAACATCACCGTACTTGTTGCAGTTTATACTTCCGATAGGCACTCTATTTGAAATTTGGATCATTTCAAGGTGGGGAGAATGTTTGATCTTCATAAAATTCATCGTGGAGATTCAAATCAATTCACATCTCATTCCAGCAAAGGAGAGGTGGATGAGCAAACCACTCTCATCATCATTTTTCTCATCTGGATAGAAGGCCAATCCGACAACAATAGTTTGGGAGATCTTTTCACTTTCAACCTCGCCACCATCAAAAGCAGCTGCATGGATCAGGGACTGATTAAATTTGAACTCAAGAAGCACCTGATACTGAAGTACTCAATAAACGTCTAAACTTCGTATATTTAAATTGTTTGTTTAAATTAAAGTGCATAAATCCCTCAACCCCAAATATCAATTCTCAACAAACACTTCTATTAGTCTACAAATTAAAGGTTCACCAAATAAAACCCAATCAAACACTTTTATTGAACTGTACAAATTAAAGTTCACCCATTAACTAAAATTAAACTGATTACAATTAACGCTTACTATAACTTGAAAAAATTACACAGAAACTTATTAGATAAATTGTCGGCAATATTAATAGCGTCTTTTAATTTAACAATTTAAACTTGACCAAGGACTTAGCGTCGTTAATTTAAAAATTCAAACTTGGCCAAACACTCTTATCGAACTGTTTATACTAAATATACTTTGATACATTGATACATAAACATTCAGAAGAAATATCAAACACTTTGATTGAACTGTACGAATTAAAGTTCACTCAATAAATTCAGATACTTATGATCACTATAGAATTTTATTGATTTTTAGGTTTTAAAATTTAAAATTCTTTAATAGATTCCACCGACCCCGGTATGACACGCCAGACTCTCTACCGCGCTGCTTAAAAAAAATAACTCCCGTAAAACGCGACCTAACTGTGCGCCGTAATTAACCAGACTCTTCCATTCTACCCAAAAGAAATCGTTAACACCCGATCTACATGAAGAAAAAGCTTTCGCGCTTTTTCTTGGTTTTTTGCTTTTGCCCTTGATGTAGATGGCAGTCATTGAGCAGAATTGCTGTAGAACGTTTTATTTCGCGCTGATTAAGCAAGTTTCTTATGCTTATCGTGTATTTGGCTACCGTGTGGAAAGAATGTCGATGGTTGTTTATCATGAGTTGGATTTGAGTACATGGCAACTTTGTTGCAACGTAACCCGGTGTACGAAATCCAACTTATTAAATATTCGTCGGTTTTTATTTATTCATGAGTTGAATTTGAATATGTTGTAACTTTGTTGCATATGCCATAAGCCATTAGACCTCTGTTATGGATATTCAAGTGGCTGAAAGTACATGAGGAATTTTGTCTCCAAAGTCAAAGTGGACTTTTTGTACTTTGACTCGAATTTCTTTCAGTGACTTGCTTCTTTCTTTATTTATTTATTTATTTATAAAGAAAATTTGCCAAAGCTGGCTACTACAAATGTGATACATACATATAACAACTTATACCTAAGATAAAAATAATAATCAGAGTTCAACGATTTGCTTAAGTTGGGCTTTGAGCTGCAACCTGGAACGTCCGAACTCGATGTGGGCCGCAAACTCGTTGAATAGCCGGGTCATAGAGACTATGGGCTCCTGCATACCATATAAGGTTCAGTGGCGAGGCACATGGAGGAAGTCACGATTCACGGGACGGAAATGCTCAGGTTGTTGAGTAATTCGCCAGAATTGATCGACCCCTGCAACAGATCATATAAAAAAACAATTTTGGAGACCTTGCGTCTCTTTTCAAGTGTGTCAAGGGAAATCAGACTAAGTCTGGCGGGATAAGGAGGGACGTTGGTAGGGTCGCGCCAGGGGAGGCCGCGAAGGGCGAACCTAAGGAATCTACGTTGGACTGACTCGATTCGGTTAATGTGCACTGCGAAGTAAGGATCACAGACCGGACTGGCGTACTCCAGGATAGGTCTGACGAAAGTGCAGTAGAGAAGCCTTGTCAAATAGGGATCGTCAAGCTCCCTAGACCATCTTTTTACTTTTTTTAGCTCTGCCAACCACGAAATCCACGTGGACCTTGAAGGAGAGACGGGAGTTGAGAAACACCCCCAGGTCCTTGAGCAAGTCAATCCTGCGCAAGGTGCAACCACCCATGGAGTAGTTGAAGGAAATAGTGTGGTGACAGCTTAATACTCGTACCAGAAACATTACATATATAAAGTTTAGTTATTTTGGGTTGCGTTCGGTTTCATTATCTACTTGTTGTAAATGCTATCAAAGTAGGTCGGAACAGTTTTGTTTAAAGAAAAAAATGTATAAAAGTCAGGGAAAATTGTTCCGTAGCTCAGTGTGGGTTTAGCCATAGACAATATTGTTTAAAAAAAACTATTATTATAAAATAAAATCGATAATTATATTTTATTTAAAAAACCCTTTTTTTTACAGCAACCAAATTAAATCCCCTGAGTGGAGGCACAATTTTAAAGACCTAGGGAGTTCCGCCCTCTCTAGGCAATCAAGGTTGAGATCGCCAACACCAGTCGATACCCCAGGATTAGGTAGTCGAGACGTGGGACTCGGCTATATAACTCAACCACTGCAAGGATTTGGACCTAACTCAACATACCACAATAGAACGAACCCTACGTGAAAAAGACATAACGGTGCATTTGCTGGCATTCAGTGGAAGACGATTATTGGAGCACCAAATCTCGAAAATGCGCATATCGGAGCTCAGCAGTGCACAGTCATCGTCGCAGGAGACCGCGCGGAAGATTTTAGCATCATCAGCATAACACAGTATTGTGGACCTGGGCAGAAGTAACGAGACGTGATTGATGTAAATAATGAAGAGGAGCGGGCCAAGGATGCTACCCTGGGGCACACCAGAGGTGACCGAAATTTCGGTGGATAGGGCGCCACGGAACAGGACGCGTTGGCAACGCCCGGACAGGTAAGATGACAGCCACTCCACGAAGAGCGGCGGAAAACCGAGCAGGCTGAGCTTATCAACGAGAATGCCATGGTTAATTCTATCAAAGGCCTTGCTGAATTCAGTGGATATGCAGTCGACCTGCATACCCGATTCGATCAGGGGCAAACAGTAATGCACGAATTCAAGCAGATTGGTGGTGGTTGACTTACCCTTCATGAAGCTGTGCTGAAAAAACCCCTTCCTGGGGGTTTACAATGAAAGCGGAGCACATCACTAATCAGGGTTTCAAAGGCCTTAGCAATGTGTGACAAGTTGGCGATGGGTCATTAGTTCGATATGTCTGCCTTGTCTCCCTTCTCGTGAAGAGGGATTATCACAGAATCTTTCCAGAGCTTCGGGAAACGACCACAGCGCAGGGACAGATTAAACAGACGACAGAGGACAGCAGTGACTGATGAGCAGCATCTTTTCAAAAACGAGGCAGGGATACCTTCCGGACCACTCGAAAACATGTCGGGCAGATTCAACAGACAGCCGAGTCGTTAAGAACAAGGTCACTGGATTCAAGCGAAGTAAGCGGGAGCCTTGTCAAGTGGGAGAAGTCGTTGGAAAAAACATCACAGTTAGGGTCACAGAAAGCGGCACTAAAGAAGTCAGCGAACGCATTTACCACCACAAGAGGGTCATGACTCACGCGGTCACCCAGCCTCAGGGAGGAAGGGTATCCATCGCTGCGTCGCTTAGAATTGATGAACTTCCAAAACTGTCTTGCAAGAGTCTATTATTTATTTTTTATTTATTTATTTAAGCTTAATACAAGCTATTTCATAATAATACTACAATTACAAGCTATAACATAATACTAATACTACAAGTTATAATAAATAATGACATAATAAATAAATAAAAAAGCTACAAATGAGCTCTAATTAAAGAAGAGACGGGATGGAAGGAAGAAGAATTAATAAAGGCGATCAAGATGGGCGGGATCAAGATATAAGGCTTTGAGAAGGGACGAATTACTCAGATGGAAGTCAAAAGAGGATAGGTCGTTGACTTTTCGTAGCATCCTGGTAATTGGCTCGCTTTGACCGTAGTTTGTGCGATGGCGGTCGAGTCGGAAAAGGGGAGTGGACCTAAGGTTGCAGGGATTGGTATAGATGGGTAAAGATTGCAGGATTGAAGGGCAGTCTATGGCACCAGCTGATGAATGAAGAGAACGTCGGAAACATCACGACGTTTACTTAGGGGTTGTAAGTCGATCAGTTTCAGACGGTTTTCATATGGTGGAAGGTTGAATCTATCTACCCAAGGAAGATCACGTAGAGCAAAGCGAATGAACCTACGCTGGACAGATGCAATTCTGTTAATGTGGGTTGTTTGCGTGGCTGACCAAACCTGGCTGGCATATTCAAGGAGAGGTCTAACGAAGGAAATATAGAGAGATTTGGAAACATAAGGATTGGAGAACTCTCTAGACCAGCGCTTCACAAACCTTAGCGCGGAGTTAGCTCTGTTAATTATGCTATCAATATGGGAACGGAAATTTAGTTCACTATCACAGATTATTCCTAGGTCACACAAACAGGTAACGATAGGGACTGGTACGTTGGTTAACATGTATGTTCTCGGGGTGGGTGTAAGACGCTTGCGGGAATAAGAGATGGACTGGCATTTGGAGACATTGAGTTCAAGAAAGTTTTTCATGCACCATGTGGTGAAGGAATCGAGATCGTTTTGCAGGAGAAAAGAGTCGGTTGAGGAGGAGATATGTTTGATTATTTTCATGTCATCAGCAAAAATGGACAGCTCTGAGTGATTGATGACACATTCAACATCATTTATTGTAAGGATGAAAATCAATGGACCGAGGTGGCTGCCCTGGGGGACGCCGGAACGAGCGACAATAGGGTTAGAAATGGATGAGCTGAAAAGAACATTGTACCGACGGTTGTTGAGGTAGGATCGAATCCAGGAGATGAATCGGTAGGGGAAGCCTAGGCGATCAAGTTTTAACAAGATAACATTATGGAAGATCTTGTCGAAGGCTTTACTAAAATCGGTGGCGATAACATCAACATCTTTACCGTTTTCCAGGGCACATAGTGTTTTGGAGACGAAGTCAGTAAGGTTGGTGGTTGTAGATCTTCCTTTGAGGAAGCAATGCTGGGAGAGAGAGAAGATAGACTTACAGTGGAAGAACATGGAATCATAGACCAATTTTTCGAATAGTTTAGGTATGGATGATAATTTAGCGACGGGTCTGAAGTTGGACACATCGTTCTTGCAACCTTTTTTGAAGATGGGAATAAAATACGAGTTTTTCCATAAATAAGGAAAAACCCCTTGAGTGAAAAAATGAAAAGTAGTTAAGATCAGGTTGTAGGGAATTGTCGCTGAAAGATTTACTGAAGGAGTGAGCCAAGAGGTTGGCGGTAACCTTAGGATCAGACGAAGAGGTATTCTCAAGTTTTAGGGTAGATTGGTAACCATTCGATTTCTTCTTGGATTTAATAAAGTTATCAAAACGCTTGGGGTCATATATGAGGCTAGTTTCCATCCGTTGGAGGAACTCATAGTAGAGGATATCACAATGTTCAGAAAAAGAGGTATAAGCAGATAGGTAGGAAGAATAGTCAGACTCGGTCTGGGATAGATGAAAAGATTGCCAACGTTTATTTCTCCCTGTTGCGAAGAGAGCATAATTCTTTGTCGTACCATACGGGGGATGAGGAGTAGTTTTTACGAGGAAAAGGGGGATAGATTGTGTAAGACAAGCGTGTATTTCTGAATAGAACGCCTTTAAAGCAACGTCAACTGGAAGATGTTCAGGGATAGTGGCAATGTTAGAGTTCAGGAGCAAGTGATTTAATTTTTCAAAGTCGCCTTTACGAAAATTGAAGGAAAGAGAAGATTCGGAGCTTGAAAGTGCATGAGGGTGTTCGTAGGAGAAAACAAGGAGCAGGGGTGGATGGTGACGATCGAGAGAGGAGAGGAGATGGTTCGCTTTCCCCGACAGCCGAGTTAACTGGGTCTGAAGAAAAGATTAAGTCTAATTGTCTGTCCAGAAAGTTCCTGACTCCACTTACTTGAAAGAGACCAGAAACGGAGAGCTGATTGGTAAAAAAGGCTTCTGTGGCCAAAGATGCGTTAAAGGGGACAAAGTGAGAACAGTTCTCAGTCAATGACCATTGAATACGGGGGAGGTTAAAATCAATCAATAAAATAAATTCATCGGAGGCGTCAGCGTTCTCAAGCAGGGTGTCGATCGCTTCAATGATGGGCTCGTAGGCATCTAGAGGTAGAGAGGGACGAATATAACAACAAATAAAGTACAGAAGACACTTATTTAGTATTAATTTGATACATACAAATTCTGATATTGCAGAGTCGGAGGTCTTTAGCAGGGTGGCGTTATAACAGTTGTGAGCAGCTATGAGAACCCCGCGATCTGGTGGATCATGGGTTCCTACACAACCGTCGACCCGGAAAATGGTATAGTTTGGAGGGAATAATTCGTTGTCGAGAATTCCTGGTGTTAGATTTGGTTTGGTTAAGGCAAAGATATCGAGCGGGAATTTGTGGGAGTTAAGAAAAATATTGGATGTTTTTGTGCGAAGTCCTCTTACGTTCTGGTAATAGACTGACAAGCTGCTGGGGAGAGGTACTTGATCGGATACCTTAGGTGCATTAGGGGGAAGTCAGAAATATAGAAAGGGGGGAGGGGTAGGAGCGAAAGTAGTTTAAGGAGTCGTTGCGACTTTTTTGAAGATGGGAAATGCAGGAAATGCGTACGTCAGTTCGCAGCATAGGTGGATAGATCTTCTGAAACCTGATGGGAAGGGATATTGAATGATTCATGGTACTTAGTGAAAAGTTGGTGTAAGACGGTTGGGTCTGGTGTATACCTAACATGACGTTGGTGCTGGTTTTACCGTCAATAGAGACGGAATTCGGTTTGTCGTGAAGATAGGCTAGAAATAGACGAACGTTTTCATAAATTCGGTGGTCCCGTAAACGGGACAAGAGGTATCGTCCATCGTTGGAATCCGCAGAGCGCAAAGTCAATTTAACTGTAGGTCTGATTAGGGATCGATAAATGAGTGATGAAGTAGTTTTGGTTAGCGAAATTGGTGAATTAGTGGAGGTAGAAGTAGTTTGAGATGGGGCGATAGTGAAGGAGGATGATGGCTTGTAATTAGGTGGGCATGCGGAGGAAGTATCGGGTGCGAGGTCTGTTGTATACAGTGGAGGGGTGGGACAGGCGGAAATCAAAGCAGAGGTGGCGGGGTAGTCGGAAAATGATGGCTTGTGGTTAGGTGGACACACGGAAGAAGTTGGGAGTGCATGGTTAGCTGGATACGCTGGATATACAGAACTCAAAACAGTGGTGGTAGGGTTGACGGCTGGAATGGACGTGTTCGATGGCTTCATTGTAAGGGGAACCGAGGGGTTAATTGTGTGAGAATATATAAAGTTAGGATACTTGACTGGAGTACTTAGATTAAAGTTTGGAAATACTCCCTTAGTGTCCTCTCCTAAGAGTAATTCGGGTAGCCTATCTCTGCCTGTGTCTTGTTGGGTGATTCGTGTCATGTAATCAGACAGTTCCCTTTTTTTTTATTTGTCTTGCGGAAGTATGTTGGTTGGGAAAAAAGTTAGGCTATGTCTAGTTTCTGCCTAGTAGTAAAGGGTATGCGACCCTATCTGTAATTGACAAGGGTTGTTTACTGTTAGTATTCCTTGTTTTGAGAGGCGATGAGTTAGTAGCTGGTGGGTGCATGTTATATGTACCACCGTGGTTTCCACTAACGAAAATAAACAAGAATTGGGTCTGTTTAACTAATAAGGCACGCTCATATTTGGGCACGTAGTCTGCACCGTGGATTTTCTTCAAGTGGATTGAGAAGAAGTTTAATTACGCACTCATCTGACGTTGCTGCTTTTGTGATTGGAGTGGTTAATCGGCCAGTATACGTGTCCTCAGAGATTTTTTTTTTAAATCTTTCGGATTGTTTTCATGTGTTTTTGGCTTCAGCAACAAGAATTCTTGTGTTCGAATTTGGCTGGCAACGTGAGCATATTCGATTGCAGGAACCAAAGAATGGTTTCAATCTACCTGGATTGGAAAACATCTTATCCCCTGCAACTTCATCTTTGGGAGATTGAAAACTGGTAATTCTAATCTGATGACTAGTTTATCTTGTAACAGGTGAGTTTTGAGCTCGGCTATTTGGTACAGAACTGAGAGGCAGTTCTGCAGATTCGGACAAGTTGAATGGGATTTATGGAAAATATCCAAGAGCAAATTTTGGGGAGATTAAGAGTGGATGAATTTGATTGTTTCTACTGGATACTATTATGTCCAGTAGGGCTTGTTGCAGAAATTCTATTTCTACCATTTGTAACAGTAGACTTTGGATGATTTATTGCCGTATTTGTCGGGCAAGAATCTCGTCTGTTTCGTTAATCAAGTGGTTTATCTGGTAGGTTACCTGTCGCTGCTGTTCGGCAAGTGATGTCAGAGGTTTTTGAAGCTGTTCAAAAGTAGTTTTTACGACACTGATCTGTTCCTTTTCTAGATCAGCGAGAGCCTGTGTGTTTGACTGTAGCTCGTTCAAACGGCTTTATACTTTACAGTCGTTTCCACTATCCCTTGTGCCGAAAAGGTAGTGCATTGCGTTTCCTATCCCATCGAAAATGGATCTAGATTTTCCGCGATTTCGGCACCGCCTCTCTAATGACGTTAGTACGTCTTTTGATGTTTTCCACGTATACATGTTTTTTCTGTAGTTCACAAAGGTTTGTACTTACAGAACTATTTTCGCACAGCTGGTTAACGTAAAGCTCCGCACGTTCCGCACGAGGCTAGGAGTAGGACGATGATAGGTAAAATTTTGACCTAGCGAAGAGAAGAGGATTGTCTATTAGCGCTTTGATTTCCAATTTGTCTTGTTTAAATTTGTTTCATTCTCAAATTGATGCTGCAATTTAAAATAAAAGAAAATTAGTTGATTTCATCATAATATAAAAGGAACTACTTGACCGTGTTGTGTTGTCCACTATCTATTAATTAATATTTGATTTATGCTGCAAAGGAACTAATTATTTGCAGATAGTAAAAAATAAATGGAGGATATATGTACCTGATGATAGTACGTTGTTTACGGATCAACGCCTCGTGGTTGTCGATGCATCCTTGCATTGCTATGAGCACGTAGGAGTCTAAAATTACAAAATTGATGAATTAGGACTAAGAGGAAGAGGATGTACTCCACCAGCCGTATTAAACCGTCTCCCGATGTGTTGTTGGTCAATGAACGATGTGTTTAGCTCACCTGCGGAGCACTTGTAGCTGAAACTTCCGTTTAGTTTGACCAAATAAATATACTTACCTGGTATGACGACGGAGTTATGTTACCACCGATGCTGATTTTCCTGCAATAGATTTAAGTTTGAATATTGTAAATTAGTTAAGATGTTGTATGATAAATAAAGTAGATTAGTTAGGATTTGGAGAACTTACAAGGCAGTAGAAACAGGTTTAGAATTTGGATTTAGATTTGATTTCATGGATTAATTTGATTTTGGACTTGATTTGGTGGAATAATTTAAATAGAATTATTCTTGCATTAAATAGGATAAATTGAATTAACTTAGAATAAATACTTACAGCGTTAATAACCAAGGCGGCACACGAAAGCGGCAATGTCTAAAACAACGAAATTAATAGATATAAAGATACATGAAAGGGTATTTATCTTAACAATAGTAAATTGATTTCAAGTTATAGCTTACCTGGTCCAGACTTCTCTTTCTTCACACTAAAATTAACATTTTTCACTTCACAACTTAACCTAACACGACATCGAAGAAAACCCGAAAATTACTTATCTTCTTCATTAAGCCGGAAAGATAGGAACAATAAAGTGGACTGTTTCCAACCCAAGGAATTAAGAAAAAGTAAAGAAGAGCCCCGAAAAGGATTAATAAGAGAATATTTGGCACGTGAAATCAGCTGTCAACATCTGCAGATTTTTATAAATTACACCGACTTCCCGAAATTTATAAACGGCGCTGAAGGCATCAAAATGAAGCATAAATTATGCTGACTATTTAAGAAGAGAAACTGAAAATAATTATTTTAAAACCAACCCGGTTTCAACCGATCTGGAAAAACACCATCAAGTTTCCAGAAAACTTCCAATTCTCGGCAAAAATAAATAAATACAGATCCTTGGTAGGTGAAGGAGACAGTCCAAAGTGTGTTGTTGGCCGAAATTTTAAGCGTCATTAGAAAAGCGAATAAAAGTGAAGTAAATAAATGAAAAGAAGAAAAGTGAAAAGGAATCAATCACGAAGTAAGGAGGTGAAGGAACTGCAGGAAAAGTTGCTTGGACGGGGGTAGAGAATTTAGCGGAAGAATATATTGAAATTTCATTTAACAGATAAGTATCCTCCTCTTATATGCATTTTGTAAAATAAAGGTGAAGTGAGTTCCTGATTTAAATTAAAAAACTCGATTCGTGTGGTGCCGACAGATAAAAGTAGCTTTTATTTTAGTTTCACATTGCACTTTTTTGGCAAAAATCGTAATTTTTTTCATTATAAATACAGTTTTTCTTTTGGTTATATTTGTTATTTAATGATATTTATTGAATAAATATTTATATGGGCCAACTATTGTGTTGTGATTCCCGTCGGAGTTCGTGGACTCATGTCATAAAACCACGTAGCGCCCAAAAAGTGCTTTTATTTTGCGACCTACCCCTTTCCCCATGCTAGCCCGGCACGGATTTATACTCGCCAGCATTAGAGCATAGCATTTTGGTGCCCAACGTGGGGCCAAGAGGAGACAAAAGCACATATTTTATTAATAAAATAACATTTTTGTGTGTTAGAAAACTCATCAGGAGAGGTGTCAAAACAAAGTCGATATGTTTCGCGATTTTCTTGTCACAGCACTTGTTTATAAAAAAAGGTCTACAAACGAGGTACGTTTGTTTACAAAGCGTATTTCGTTTAAGAGAAGAGTATTAAAGAATTTATATTCACATAACAAAGCGAAATTCACATAAGAGGGCAAATTAAAGAGTTATTACTTACCACCAGCTCTTTGGTGATTTTTTTTTTTGCTATCCATATTTTTTTATATTTCAGGTGCAGGATTTATCACATTTTCACCAAATAAAGTTCACAATTTTATTTATTTTTATTGCACGCCTTTTTTTGTTGACGCATTTCTACTTCCTTTTAGCACTTAACTATATAAATTCAAACAATTAAATTTTGATTGATTTTTTTTAATAGCACATAATTCATATAGCTTAGGATTATCATTTGATGAACTTATTAACTTGTTTTAGTACACTTAGTTTCACATAACTTGAACACTTAAACGATTAAATTAGCAAAACCGATCGAGCAGAAATGCAAAATTCCACTTAACACGTGTTACCGAATTTTTGAATTACTACCGAGTTACACTCTTAATGAGTGGGTTACAAATAATTCTTTTGATGTCAACTGGCTTGGGAAATTTGTAATATTTCCGAGATCTCTTAAGTGGTAAAGGGGATCCATTCACTGAGAGAGATAACGTTATAAGTCAGAAATGAACAAAATTTATAACGTAGTTACCATTGTGATAGTCAGCTGATCCGAAATCATTCAGATCTGGACCAAATATTTGACCCAGTTTCTCGGAATGAATTTATTTAGTCGTAAAATGATGTATTGACCAAAAATTGTTGCGGAAATTGTGCAAAAGAGTTGCTAGGAATTTGTTGCGGGTACAAACGTTATCGGCTATTTGTTGATAACATAAATACGCGGTTTAAATTATAATTGGTCGTGAACTCATATTCTTCATGGGTTCTACTTCATATAAATTTTTTTTGATACATTTGATCAGGTACCTATTTAATGTATCAGGGATGGTCGAGGTGCAGCTCAGTAACTACAATTTAGGACATCGATATTTACTTCTGACAGATTGCCTCGTAGTTATTCACCTAAGTATAATTTTTCTTTTTACAACTCATATCTCGATTTGGTTTTTATTAGAATAATTAGCTAGATAACGCTAAGGGTTAAGTTTAGTATTTTAGGTTACATATATTTAGATTATACGATTTTGGATTATCCGTTGGAATTATTATTTTTTGGATAGTATTAGGTATTGAGTATCTTCTCTAACTCAGTTAATTAATATTTCATTTTGGTATCTCTTTCGTTTAACAGTTTAGTTTGGTTAATATAGAATTGAATTTAGGCATACAAGTCACTGTAATATTGTATGATTTTTCTTTATTTTCAAGCTGAGGTTTGAGGTTTGTTTTTCTTTTTTTTTGCAAGCTAAATCATCATATCACATATCTGCATACTTAGAGTAGAATTCTTATTACCTGTTACTTCTTCTCCTTGCCGCTCTGATTTTTTTTTTTTGATTAAGTCCTTCTTAGGAGACCGGAAACATTTTGAAGTATTATTATCGGGATAGCGTAAAATTCAAGTATTCGAGATCTTTGGAATAATATAATATACTATAATACTCTCCAGGTATTATAGGGTTGCATAGAGTTGACTAATAGTAGGTTTGGTATTATAACTTTTTACTCCTTTCCTTGACTCCGCGTCGTTAAATTTACTGGTTTGCGATACATACAAAAAATGTTCCTTAAACTTTTGGAAATCAAATTATAAATTCAAAATGGAAATTAATAGGCTGAATCAAGACGAGCATACGACTAGGGGTTTACCAATTTGAAAGGTGAACGAAATGAGGGTGAATTTGCGCCTTATAGCTTGAGAAGGACGGTAAACCTTTAATGGTAATTCCATATCCATTTACATTCGCGGAAGAATTAGAAGCGATGTCAAAAAAGTTCGAGTTGTTAAATGCTTTCAATGGTGAAATACAGAAAAATAGTGACAAAGATTGAACGGGCCCTAGCCAGACTTGACAGGTCAAAAGCAGTCGAAAATCAACAAAAGATAGATAAGGCTAGAGTTCCCGGCGATTTTATTTATCCTTAGGATCTTTAAGCCTGAGGGCAGATAGGGAAGACGCGGATAGTAATTGCTGAACGATGCAGCTGAGGACCTCTCTACGACGACCGCTGTGTTAACGAATACACGAACGCGGGTCCCTTATAGAAGTGGGATGTAAAATTCACAGGTAAACATGGGCAGTCATTAAACTCCTTATATTAGTCCTTTCTATCAGACTCAATTAGTGCTATCAGAGATAGAGAACATCGAAGATCTCAATGATTTTGGAAGACGCTTAGAATATGTCCGTACCACCTCCATCTAAAAGAAACAACTCGCTTCTGTAGCCGGATTTAGCTTACGTCGCCGTCTCTTCGCCTACCGTATCTCCAATAATCGTGGTACAACTTCTAATAATCTAAGGAATCGTAAATGCTTTAAGTGTGGCAATCCTGGACATATCGCTAGATTTTGTAAGTCGGTGCTAAGATGTTATGGATTTGGAGCAGTAGGCTTAAGGGGGGGGGGGGGAGCTTGGGTTTAAGCGGCGTATCGATTGATCCGGAGGAAGCCGTCATTGAAAATATAGTGGATACGGCTGATGGCCAGGTAGGAAGTGATCAAGAAGACCTGTATAGCACACTTGTGGATTCGGTTTTCTCTCAGATTGGAAACGATATGCGTCCTCACTTAGAAATCAGTATTTTCGGTGTTGGATTCTGTGGCCTTCTCGACTCGGATGCTTCGCGGACAGTTATAGGAGGACAAGGTTGGGATTTGTTAAGAAGTATGAAGCTAAATCTTAAAGTTACAGGAGCAAGAAGAATAAGCTTAGCAAATGGTGGAACAGTGAGTGTTCTTGGGGAGATTAGTATCCCAATCAAATTAGAGCGATGAGTTTTTGATGTTCTGGTAATCCCAGAACTGCCCCTATCTATTATTCTCGGGATAGATTTCTGGCGTGAGATGGACATCCAGGCAAATTTTCGGGAAAATATTAGCAACTCCCCGGTACGTTATCTGATTATTAAATTAACGCTCTTAAATGTCAGTCCAGATTTTCTTTACAAGAGAGGAAAGAACTTGAGGAAGTCATCGGAAGGGCTTAAAATAAGATGGGTACAGGACTGGGTTGAACAAACCCAGTTTCACCTGTAATACAACGGATAATGAACGAAGAACTTGACCAGATGTTGGAGATGGGTGTCGTATTAGTAAAAAAGAAGGACGGTAAATACAGGTTCTGTGTAGACTTTGGAAAACTGAATAAAGTCACCAAAAAAGATGAATACCCTTTACCATACGTCTCGGCTACTTTGGATAAGTTACGCGACGCGAAGTTTATGTCCTCTTTGGACATTAAATCGGTATTCTGGCAAGTACTCCTCGCAGAACGATCGAAGCAATATACAGCTTTTACCGTGCCTGGCAGAGGGCTTTTTCAATTTAGACGGATGACTTCGGCTTGAGCAACTCGCCGGCGATATGGCAGAGAGTAATTGATACAGTATTGTCAGGAGATTTGGAAAGTAAATTCTTCGTGTACCTAGATGTAGTGATCATCGTTGCCCAAACTTTTCGAGAACACAAAATAGTCTTAGAGAATATCCTAGATCGGTTACATGGTGCAGGCCTTGTTATAAACTACGACAAGTGTGAGTTTTGCCGCGCTGAGCTCCGATATTTGGTATATGTGGTTGGCGAGCAAGGGTTGTAAGTAGATCCTGACAAGGTTAAGTGTTTCTTGGACATCTCAAATTCATTCTAAGAATGTGTCATAAGTGCCCAGGTTTGTTTGAACTCCTGAACTTGGGTACACCTGAAAAGATACGACGTGACGCAATGATCCTTTTTGCTTTCGACTGCATTTGGGGGTCCATAGACTATTTAGTTCTCTTGGCTTGTTTTTTCATGTCGGTTCCGGATCGCTCCTTGAGGAATCACGACTTTCTTCAGTTATCGATGTCGCGATGTCGATGCATTGACTTTCATAGTAGTATAGATATGGCGGTTCTGGCGCATAAGAAAATGGAGCCGAAAATGTGCTATGGCGCATGAGAAAATGGAGATTTTCAGCTCCTACGTGCTATGCCGATTCTGGATAAAAAAAATCTGCAAGTGCAGAATTGAAATGTATGAAATAGTGAGTAAAAAGCATGTTGGTGGAGATAAATTTGCACATTGGCACTCTTGGATAGGCCATCTTGGATTTTGGGGATTCGGTCTTGGAGGCTAAAATATGTCTTCTTCTTCTTCTTCTTTGGTTTGATGGGTAGAAAATGTCCTATGCCGATTCTAGTGCATGTGGAAAATGGTTGATAAATGACCGCTTTTGTGGTTCGAGCTTTTTGTGTCGGCCTGTTGCCTGGTTGAAGTGTCTGACCGAGTTGTGATTGATAAGGGAGCTGGTGACTCTGTAGAAATTAATAATTTGGTGGCAATGTTGAGGTCGTTGGTTGATAAGGTTTTGTAGATGACCCTGACCTCGTGCTGAAGATAAGAGTTTGTTGTTTTGAGTTTTTACTTAACGAAGTACACCTTTATTACAGTTCCTCAATAGCTGCTTAATCTATCGGACGCGTTATATTTCTTTATTCATTTACAATATTTCATCAATGTGCTGATTACTACAAAAAAGAACTAAACAATAAACTTAATAAAAAAAATAAATAAAAACACTATAACAAATCATATAAAAACAAAGAACAAGAAGAGAATTCGCAAAATACAAATTCAGAAAACAAAAGTGCTAAAGTGAATAAAAAGCAAATAAAAAGTAAAAAGCACAACAAAAACCAAAAGTAACCTCAACAAAGCTGACACCTCACATGACTACGCGATAGATGAAAATCAATGCAATTAAAAGCGGAATTAAAAAATAGCAACATCGACGTTATAGGTTCATTTAATCCATAATTAGTACGATGAAAAGGTAACCGAAGAAAGTCGTGATTCCTCACGGAGCAAGCTGGAACCGATATGCCAAAACGACCCAAGAGAACAGAAGAATCAATGTACCCACGAATGCAGTCGAAAGCCAAAAGGATCCCGGCCTTACGGCGTCTCTTTTCAAGTGTGTCCAAGTGCAGGAGTTTAAGTCTATCAACATAAGGAGGTAATATAAGGGAATTTTTCCAAGGAAGGCCTCGAAGGGCAAACCTAACAAACCTCCGTTGAACAGCTTCAATGCGATTGATATGTGACACATAGAGCGGTGACCAGACTGGAGAGGAATATTCCTGAATAGGTCGAACAAAACTGCAATATAAGAGCTTTGTAATGTAAGGGTCATCAAATTCCCTTGAGCACCTCTTCACGAAACCAAGAGTCATATAAGCCTTGTTGACTATGGTATCAAAATGATCCTGGAAAGAAAATTGAGAATTGAGCCACCCCAGGTCCTTTGTCTTAGTAACTCTTGTTAAAGGACAACCCTCTATGGTAAAGTTATATTGAAATGGAGACCTTTTTCGTGAGAAAGACATAGATGTTCACTTGCTAATATTTAGGGGAAGGTCGTTAATGGAACACCAATTCTGAAAGGCGTCCAAGTCAGAATTTAAGAGTAGGCAATCGGCATTGTCAGACATAGTGAGAAATATCTTAGCGTCGTCGGCATAACAAAGAATATTTGAGTTAGACAGTATCGCAGATACATCATTGATATAAATTATAAATAACAATGGGCCAAGGTGGGAGCCCTGCGGTACACCGGAAGTGTTGAAAATAATATCAGACAGAGCTCCACGAAAAGAAACCTGCTGAGTGCGTTCAGATAAGTACGAGTGAATCCAATTTACAAAAACTTGTGGAAACCCGAGAAGGGAGAGTTTGAGAATTA
Source organism: Leptarthrus brevirostris (assembly GCA_964036015.1). Lineage (NCBI taxonomy): Eukaryota > Metazoa > Arthropoda > Insecta > Diptera > Asilidae > Leptarthrus > Leptarthrus brevirostris. Next base: position 36,116,372 of record OZ038373.1, read on the forward strand.
GAATTCTGTGATTAATTCTATCGAAAGCCTTGCTGAAGTCAGTAAAAATACAGTCAACTTGCTTACCATCTTCAATTGCAGAAATACAAAAGTTTGAAAATTCCAATAAATTGGTGGTAGTTGACACCCTTAATGAAGCCATGTTGAAACGGCTGCAAAAACGGCTTGCAGTGGAAGTGCATCGCAAATAAGTGCCTCAAAAATCTTGGATATACAACGAAGATTAGCAATTGGTCTATAGTTCGAGATTTCACATTTATCACCTTTTTTGTGAAGGGGAAGGGTGGAGACGGAGTTGGATCAATGCATTGAGCCGCACGACCACCATGCCATGGGCCCCGGGTTCGAGACCAGATGACCCCGTGAGCTGTTATTAAGAAATCAAAAACAATCCACTCCGTCTCTGAGCTGTTGTCTAGCTCGCAGCAATGCAAAAACAAGACTCGAATTTCCTCACTTTCCTTACCCTAATTCCCTTCCGGCCAAAACCATGCTAACGCATCAAAGGGTTGTCTCCTAGGATTTGGCCACATCGTATAAAAAAAAGAAAAAGAAAAAAAATCAAGGTCTTTGGATTCGAGAGAAGTCGGTGTAAACCTCGTCAAATGGGTAAAATCCTTAAAGCTAATAAAAACGCAGTTTTAAAAAAATCGGCAAAAAGGTTTGATATTGTCAAGGGTTCATTGCTTTCGCTGCCTCCGAAAGGCAAAGAAGATGGATAGCCATCAGAATTGCGCTTCAAGTTCACGAACCTCCAAAATCTCTTAGGATCGCCACGTAGGGACGCTTTCATTCTATTAATATAATTATTATAAGAAGACAAAAGTCAGATAAAAATTGACTGCGTAAATTGGAATAAGTTAAATAGTCAGCGTCGCTCCTAGAGGAACAAAACCTCTTCCAGGCTTTACATTTAATAGTCCTTAAATGTTTTAAGGAACTATCAAACCAAGGCAGACTAGAACGCAAGTTATTCGATTTAGAAATAGGGACACAATAAGTAAAACAGATAGACAGTAAATTATAAAAAGATCTTACGGCCACATTAATGTCTCGTTCATTGGAGACGCTACTCCAATCACAAGCTGAGAGCCAGTTGTTAATCACGGAGAAGTCAACCTTACTGAAGTTATAACAAGCAGCAACTGGTACACAAGAAGCCATCATAACTGGATCAATGAAAAGAGCAATATGAAGCGCAGGGTGATGACTCGACTACGGAACAATGGGCACCAAGCATCGTCTCACCAGTGTACTAGCAGGATCAGTCAAGTCTTTGTTAAGCCTGAAGAAGCAAGGCTATCTATAAAAGAAAAAGCAAACTAATTGGCAGACGCAGAAAAGAAGGAACCAAGCCATCATCCGAGTGTGGAGCTCCCAGCCAATATCAGGCAGGTTAAAGTCACCCAAAAGCAACAATTCATCAGAAGGCATCAAGGCGTGTGAGAGGTCATCCAGGCAGGAGCCAAACCTTTCATAAACATAAGACGGAGAACCTGGAGGAATATAAGTGGTCGAAATGAACACAGTTTTGCCAGCCAGTCCAATAGCGATATAGCCAGTCCAAATCTCCGGAATTCGGGATGTCAACCAAAATGCATGGAACATCGCGACACACAGCGCAGAGAACACCGCCTCCCACGGGCGCATCAAGCAAATCAGCATAAGGATCACGGCGAAAAACAATGTACTCAGAGCTAAACAGCTCCGCATCCAGAATTCCCTGACACAGCCACGTTTCAGTCAAACAAATTACGCTGTAACAAAGATCGCTGGAGCCATTAAAGAGCCTAGCCGTTTTTGAACGAAGACCAGTTACGTTTGCGTAGTAGATCGACAATTCCGCAATCCGTTTTTTGAGGACTCATTGGCCAAGCCAAGTCGATTTCTTGGGACAAATTCTCGCACAATGGAATTGCGAGGCCAAATCTCAGGGGAAAAGAACTTCATTGAATAAATCCTCCGGAACTAGCACTCTGATCGACGAAGTAAAAGAACAGCCAGAGCGATTGCGTGATGAACCAATCCGTCTACATGCAACAGTGCCCGGTGCAGCGCAAGTACGAGAAAGAATATGGGCGATGACTTCGTCCTCAGTAGTCTCAGGATGGATTCTAGATATAAAGATATACTTGGGGATCCTGGCTGGCCGTAAAGTGCTGATGTTGTTGTCCACAATCGCATCAGGACTATCCGAGTTAAAGGCAGAAGTCGACTCCGGAGTATTCTGTTCAGGACCCTGTCTAGAAGAGCGGGAGCCAACGGCCGGCACTGAAACACCAGAAGAGATGCAGCCAACCACCTGAGGAGTCACAGTAACACGAGACTTATCCACCTCACCAACAGTCCCCGAACGCGACTCGCTCTCACCCACAACAGCAGACGTACCAGCTTTAGCCAGAAGAGCCTTTACGTCCGATGAAAAGGAGCGAATGAGATCAGTATTACCACTGACAGCTGATGACCATGAGTCCATGTCAATTTTAATTTTTTTAACTCTACGGCGTATGTCTTCGCAAATCGGCAGAACCGGTCTGGAACTGGAAATGGACGAATGCTCAGAGTTTGCAATTATTCCGTACATGTCATCGATGGAGATGGACATGGTAGAAAATCTCTGCGAGAGCTCGTGATATCTGCTAAGCAGCATGTCATAATTTTCGTTTGACTTGTCCAGAGCCCTAATGATGTCGTCGGTTTTTCTATTTAAAGTGCCAATATCCTCAAATAAAGTCTGAAAGCCAGAAAGGCTCGAGTTGGCAGTTATTCCATTGGCAATGTGTCCTTGCTCCGCAAAAATATTATCGGCGATACTTTTCATCAATCTAATTAATGAGAAAAATAAACAAAATATTGTCAATAAACAAAAACAATCAACAGATTGGGGAACCGCGGAAGTAGCGGAAAGCGGCGAAAAAAACGGCGAAAAAAGGTTGAAGTCCAAGCAAGTCCAGCAATGCAGAGTAAGCAGGAGAAACACAGCTAATGACAGCGCCAATCCAGTAGACGCCCACTCAACAGGCACACTCCGGATTAGTCCCACAGGAATCCGAGAAGGAAAAGCAAATCAAACAGTGCAGCAGAATGGGCCTCGGCAGAGGCATATACTAAAAAATTTACCTCCGAGACAAAAGTATTCCGCAGAAAAAAACAGTCCAAAGGCAGAGCGCCAGTCCAAAATGCAAAAGGCTGCGAAGGTCGCTGCAACCAATGTCAAAAGCACGCACCGCAACCAAATAACACCAGCGTAATGCAAAAACAAATGAAAGCAGTCGAAAAGACTCAAGAATCACTAAAAACTCGACGATGCTAAAATTTTTGGCATTGCTTCTCACGAAGCAGACTGCAGTACCTTGCACTCTGACCTAGCCGTGTTCTGCGACTGGTGTGTTCGCAATCGCCTTCCTTTAAATGCCGGCAAGTGCACCGTTATGACATTTTCCCGTAAGAGACGTTCTTTCCTCTTTGACTACACTGTCGATGGCGCTACCTTATGCAGGGTTGATAAGATGAAGGACCTAGGTGTAGTCCTCAATTCTCGCCTTTCATTTGATGATCATGTGGATTCGATCGTTGGTAGGGCTAACTCGATGCTGGGTTTCGTTAAAAGATGGTCTAAGGAACTCGACGAACCCTACCTAACTAAGCTTCTTTACTGTACCTTCGTCAGACCGCTTTTGGAATATGCCAGCCCCGTATGGTCTCCCTATTTCGCCGTTCACGTCAACCGCGTCGAGGCAGTGTAGCGCAGATTCCTTAGATTTGCATCCGTGGACTTCCCTGGACTGATCCCTGGTTGCTCCCTTCTTATACTGATCGTTTGGGGCTGATTTCTCTTGATTCCCTCGAAAAGAGGCGTAACATCTCCAAACTATTGTTTTTGTTCGATCTATTGCAGGGTACAATAAATTCTCCTGACTTACTGGCGGCTGTGAACATCTCTATCCCGCAACGATCCTTGAGGAATCGCAACTTCCTGCACGTCTCTGGCCATCGTACTCTGTATGGGATGTACGAGCCCATCACGTCGATGTCTCGTCTCCTCAACCAACATTTCACCAATCTTGACCTGAACCTCTCCAGGCAGCAATTGAAGGGCATACTCAGACAGTGTCTTGGTTGATAAGTGGTCGTAGATGGTGTGAACCGCTGCCCTTCAGTCGCTGATCAACTTGATCTATGGCTTCTAGTTTGTAGTCTAGTTTATAAGTATTTTGCGCTGTAGTAATCATTGTTGATGAATCTGATGTAAATAAGTAAAACTCAGAATCAACACAAAAAGAACATTTGACAGCTGCAACTTCTTCGTTGCGTGATAGCTCTGCAATTTGTCCAAGTCTTACTGTAATATTTTCGGTTCGTGTGTTTTGCGCTTGTGTCAGTAAAGGGAGTGGTTTCCCAACCATTAAACTTTCGTGACACAGTTTCTCTATGTTTTCTTATTGCTCAGTGACCTCTTTTTTTGTGTGACTCAGATGTTTATTTACTTATTCGTGAAATATTTTTTGCTTTGCACTGGAAATACTTTAGTCTGGTGTAAATTCAACTATTTAAGTTTTTTATTATTAAAATTTTTTTGTGGCAATCCTTTAAAACGTAATGGCAATTTACAAAGCGTGCTCTATGAGTTACTTACCAATGGTGTGGCCTGTGATGGCATTTGATATCTTCTAACTTGGCCGGATAGCAGATTTTGTGCGATGACTGCGCCGGTTTAAATTCAAAACTGGACAAGCTGATTCAAATCGCAAAGACAAGATTTATCTTCGAAGTTAAGTGGGCTGGTGGCTTCCTTGGATGACCTTCGCTTAACGCAATCTACGTCTGGTTCACCATCGCCCTCCATCGGCCAGCCTGCTGGGTCAATCATGCCATTCATAGACGAAATTCGGTGCGGTGTCCGGCATGTCAAGCAGGATCTAGATTCGTGCTCTACAGCCATTGAAAGAAACTTTAAACTCGTTGTCTCAGGTTCCTCTGATATTAGGATTTTAACTTCAAAAGGCTCTCTCGGCTCTTATTTTCATCTGTCTGACGCCGTTGCTGCATCTGGTTCAGATTCTCCTTCATCAGGAACTACATCTCCGAATAGGAACTGCCCCACTCGCCGGGATTCAACATCTGCAGCTCCACCTCAATCAAGCGAGAAAGTGGTTCCTACAAACTCGCATTCCTCCTTGGCGCAGCCTGCTCCAGATGTTGATGCTACTGTTGGTTCGATCGTGCCCCAGATGGCGACGGGTACTGGTGACGTCATCAATGTGTCTCCGCCAGTGTCCTCCCAATCCACTTCCACCGCACCTACGATTAACAAATTTGGCACCACCTGGACTGTATTGGAATGGGAACAGAGACTAAAGAGACTAGGCAGCAAATACTCATCTTCATCAAGCGACCATACTTCATTCCTCCTTAAGGGTGCCCCTCACAAAGCCACCGTTTCCTGCGTACATAGCTTTTTTCCCGGAATTTTGCATTCATCCCCGTTAGCTGCCTGAAGTTACGCAAGGAAGGACGCAAGGAAATTCAGCAACTTCAAGATCTCCATCTCGAACAAGTATGTGTGGCTCATCAGTAACCCCACCAGCAAAATCTTCACTCTCGGGACTATCGACATTTCTAAGTGAACCAAGAAGTATGTTAAGTTTAACCCTAAGCCCTCTGTATCTAACCCTAAATTAAATACTAATAAACCAAATCCCACTTACTATCCCACAGCTAATTCCAAACGACCTTATCCTTTTTCTAAATTTAGTATTCAGCCTAATAATAGGAACCTTAGCACTAGTAATAACATAATCTCTCATCACTCTTCCGCATCTCTCAACTTTAGCCATAAACCTAGTGATCCAAACTCTAATTGGCAGTTCAAAATGGGTGCATTTCCAGACTTTAAACTAAGTACCCGAATCAAGTATCCTAACTTTATATATTTTCACAACCTTAACACCTCTGATCCACTTACAGCAAAGCCCTCGAACACATCCATCCCAGCCGACAACGCTACCACCACTGTCTCGAATTCTGTATATCCAGCGCATCCACCCAACCACGCACTCCCAACTTCTTCCGTGTGCCCACCAAACCACAAGCCATCATCTTCTGTCCCACCCCTCCTCTGTATACACCAAACCTTGCACCCGCAACTTCCTCCGCATGCCCAACTAATTGCAAGTCATCATCTTCTTTCACTATCGCCCCTTCTCAAACTTCTGCTACCTCTGCTAAACTGCCCCTTCCGCTAACCAAAACTACTTCATCTGAACATAATTCATTTATCGATCCCCTAATGCCACCTACAGTTAAATTGACTTTGCGATGGTCGATACTTCTTGTACCGTTTACGGGACCTTCGCATTTATGAAAACGTACGTCTATTTCTTGCCTATCTGCACGACAAACTGAATTCCGTCTGTATTGATGGTAAAACCAGCACCAACGTCATGTTAAGTAAACATCAAGAAGGCCTGCCTACAGACCCAATAGTTTTAGATCAACTTTTCACTAAGTACCAGGAATCATTCAATATCCCTTCCCATAAGGTTTCAAAAGATCTATCCACCTATGCTGCGTAAGTCAATTCTCGCCGCATTTCCCATCTCCAAGAAAGTCGCAACGACTCCTTAAACTACTTTCGCTCCTAACCCCCCAGCTTTCTCTATTTCTGACACCCCCCCCCCTCCCCAATGCACCTGTGGTCTTCGATCAAGTACCTCTCCCCAGCAGCTTGTCAGTCTATTACCAGAACGCCAGAGGACTTCGCATTTCATTTCTTGTATATTTAGATCTATATTTTTCATCTACTTTTTCAAATTTTTAAAACTTAGATTGAAATCTCCACTTTTAGTGAGCTTAAAACCCACACCTTTTTCTTTTTTCCATTACAGTTCTAGAGTTAGTAGGCGTTACAAAGTTATCATCCTCCGACGATTATTCCTTATCTGAACGCTTGATAGGTGTGCTTGTCGGCTCCATTTTTGGAAGTTTCATTTTAGGAGTAAGCTTTATATTACCATAATCATCATCATCTCCATATTAATCTTTAATTGTAGACTCATGCTTTGCTTTTGTTATGAACTCATGAAGTGGTTTAGTTATGAGCTTAAATGTCTCCTCAAGACGATTTTCATTTTCAACTCGTCCAGTTTTCACAGCGCGGAATTTCTTCTTAATGACATTTCTAGTTTTGTTAAGATTTTTTAATAGTTCGTCTCTCTTTTTAACCATATTTCTAATGAGATTTAAACTGGTCTGTGAACTGAGTTATACTGATCTGAATAGGTCTATGTACAGCTCTTATCAGGTCTGTGAACAGCTTTTGATAGCTCCGTGAACAATTTTACCCGTTCTATAAAACAGCTCGAACAGGTCTATAACCAGCTTTACCAGGTCTAAGAACAGCTGTTACCAGGACTGCCTGGAGGATGAGGTCGTAGGCACCACGGATAATATGGTAGTGGCGGGATACTTTAACGCAAAAGCGCTGGAGTGGGAAATGCCGCAGCCGGACACACGAGGCAGGCTCATCTTGGAATTGGCCGCCAGAACAGGACTCTTGATTCTAAACATCGGCAGCGTGACAACCTTCCGACGCCCGGGGTACACCGAAACCATCCCGGATGTTTCTTTTGCCTCCGAAGCACTGTTCCGTTGATACGGGAGTGGAGAGTGCTGGAGGACTACTCGGGAAGTGACCACCAGTATATAAGTTTCCAGGGGTAGGCGCAACAAAATGGAATACCGAGAGGATGGACAGACCAAAATTCCTGGAAGCTCTTTCAAGGAGATTGGGAGACGTGGGGAAACCGGAGAGGAGCGGAAGGACCGCATTCGAGGCGCTGGCGGCCTCCACCATGTCGCTGATAGAGTCGGCTTGCAGGACCTCGATGCCACAAAGCAAGCCGCAACACGGGAAACGTCCGGTATACTGGTGGACTTCAGAGATAGGGCAACTGCGCGGGCGATGCCTGAGGCTGCGTCGTGTCACACAACGGGCGAGTAACCGCGAGGAGGCAGACCTCAGATCAGCGGAACACAAAAGCGCCAGGAGGGAGCTAAGGCAAACCATAGGACAAAGCAAGGCCCATTGCTGGAAAAATATCAGGGAACACGTCAACTCTGATCCCTGGGGACTCCGGTATAAGATCGTCACCCAGAGGCTCCTGAGACCCGCGAGAACAGTGGATGAAAAGACCGCGAGTAGAGTGGTGGCAACTCTGTTCCCCGCACACACGGAGAGAGAGGCACTGGAACCTGCGGAGGATGAAGAAGTTCCACTTTTTTCCCTCAGGGAACTAGAAGAGGCTGTCTTGGCGATCAAAGGCAAAAAATAACCTGGGCCCGACGGGATCCCGAGCGAGGTACTGAAGGTTGTTTTCCAACACAACCCATATCTGCTTCTGCATATGTACAATGCGTGCCTGACAGCGGGGGTCTTCTATAGCAAATGGAAGGTCGCACGCCTTGTGCTTATAGACAAGGGAAAAGAAGATCCTGGATTGCCTTCATCATACCGACCCCTGTGTATGGTGGACACGGCGGGCAAGCTACTCGAAGGGCTCATCAGGGGTAGGCTGAAAGCGGCCATACAGGTGGCTGGAGACTTATGTCCCAGACAATATGGGTTAAGAAAGGGAAAATCGACAGTGGATGCGATCCTGGAGGTCCCCGAAATGTCAGAAAAGCGGAAGATCATAATCGCTCCTCTCACCGAGAGGTCCTCCTGGTCACCCTGGATGTCAAAAATGCCTTCAACTCGGCTAGATGGAGCGATATGCTTCTGGCATTGAAGGAGACCTTCCGGGTACCACGGTATCTCCTACGGCTGCTGGATGATTACCTGAGGAACCGAGTGCTTCTATACTTTACCTGCGAGGGGCATCGCAGGACACAAGTGACGGCTGGGGCTGCACAAGGATCCATACTAGGACCCGACCTCTGGAACGCCTCCTATGATAGCCTACTCCGACTAGATATGCCGGAAGGAACACAATTGGTTGGCTATGCGGATGATGTAGCGGTGCTCATCGCAGCCCGTACAGTGGAGCAGGCTCAACTAAAGGTAAACCAGGTCATGCGGAGAGTCGACTACTGGAATTTTGCATTATCATTCAGCAAAACAGAGGTCGTGGTCCTGACAAAAAAACGGATCCCCACGATCCTCACTGTGAGGGTGGGAGAGGAGACTGTGGAGGAGGCGAGATATCTTGGAGTGATGATTGACACAAAGTTGACCTTCTTCGAACACATCAAGCAGACTGCGGATAAAGCGGCTAAGGACGTGACAGCGCTCAGCAGAATTATGGCGAACGTCGCAGGGCCCAAGTCCAAGCCCTAAGCAAGGACTCCTACAAGAAGAGATTATGCCAAGTGCAAAGGCGCGTGGCGCTGAGAGTGGCCTCTGCATATCGCACTGTCTCCGAGCCAGCCGCACTTGTGATCGCCGGAGTGATACCCGTCGAACTACTTGCAAAAGAGAGAAGGGCGATCTACCTTAGGAAGACGCAAGTAGGGAAGGTAATCGCGAGCAGAGAAGAGAAGCTCCATACCCCAGAAAAGTGGGAGAAGATGTGGGAAGAGGAGAGCAGGGGACGGAGCAGGGAACGAAGAGCAGGGACGGAGATGGGGAAGACAGCCTCGGTGGAGTGCATGTATTGCCCGGGAAAAGTTGACACCGCAGAGCACACCTTTTTCGAGTGCGAGAAATGGGCCGCGCAGAGAAGAGCCCTAGAGGCGGTTCACCCATGAAGGGTGGTCCCTCCGGACGCTATAGTGGAAGGCATGATTGCCGACGAGGAAGTCTGGAACCACACAGCCAAGTATGTGGAGGACGTTCTTCGACGGAAGAAAAACGACCTGGACCAGCTGGCAACTGGTGAGGGAGTAGGTGCCTGATGGGCAAAATAACAGGACCTAGCCCGAAGTAGTGTGCCAAACAGTTCCAGGCTAGTGTCCGGAGAAGCAAGGGAGGTGTTTTAGTCGGTAAACTGTGACACAGCAGTCCGACACTGTTGGGAAGAAGTTCATTCCCAGCGTGCATAAAGCATTTCACCTCCCTTCAAAAACAAAAAAAAACACACAGTTTTAGCAGGTCTATGAACAGGTTTAACTGATTTGCTTTACTAGATCTTCTAAATTTATAGCAAAATGTATGTATCGATCCCTTTCCGATAACGTCCTTTGTTCAACAAACTGTCTTCATCGATTACTAAAAAGGCATAATTGTCTTTCCAGCAAACACCGCGAATACTACGAAATTTTTCGAAGGTCATGTCGGTGTTAATATAATTATTATATATACGTCTAAGATTCATATCATCTTCTTTAAATAAAATAAGAAAGTTAGCGTTGTCACGTATTAAGTGCTTCGGTATATGGGTGTAAGTCTGAAAGATATAGAAACTATCAATATTATTATGTCGACCCATACAAAAATAATCACGTATGTTATTTTGTTTACCACATGCTACATCATCGAAAATAAAAATAGAATTCTGTTTGGCTTCCTCTGGAGGTATAACTTCGCATTATTAGAAAATGGGTAGTACCCCAGACCACTAATGGCTTATCAACTGCTCCAGATACTTATATTTAGGTTGATGTAGTGATTTTGAGTGGATGTAAATATTCTAGAACTTAAGTTCATTCGGATGTTCTATAATCCCAATCATAAGATTGGTTTTATCGCAGTTTAAAGGTCCAACAAGAATACCTTTTATGTTATCCGGTATAAGCGAGCTATGTCTTTTGACTTCATTTGTAGATTTAATATCAAGATTTTTTATTGATAAAGAGTCCTTCTGCTTCACGAACTTCATTATTAGAACTGAAATATTTATTACACAACACTGAACTCTTGTATCAGTCATCAGCTCAGTGTGCTGTCGTGAGGACGTCTGAAAGGTTTATGTTACCAATTGAATGATTGATCATTCAATGAATCAAAATCGTTCTCGCCAGCGTAAATGCCGAAGAGGAGGCGGTTTGCTAAATACAGCAATTAGCAATTTACCATTTGAATTTCATTTGCCTCAATATCAATACTGCGGTCCTGGTACTAAACTACAAAAGAGATTAGCAAGGGGTGACCCTGGATTTAATCCTCTTGACGCAGCTTGTAGAGATCACGATATCGCATATTCTCAACATAAAAATATCGAGGATCGTCATATTGCTGATCGTATATTATCCGGTAAAGCTTGGGAACGAGTGACATCTTCAGACGCATCCCTTGGTGAACGTAGCAACGCCTGGATTGTAACAATCGCTATGACGGCGAAAGTAAAATTTGGAATGTGGTTAAGAAAAAAACCCAAAATTCACTCTAGGAAGCCAAAAAGAAAATTAACTCTACAAGAAGCAGTTCATGAAGAAATATTTTAAAGTTAAAAAAAGCCTGATTCCTTAAAAGAAGCTATAAGTCTTGCCCTTGCTGCTACTAAAAATGTATTTTTAGCGAAAGAAGAAGGATGTAAGACCACCTCGAATTATTCCGATTCCAAAGGTTGGAGGAGTTCTACCTCTAATTCCTATTTTTGCTGGTCTTTCAGCACTAGGTGCTTTAGTGGGAGGAGCATCAGGTGTCTCAAAGGCTGTTAATCCCGCAACAAATGCTACAGAGCAGCTAAAGGAAAGCAATCGACATAATAATACGATGTAAGCTATTGCATTAGGAAAAAAGGGTAGCGGCTTATATTTGAAGCCATACAGAAAAGGACTTGGTCTATTTTTAAGTCCACCATCAAAAAACGTCTAAAACTGCTACCTAATCGAGCATTAAATAAAATCGATTTATATAAATATGCGAATAATTTACTACATTTTAGAGGTGTTTTTATGCTTGATGCTCTCCCCAAAGAGATTAGAAAATATGAGTGTGGAATAGTAAATTTGGACTCTATACCAGGTCCTGGTAGCCATTGGGTAGCATATTACAAAAGTGAATCTAAAAAACACTACTTTGACAGCTTTGGAAACTTGCGACCACCAAAGGAAATATTAAGCTATTTAGGAAAAAGCATTGTTTACAATTATAAGTCTTACCAAAATTATAATACGATAAAAGTAGTATAGAAATGCCGGTTCTGGGACAGGAGAAAATCGAGCCGAAAATGTGCTATAACGATTCTGGGACAGGAGAAAATCGAGTCAAAAATGTGCTTTGCCGATTCTGACGCAATCTTGGATTTAGGGTATTCGGTCTTGTAGGCTACAATTGAGAGATAAGGAAAAGAGATAAGGCTTGTCGGCCATCTTGGATTTTCGGTATTCGGTCTTGGAGGCTACAATTGGTCTTCTTCTTCTAAAAAATGTGCTATGGCGGTTCTGGCTCATGAGAAAATGCTATGGCGGTTCTGGCCCATGAGAAAAAAATCGAATCTTGGATTTTGAGTATTCGGTCTTGGAGACTACAATTGGTCTTCTTCTTTGGTTTGATGATGGAAAGATAAGGATTGTCGGTCATCTTGGATTTTCGGCACGAAAAATGTATGAAAAAGTAAGAAGAAGATGCGAAATGATCGCTTTTGTGTTTTTGGGTCGGCTTGGGTGATAAGGCTTTGTAGATTAACCTTGGCTCGTGCTGAAGATAAGAGTTTGTTGTTTTGAGTTTTTAATTACGAAGTACAGCTTTATCAGCTAAATGAAATAACATGATGCGAATTTAATTGGAAAAACAGAATATTGCGTAATAAAAGATTTCACCACTTTGAGTAAATAGATGAAGATAATTTTTTATTTCGGTTGCAAATTCTTATTTTTATGATATCATTTGTTTTCAAGCAAGTTTTAACATGTTTTTCTGGTCGAGCTGTGATTGATAAGCGAGCTGGTGACTGCGTTGAAATTAATAATTTGGCGGCAATGTTAAGGTCGTTGGGTGATAAGGTTTTGTAGATGAACCTGACCTCGTGCTGAAAATAAGAATTTGTTGTTTTGAGTTTTTAATTACGCAGTACAGCTTTATCAGCTAAATGTAATAACATGATGCGAATTTAATTGGAAAACAGAATATTGAGTTCTTGTATAAATATCAAGCGTTCTTAGGTAGTCTTTTAGTATTCTTAGTGAAGTCAACCAGTGAAATTCTTATACTTAAAATTCAGGTTCTAAGGCAGATTGAAATAATAAAAAAAAATTTAAAATGTATCAGCAACCGATCAACGAAGCAGTCATCGAAGACTTCGGAGTATTGGAGGAGTTAAATTCTGCAAATTTTAAGCCTGCACTCGCTGTTAAAGATATGGAAGAGTCTCAGAATTTCAAAATCATAAGCTGCAGAAGAACAACAACAAAATATGGACCCAGGATCCTTTTAGAACTGGAGAAGTACCATGTTTTTTTGCCACCTAGGTTCGACGCTAAAATTTCTGATCATACAATTGAGAAAATGAACGATGGAGGCTTCTTTGTTGAAAGAAAAGCAGCAGGTGGCAGCTATTTTTATTTAATGTTTTCTAAGATAGCACCTAGCACTGGCTATTATTTAAATTTATAAATAAATAAATAAAAGTACTTTTATTAAATATATGTTTTTATTTCATTTTACCTCCTCCAATTCTCTAGCTAAAATTAAAAAGTCCAACAATTTTGCTTGATTGAGATTTGAATCTGCAAAAAAAAAAATACTTTAACAAGTCGCCAGCGGTCTAATAATTTCCTAATCTAGCTGCTGAACCGCGGGGTCAGTGGAGTACTTTTAAAAGTCACAATTCTTAAGAGATTTTGAATGGATGCTATAAATACCTGTATCTTCATAAAAAAAACGTCAGTCTAGAAAAGATGTTTTGGTCTGAAACAGTAAAGGCAGACAGTAAATTTTGTGTCTGCGAAGGAGGATGGAACAATTTTAGAATTGTTAATGTAAGTGTGGATCCTAATGATGTTTTAGAAGTATACATGACTCCAGAAGATGGAAACAGGAGTCTAATATTACGCTTGAGATCTGGCGAGCCAATTACTTCCACATTTCATTTTGATTTTAATTTTACGCCCTGGCAGCATGTAAAGTTAGAAGTCTACGGTAATTGAATTGGTCTAGAATCAAGCAAATATCTCTCCTTATATTGATTTTAGGAGGTGACATTGTATTGGTTGGTGAATCACAAGATCGCACAGTTAGATATAAAGCTACAAATCATTTCCCCAGGAACTGTCCCTTTGGTGATGAGGATGATTGGAATTGGAATCATCCTATGAAAATTAAAATGGAAAATAAAAAAATTGAGGGAGATGCTATAAATATATCAACATCATAAAATTCATTTAGTTCTTGAGTTCAAGTCAACATATTAACATTAAAAATGGCTAGACGTTCAACAAGTCTTTTGCTTTTATCACTATGCATCTTACACATCAATAGCTTACAGATCCCGTTAAGTGTAAACCTAATGGATCAAAGTAGTAGCAATTTAGATTTTGCACTAACTCTACCCAAAAACGATACTATACAAATTGGCTTATCTTTTAAATTGATGACTTACAGTAACGCTAGCAATCCCAAAGAAGATGTAGTTTCTACTTCAAAAGAAAGTAATGACGAGCAAATTCCTACTACCACATCAAGGATCACTACGAATGATAATCCTAAAAAGAAATTTGTGTCTATTGACGAGGCCATCGAAGGTTTCAGGCAAGAACTATTAAAGAAAGAATTGGATATTGCAGGAATTATTGAGAGCAAAGATATCTTTTATAGGCACTTTAAACTTGAATTCGATGACGAAACTATGCTAACCATTCGTTGTACATATGACAGTAATTACGTAACTCGCTCATTGAAGATATCATGCTATGAATATCGCGAGTTTGAAACTGAAAGAATTCTAAGTAGTGGTGAAGTAGAGATGGTGAAACAAGTTGATGCTAATTATAAAAGCGATGTGGAATTAGTGAATTTGAGAGGAATGAAACAAACATATCAAATGAATATTTCAAAATAAGCAGCTATAAAAGGAAGTGTAATTAATTTTTAAGACAGTTCAAAATGGAGCACATTCATACAAAAATAATTTGGGATAATATTTGCAAATTAATCGAATTAACAGATTATAATAAACTTATTGCTGAATATAAAAAACGAGATTTATTGACTCCTGCTATCAAAGAGGTTATAAATGTAAAGCCAACATCATTTTTCATTTATTTATATATATTATAATTATTTTTTTGATAGAACGAACTTTTGTTTGACGATTATCAAAAGCATGGGAGGTTCTTTCTTAAGATTTCTAAATCTGATTCAGCAGCATATAAAGAATTCAAGGATATTTGTAGGAGTTTGGACCTTCAAGATGTTTTGCTTTTGCTACAAAAAGAAGAAGAGAAGGCCAAAGTAGTTGGAGAAAAATTAGTTCAATTCAATATCATCCCAAAGATACATTTCGTTCCAATATACGATCGCAAGGGTCCCTGGCAAACATTTGCGTTGGACAGATTTCTATTTCAAGAGCGAATTCGAAATATGAAGGATATTTTGGATCCCATTTTATTCATCTCGCATAGAAATAAAATTTATAGGTTAAGATTTAAAAATTTTAAATAAAGTAATAAAATAAGAACTCAAGTACTTTTAATATAAAATATATATTTGTATAACAATATTATAATACATTATCTTTCTTAATCCAAGAGTTGTGTTTTGATGAAAATCCGAGCCATTTAACGTAAACTTTATCTGCGGTTCTCTTCAATATTTTTTCTACGAGGTAAACATCAGGATTCTTCGTCTTTTGGAGCTCCATTTCATAAAAACTACCCTTTATTGCGGTCCCTTCATGATCTTCCAAGAGATATGTTACAGGATTCGTTATCTGAATTTTTGCGATCTTGAAGATCTCTGTAGTCCAGTTTGGTGTATACCCCTTTTCAAATACATGTTTATATTTACTAATGCGAACAAAGTCTCCCATCTTAAATTTTGGCAAATGAAACGTCTTTAAATGATTGTAAACTGTTGATAGCAATTTCTTCTCATTCTGCTTTGTTACATCACGTGGTCTCATTTTTATTGTTCGATGATTACTTGAGTTATATTTTACGAGTAATTTCTTAACCATATCTATCCATCGGTATGAGCCCTGCATACTAAACTCTTTCCACATCATGCTTTTTAATGTTCGATTAAATCGTTCAACTATAGATGCTTTTAAAGGGCTGTATGTAGAAAAATGATTAATGCAGGAGTTTTTCATTAAGTTTTGAAATGAGCTATTGAAAAACTCTTTTCCATCATCAGTTTGTAAATTTGTGGGACTCCGACCTTCTTTTAGTATGGATTTCATAGCTTGAGTAACTTCGACACCAGTCTTTCTTTTAATAGGAATTGCCCATGCATATTTAGAAAACCCATCTATTACAGTTAATAAAAAATTATGTCCATTATTGCTTGAAGTATAAGCACCCATTTCAACTAAGTCGGCTTGCCATAGATCATCTATTCCCTTAATTATAACACGTCTTCTTATGAAATTTTTTCTGGCTGGTTTATGAAGCTCATTAACTACTTGTGTTTTATTCATTTTGAAATTGTCAGAGATTCTACATTAATTAACGCCTTTAAAGTGTCTTTCATTTCTTGTATATTTAGATCTATATATTTCATCAACTTCTCATTAACGTCAACAATTGCTTCATTTGCATATAATTCGGCTGCTCTCTTCAATCGCTCTTGCAGATTCGTAATTGTTTCATTCGTATGCAATTGACTAGTGTTATTATCTTTTTCACTTGTTATATTGATTATGTTGTATAACTCCTTTAATTCTCTTTGTAGTACAGCACTTTCCTTATGTATTTGCTCAGTTAGATTGTTGCTGACTAACTGGATTTTTTCATTAACGTAGGAATTACTTAAATGTATGATCTTGTCAGCTACATCGTCAACATATGTTTTATTGGTTGCATCATCCCTTTCTATGGGGCTCTTAAGGTATTTCAAATTTTTAAAACTTAGATTGAAATCTCCACTTTCAGTGAGCTTAAAGCCCACGCCACTTAGACCTTGTATTCCTTGTTCTCCTTGAGGACCAGGTTCGCCTGGTAAGCCTCTAGGACCACGCTTGCCAGTAGATCCTAACTTTACCTTTTTAGAATATCTCCCAAACTTGTCGACACTCATTATTACATTAAAACTGAATATGATTAAAGATGTTATTTATACTATAATGCCGCCTTCTTTTAACTCTTCAATAATTGATATAATTTCATTGTTGTGATTAGTATGCCCAGCACTTTGTGATGCTATTAAGAGACGAAGTCTATCCACAAGTTCATTAGGATCATTCCAATAAACATAATCAATATTATTCTTGGGTATATGCATCAAACCCTTGCCTTCATGAGAAACCAGTTTACTTATAATTTCTAAGTACTTTAAAGCTCTACTTCCTTTTATTTGACCAGCCGCTTTATGATCTCTTTTATAGGCGTTAGTTTCTTTTAAGATAGCTTGATAATTTTCCAAGTCATCCTTACTATACAAAGTTTTTGCAGGTTGTTTCATAAAAAGCAATTCACATAGACCTAGCGTTATTTTATACGATTTTCCGTTAATAAGGAAAAAATCTTTCTCAATTACAATCTTTGAATTTCCAATTTTCCATTCGTTATCATCATCTAAATAAACTCCATAAGTGTTGTCAATTATCAAGCTTTTTTTAAGGTATAGATCTAAATATTTATCAACTATACCGCTTGATAAATTAAGAGGAGAATCTCTCTTTTCCATCAAAGTTCTAGAATGTGTAGGTGTTGCAAAGTTATCATCTTCCGACATTAAGGAATAATCTGAACGTTTTATAGGTGTACTGGTCGGCTCCATTTTCATTTTCGGAAGTTTCATTTTAGGAGTAAGCTTTATATTACCATAATCATCATCATCATCATCATCTCCATATTCTTCTTTAATTTTAGTCTCATGCTTTGCTTTTGTTATGAACTCATGAAGTGGTTTTGTTATGGGCTTAAATGTCTCCTCAAGACGAGTTTCAGTTTCAACTCGTCCAGTTTTCACAGCGCGAAATTTCTTTGCATTTCTAGTTTTGATAAGATTTTTTAATAGTTCGTCTCTCTTTTTAACCATCTTTGTAATAAGATTTGAACTGGTCTGTGAACTGGGTTATACTGACCTAAAGGGGTCTATGGATGGCTCTTATCAGGTCTGTGAACAGCTTTTGACAGCTCCGTACCAGCTCTATAAAACAGCTCAAACGGGTTTATGAACAGCTTTACCAGGTCTATGAACAGCTTTACCAGGTGTATGAACAGCTATATCAGGTCTTCTACCAGCTTTAACAGATCTATTACCAGCTTTAGCAGGTCTATGAACAGCTTTAACTGATTTTCTTTACTAGATCTTCTAAAATTATAGCGAAATGTATGTATCGATTCCTTTTCGATAAAGTCCTTTGTTCAACAAACTATCTTTATCGATTACTAAAAAGCCATAATTGTCTCTCCAACAAACACCGCAAATACTACGAAATTTTTCGAAGGTCATGTCTGTGTTAACATGATCATTATATATATGCCTAAGATTCATATCATCTTGTTTAAATAAAATAAGAAAGTTAGCGTTGTCACGTATTAAGTGCTTCGGTATATGGGTATAAGTCTGACAGAGATAGAAACTATCAATATTATTATGTCTACCCATGCAAAAATAATCACGTATGTTATTTTGTTTCCCACATGCTACATCATCGAAAATAAAAATTGAATTCTGTTTAGCTTCCTCAGGAGATATAACTTCGCAATTATCAGAAAACGTGTAGTAGCCCAGACCAACAATAGGACTTATCAACTGTTCTAGATACTGATATTTGGGTTGATGTAGTGATTTTGAGTAGATGTAAATATTCTCGAACTTGAGTCCATTTGGATGTTCTATAAGACCAATCATAAGATTGGTTTTACCGCAGTTTGAAGGTCCCACAAGAATACCTCTTATATTATTAGGTATAAGCGAGCTATGTCTTTTGAATTCATTTGTAGATTTAATATCAAGATTTTTTATTGATAAAGAGTCCTTCTGCTTCACGAACTTCATTATTAGAACTGAAATATTTATTACACAACACTGAACTTTTATATCAGTCATCAACTCAATGTGCTGTTGTGAGGACGTCTAAAAGGTTTATCTTATCAGTTGAATGATTGATCATTCAAAGAATCAAAATCGTTCTCGCCAACGTAAATGTCGAAGAGGAGGCGGTTTGTTAAATACAGCAATTAGCAATTTACCATTTGAATTTCATTTGCCTGGATATCAATATTGCGGTCCTGGTACTAAACTACAAAAAAGATTAGCAAGGGGTGACCCTGGAATTAATCCTCTTGACGCAGCTTGTAGAGATCACGATATCGCATATTCTCAACATAAAAATATCGAAGATCGTCATATTGCTGATCGTATATTATCCGGTAAAGCTTGGGAACGAGTGACATCTTCAAACGCATCCCTTGGTGAACGTAGCAACGCCTGGCTTGTAACAAACGCTATGAAGGCGAAAGTAAAATTTGGAATGGGGTTAAGAAAAAAACCTAAAATTCACTCTAGGAAACCAAAAAGAAAATTAACTCTACAAAAAGGAGTTCATGAAGCAAGAAATATTTTAAAGTTAAAAAAGCCTGATTCCTTAAAAGAAGCTATAGGTCTTGCACTTGCTGCTACTAAAAGTGTATTTAAGCGAAAGAAGAAGGATGTAAGACCCCCTCGAATTATTCCGATTCCAAAGGCTGGAGGAGTGCTACCTCTAATTCCTATTTTTGCTGGTCTTTCAGCACTAGGTGCTTTAGTGGGAGGAGTATCAGGTGTCGCAAAGGCTGTTAATGCTGCAACAAATGCTAAAGAACAGCTAAAGGAGAGCAATCGACATAATAATACGATGGAAGCTATTGCATTAGGAAAAAAGGGAAGCGGCTTATATTTGAAGCCATACAGAAAAGGACTTGGTCTATTCTTAAATCCGCCTCCAAAAAACGTCTAAAACTGCTACCTAATCGAGCATTAAATGAAATCGATTTATATAAATATGCGAATAATTTACCACATTTTAGAGGTGTTTTTATGCTTGATGCTCTCCCCAAAAAGCCTAAAAAATATGAGTGTGGAATAGTAAATTTGGACTCTATATCAGGTCCTGGTAGTCATTGGGTAGCATATTACAAAAGTGAATCCAAAAAAGAATACTTTGACAGCTTTGGAAACTTGCAACCGCCAAAGGAAATATTAAGCTATTTAGGAAAAAACATTGTTTACAATTATAAGTCTTACCAAAATTATAATATGATAAATTGCGGTCATTTATGTTTAGAATTTTTATATAATCATTACAATAATAATAAGTAACTATAAATTTAATAGTATAATTATACATTGTAAGATAACAACTATAAATAAACTTTACATAAAATAACATCTGCATTTCACTTTGAGCTACTATGTCATTAACACTGACTTTGACTGGGGATTCATCTGTGCTTACAGTTGAATACTTTCCTCCGTTGGACTTAAGTTCAGAATACGTTTGCGGACTTATTGATTTACAGACATATAATTCAATTCCTAATGTGGACAATAGAAATAACTTACTTCATCTGGATGATGATGATGAAATTAAAATTCCAGAAGGCTCCTATGAAATTGATGATATTGCAGGATTTATCAAAAAGGAGCTAACTAAGACGAAAACTAAACCTATAGTACAAATAACAGCTAATAATAACACCTTGAAAACAGAAATCAAAAGTTCTACCCGAGTATTTTTGAATAAAAATAACTCTATTGGATCATTATTAGGATTTAGTAAACGCGTTCTAGAACCTAATATTTCATATCAATCTGATTTACCAGTAAATATAATAAAAGTTAATGTGATTCGAGTTGAATGTAATATAGTATCAGGCTCTTTTATAAATAATCAACAAGTGCATACATTACACGAGTTCTCTCCTACGGTAGGTCCGGGATATAAAATAATTGAAGTTCCCAAGAATGTCATTTATTTGCCACTGAACATCAAACGGATAAGTTCTCTTACGCTGAAGTTCGTGGATCAAGACGGTGATCTAATTAATTTTAGAGGAGAAACGATTACAGTGAGATTGCATTTGAAGCCGCAGCATGTTAATATACAATAATACCATTGATAATAAATACAAACACAAAAGTGTTAACTCTTCTAGTCAGCCTAAAGCCACGCAACAGTCAGGAATAAAGCTAACAGTCGCTAACAAGCAATTCTTAAAAACTCTTGGTCTTAAGTTAAAAAATGAGTGAAATACTCGATATTACTCAAGGTGCTACCTATGATAATAGTATTACAAAAGTTGAGTATCACAGCTACTCTCCGTTTTTAGCATCATATAAGAATAGCGATGAAGTTCGAACATCATTACAACATCAGGATTTGTATATTTTACCAAGTGAAAGCTCCTTATATATAGAAGGTGCGATAACAAAATCAGATGGGTTGGCCTCAACAACGGCAAAATTAACTAATAACGCCATAGCTTTTCTATTTGACGAAATTCGCTATGAATTAAATGGCGTAGAAATTGATCGCACGAGAAATCTGGGATTTGCTACAACAATAAAAAATTATATATCTTTAAATCAAAATGAAAGCAATGTGTTGCTAAATGCTTCCTGGTCTCCAGATAATTCAATATTACCTACAAGAGGATTTTTCAATTTTTGCATTCCTTTAAAGTTGTTGCTCGGCTTTGCTGAAGACTATAAGAAAATTGTTATAAATGCTAAACATGAACTTATATTGATTCGAAGTAGAGGCGATGAAAATGCTTTTATATCACCAGATGATGAAGTTAAAATAGATATTTTCAAACTACAATGGCGAGTACCCCACATAAGTGTAGCTGATGAAGAAAAACTATCGCTGCTTAAGTTAATCGATACTGGACGACCAATACAAATGAGCTTTCGTAGCTGGGATATATACGAATATCCTATATTACCTACAACTGTCGATCATAATTGGACAATTAAAACATCTACTCAGTTAGAAAAACCTCGATATGTAATTTTAGCACTTCAAACGGATCGAAAAAACGAGAAGAGTAAAGATGCAAGCTTCACTTAAATTCTGAAACATTTCCATATGAAGACTTAAACATTAAATTTGATCGTGAGAGATATGCTTTATTGTATGATATGTATACGAAATTCCAACAATCGTATTATGGGCGGATGCATCAACCGCTGCTTACCCGAGAGAAGTTCAAGGAAAGCGCTCCAATTGTTGTTATCGATTGCTCACATCAAAACGAGGTGATCAAATCAGGACCAGTCGATATTCGTATACAGTTTAAAACACTTAGTAATATTCCCGCAAACACAACAGCTTTTTGTTTACTTTTGCATGACAGAATAGTCGAATATAGTTCATTGACGAGTGAAGTTAGAAAAATAATTTAAGACAACAAATGGCTGCAATTGTGGATATTCAAGGATTTAAAGACGATCATAACAAGTTTATTGTGAAGGAATTGGCAATTTTGACAAACGGAAACCAAATACAGCACTTTATTTTTCAACCTCCATTCAGATTTAAGGATTTAACACCTGCAAAGAGAAGAGAAGCGAAATGGCTGCATGATAATTATCATGGATTCAGATGGACCGATGGATATATTCCCTATCATCAATTACGTGCTATAGTGATGCCTTTAATAAGAAACAAAATACTGTATGTGAAAGGTTGTGAAAAGGCTTGCTGGATCAAAAATACATTTGGTGAAGGTGTAATAGTATATAATATGGAAGAAGAATTGCAGTGTCCTAATATAGAATGGTTAAAATCTTTCTATAGTAACACCCCCTGCTGTTTATGTCATCAGGGACAATGTGCTCAAAAAAATGTATACCTGTTTAAAAAATTTTTAGATAATAGCAAGAAATAAGAAAGAAATATATAGGATTCATATTAATAAAAAGACTTATTAAAATTAAATATTATTTTTTTATTAATTTTATTCCTCAACATCCATTTCATTAATTTTATAATGATTCCAGGCATATGTGGAAATGCCATCATCCCGAATAAATCTTTTATCGTCTAAATAACTTAAGGCTACCTTATTTATAATTTGCGTGTATATATTATGAACAATAGATTTAAAGATATACATATTTCCATATATTATTTTCTTCTTATACAAACAGTCTCTATAATTATTTAAATCAATATTATCTAACGCAGTTTTCTTTACCCCTTTGGCTTTTTTTATTAAATCGCATTTGTCCACGTCTAATGAATACATTTTAGCTCTTAGTCCTATAAATTCTTTTATAATTTTGCCATTTACTTCGTCTTTCATATACCCTACAATTTTTTTGTTTCTTGAAGGTATTTGGTAAGGGTTATCGAGTGCATATTCTGAAGTATCAAAATGTTGGTTAATATCATTTAAAATATCGTTATAAAAGTCATCAGTAAAAATAGTATATATGAAGGAATCAGTATCCATGTAATTTAGCATTACATTTTGTCTGTATTTAGGTTTCACATATCCATAATGAAAATCATACATTTTCAGTTTGGATAATTCTAAAACGCAAAATCCTAAGTAAAGGGGTTTGTTGTAATATGATTTGATTCTATTAAGTTGTATTGCGACTAAATCCTCAGTAAAATGAGTAGAGCTATGAAAATTAGGCTTCGCAATAAGAGCTCGTGCTCCCAGTGATCTACCTCTGCTTTCCCATTTCGTTACAAGTCGAACATCCTTTCTTTTGTCGACATTTTCCATGGTTTTTCCATATACGGCATTATTTAATAATTTAAAAAAAATTTTTTCAAAGGCATTCTGAGCCTGAGTTCTATAATAAGTATTTTTTGATATATAATTTTTAAGCCAGTCTGATTGATTAAATTGCAATACTCTATGAATCTTTTGAAGTTTCAAGCCATTTTTAAGGCACTGCTGAAGGTTTAAGTAATGAATTACATAGCGTGATTTATTATTTAAATCTGCTATTAGTTTAGGAAACTTCGATTTTGGAGGTGTCTTGTTTTCAACACAATAAGGTAAGTCGTTGTGATCATCATGTATTGATCTAGGATACTCTAAATCTACTTCAAATATATAGCCAATATTAGAATCTTTCGCAATGTTTAAAATATCGATATTTTCGGATTCAACCCATTTAAAACCAGAGTGAGGAAGGAATTGGGACATAGCCCAACCGTATAAATTATTAGCATCTAGGTAGTTTATATAGGAAGATTGTTTGGTTTTATCAAAATCTGGCAAATATTTATTGTTGGCTTTTGTGTGTCTTTGTGAACATTGTGTAATGCCACCTCTGATCCCCTTTTTAATGAAATTGTACATATTAATATCAGTGAAAAGTTCGAGATTGATTTGGGTTGTCTTCAACATTGCATCCCAGGACAAACCTGGCGTTGTATAATACTGGCAGGGATCCAAAGAATAGATATTTATACAAAGTTTTCTAAAGTTTTCAAATATATCCGTTAAAAGTAATACGTCGGTTCTTAAGTAAATCTCCAAATAATCCCACAAGTTTTTGCATTTAAATGTTCCCCATACTTTTTGAGCATGCTCATAATCACTAACAGAACATGTGCTATTTGTTAGCTTATTATCAAATTTGTTTTTGGGTGGAAGAATGGTCTCATCCAAACGCTGCCAAGAGTTTATGTATTCATAAGGAAAAACCCCCTTTCGTCTAATTAAACTGAAGGCCTCTTCATCCTTATACATATTTCTAACGGCTTTTAGATCTTGAGGACTTAAATAACTTGCTAGCATTTCCAAGCTCGATTGCATAAATCGGGTTGAATCAAGAAAGCGTAATTCTACTGTATCAGTTCCATTGATATATATTCGTTTGGAAAGCGAAATATATAATTCTTTGTTTAGCGGAATAATACTTATTTCGCCCTCAAATTGAGAAAGTGCTTTAACAAATAAATGACAATCATATCCCGAAAAATTATGAAAAAAAATGGGGAAAAATTTAGGTACACGATATTTTAAATTACACTCGTTGTGGGCAGGGCCTCTATATTGTCCAGTTAAATGGCAATGATCCGCTACTCGATCAGAACCTAATTCAGAATTGCAAATGTGACATATTTCATTTTCTTTTTGCATGCGTATCTCTTCCCTTGTTAAAGATAGCATTGGCTTGGGGTTGCTTATATATTCAGAATAAAGATTTTTTATATCATAAACTAAATATTCCACAAATTGGACTGCAGCATCTTTACCCTTATAAATTTTAAATTTATCTAACTTACTGTCAAACGAACATTTTATATTATATGCAAACGAGCACGGAACATGTTCCTGGATTATAGTTGTTGATGAAGAAAGCGGATCAGGAACACAAGTGGCTACATCTTGTAAGATGCACTCAAAATCGGCATAAACAACAAAAGGAACCTGGAGTTTTTTATGATGACCCTCGAACTTCAATTCAGCTTTCTCCGGAGACGGGAAAATGGAGACAATTTTACTGCACTCAGTTCGGTGAATATCTAGGGCTCTTTCCGCATAAAAATATTGAAGGCAGGTGTTGCAGAGGTAAATCTGATGCTCCGATAACGTCACTTGATGTCCAATCAATCTAGAAAGTAAAAAAAATTTAGATTCAAATATAAATATATTAGTAAATGTTTTCTCTACAAAAATATCATACCTTGAAATATTTTTTATCCAAACGTAGTGACTTCGTGTCTCATCTTGAATTAGCAATAAGTTGATGTGCGTAGCCTTCTCTTCCTTCGTGCAATAATATGGTCCTACAATATTATACGAATGTATGTAATTTTGTTCGTATCCAAACACATTTACACTTATTGAGGGGTTCAATTCTTCAAAACGCACTAAGTTCGGAAGTCGAAAAGGAAACTCTAGCTGGCCAAAATGAAGAGTAACTCCATTTCTTAGGGTTAAGGTGTCAGCAGGTTTTTCTTGAATTGAAAAAATTGTCTGGTATCTAATAGCATTTCATCTTCATTTTCAAATAAAAACGTTTCAATCCTTTCATTAAAGGAGCTTTTTACAGTTTTACAAGCAGCATTTATAGGCACTGCGGCATTCTTCTTATGCTTATTTGTGCGAATGTGATATTTCCATTCTTCTGGATGAATTTCTGTTTTACACATTTCACAGTATTTAAATGGAACTTCATCAACTCTAGAGCTACCAGCATCCAATAAATCTTGATAAGAGATACCCGTCGCTGCGTTTGAATTTTGTTTTTCAACTTGACTTTCACTCTGATTTAACAAATTCACTTTTTGTTTTTCATTTTGATTGTGAGCACTATCCAAATGCTTCCGAAGATCAGAAAAACTTTTAACCAATTCTCCACATATATGCACCCAACGACCTTAACATTGCCGCCAAATTATTAATTTCAACGCAGTCACCAGCTCGCTTATCAATCACAGCTCGACCAGAAAAACATGTTAAAACTTGCTTGAAAACAAATGATATCATAAAAATAAGAATTTGCAACCGAAATAAAAAATTATCTTCATCTATTTACTCAAAGTGGTGAAATCTTTTATTACGCAATATTCTGTTTTTCCAATTAAATTCGCATCATGTTATTTCATTTAGCTGATAAAGCTGTACTTCGTAATTAAAAACTCAAAACAACAAACTCTTATCTTCAGCACGAGCCAAGGTTAATCTACAAAGCCTTATCACCCAAGCCGACCCAAAAACACAAAAGCGATCATTTCGCATCTTCTTCTTACTTTTTCATACATTTTTCGTGCCGAAAATCCAAGATGACCGACAATCCTTATCTTTCCATCATCAAACCAAAGAAGAAGACCAATTGTAGTCTCCAAGACCGAATACTCAAAATCCAAGATTCGATTTTTTTCTCATGGGCCAGAACCGCCATAGCATTTTCTCATGAGCCAGAACCGCCATAGCACATTTTTTAGAAGGAGAAGACCAATTGTAGCCTCCAAGACCGAATACCGAAAATCCAAGATGGCCGACAAGCCTTATCTCTTTTCCTTATCTCTCAATTGTAGCCTACAAGACCGAATACCCTAAATCCAAGATTGCGTCAGAATCGGCAAAGCACATTTTTGACTCGATTTTCTCCTGTCCCAGAATCGGTATAGCACATTTTCGGCTCGATTTTCTCCTGTCCCAGAACCGGCATTTCTATACTACTGATAAATTGAATATTTATATAATCATTACAATAATAATAAGTAACTATAAATTTAATAGTATAATTGAACATTGTAAGATAACACCTATAAATAAACTTTACATAAAATAACAACTGCATTTCACTTTGTACTACTATGTCATTAACACTGACTTTGACTGGGAATTCGTCTGTGCTTACAGTTGAGTACTTTCCGCCGTTGGACTTAAGTTCAGAATACGTTTGCGGATTCATTGATTTACAGACATATAATTCAATTCTTAATGTGGACAGTAGAAATAACTTACTTCATCTGGATGATGATGATGAAATTAAAATTCCAGAAGGCTCCTATCAAATTGATGATATTGCAGGATTTATCAAAAGGGAACTAGCTAAGACGAAAACTAAACCTATAGTACAAATAACAGCTAATAATAATACCTTTAAAACAGAAGTCAAAAGTTCTACCCGTGTATTATTAAATAAAAAGAACTCCATTGGATCATTATTAGGATTTAGTAAACGCATTCTAGAACCTAATATTCCATATCAATCTGATTTGCCAGTAAATAAAATAAAAATAACGTAATTCGAGTTGAATGAAATACAGTATCAGGCTCTTTCATAAACAATTGTAGCAGTAGCTACAAATTTAATATTTTATATTTTTATATTTTATATTTTTATATTTTTGACAGTACAGTCTGATTGGATATTATTAAAGTAGATTTTAATATAAATATTTTATTAATAATATAATCAAATAATAAACTTTATTTGATTATATTATTAATAAAATATTTATATTAAAATCTACTTTAATAATATCCAATCAGACTGTACTGTCAAAAATATTTTATTCACTTCGATAAATTTTGAATAGTGTGAAACAAAGTCATTACATTTACATCCAATCGAACATATTTTAAATAGGTGTGATGATATTTTAGAAGCAATCAATCAAGCAAAATTAAAAGCAAATCAACAGAGAAACATGAAGGTCCAGAAAACAAAACAAAAGAAGTCGAACAAAGAATTCGGAAATATCTCCCCAAAATCTGATAAGTTTTTAGAACCGAAAGTAAGCGTGACAGCTAAGATTAATGATTCCAGGAATATTATTTTTAAGGAGAAAAAAAACAAAAAAGTTTCAGCTGATAAGTATCATACGGGCAGCAATCTCACATCCCAGACAAATCTAAATTATATTAAAAATCCATCAGGAATATTTATTGAAGAAAACATAAGGCCTGTATTAATTAAAAGAAAGAATCTTAAAACCACTTCAACCCAACAACTTGTGACCGGTACTGTTTATGAACAGGCAATCACACCGATCTCCGAAAGAAGCATAAACGGATTTCAAGAAAGTGAAGCTATTTCTGAAGTGAACCCTTGGATTTAAAATAAAACGGGTCCTTTCCGCTGGGCAGAAGAAAACACCTAAAATAAAGGAACAGCGCAACTTAAAACGTAAACGAAATCTAGAAGACTCGACATTTGGTTTGCCAAAACCTAAATGGTCCAAGTCTGGAGAGTTTTCAGAGTTGAGAATTGATGATTATTCTCAGAATTTTGTATCTTTAAATGTAGATGAATCCAAAAAAGGCCAAAAGTCTAAAGCTTTTGATTTCAAAACTAATGCTTTCTTTAATAAAAAATATAGAGAGGAACATCAAAAGAATTCAAATTCAAAATTCAAATATTTTTATTGACTTATACCCTAAGTATAAATCAACTACTTACGCGCTTGGGAAACTAGTCCATACAGCGCTCTAACTGCTTTTCTTAAGCCTATTACAATTTCAA
Source organism: Leptarthrus brevirostris (assembly GCA_964036015.1). NCBI lineage: Eukaryota > Metazoa > Arthropoda > Insecta > Diptera > Asilidae > Leptarthrus > Leptarthrus brevirostris. The sequence goes on from OZ038373.1 coordinate 36,145,353, forward strand.
ATTGGGTTTGTTTGTCCTGATATTTTATAATCTTACTGTCTAGATTTCATTTGTCCAATTTATTGCTACTTCATATTTCATTGTATATCTTATCTGTTTCTCTAATTTGCTAGTTTAGTTCTAAGATCTATCTATTTTTGTACAGTACATTATTACAATTTGAATTCAGTTTCAATTCCATTATTTTGTTGACCTATACTATTATGTTCAATTTGACTAGTTTATTGCTACTTCATATTTTTGTACCTCTTACTTGTTCTTCTAGGTTCCTAGTTTAGTTCTTAGTTTAATTTATTTTGCACAGTTCATTTAGTTTGTTTAAATTCTATTTCTATTTTTGTATAAGTCTGTCTTATTGTATATCTATTCCTTAGCTAATTTGTCTGTCTATTCTTATTCATATACCATTTGTTAATCCATTATACATTTCAATTTGTTGATTAATTTTTCTATTCTAAGTACTTCATTCCATTCATTAGTCCTACATTTTTTGTTTTCTCTTTCTGTAAAATAATTATTGTAATTCAAATTGCATGGTACATTTCTAATTCAAAAAAAAGAACACAAACACTTTTAAAATTATCATAATCATTTATTCATTGACAATAAAATACTGTACTCAATACAAAGAAAATTTTAACAAACTATCTATGTTTATAACGTAAAGTAGGATACAAAATAAATTGTAAATAATTTCAGTCTAGCCAGAACAAACGAACTGGTAGCTTTAAAAATTATATAAAATAAAAAGTTAAAAGTTTTAAAATAATAAAAATATTTTTTTTTATCAAATAAAATGTATCTAAAGTATTTATAGATACGAAGAGGTTTTAGGATTGGGGACTCCACTACTAAAGGGACTACGCCCTCAATTATTAATTATAAACTAGGAGCCGCATTTGCATTCTACAACGCCTTACGACCTGATATATCTCATTACAACCAAGGAGACCCATTGTTCCTATACGCACCCTCATTGGTGACCCCGACATTCCGGTCGCAACATTAGTGACTTCGGGATTTTAGAAACAGAAGTACCCCCTACCCAAGGTAAGGTACTTCCTGGTTTCTAACAAAACAGAAGACTCCAAAAGTAAAATAATTTAAATCAGAAGTACCCCCTACCCAAGGTAAGGTACTTTCTGATCAACATAAGAAGCAGAAGCCATCTACAAAAACATTAAAAACAGAGATACCCCCTACCCAAGGTAAGGTATTCTCGGTCTTTAAAAAAAAATCAAACAGCAACATTTTAATAAGAGGTACCCCCCACCCGTGGTAAGGTATCCTCATTATTTAAAAAAAATCATCAAGTTCTACAAAACATCATCGTTATAAAAGCAACCATCCATCCATCAAGCAACAAGTCAACGTTTCAAAATACATCTTTAAGAAGAAAGAAAATATCAACATAACTAAGAAGTAAACAAGACAACACATCAACAAAAATTTAATATTGGTATGTTATTGTTTTTTAATTGAAATTAATATTATTGTACAACATAAACATACACAATTCCACATTACATCATATTTTCTTTTCTTGTTTCTCACCATTCAAAATCTGTATATTTTTATTTCAATAAATAATATATCTTTAAATCAAGTTAAAATATATTTTATCAAGGTATAATCATCTAAAATTTTTTACATAATAAGGGGTTATACTTTCATTTTGTGATTCTCGAAGTTAAGTCTCGTTAAAATCAGTGTTTAAATTAAAAAAAAGTGAAATTTTACTTACAAACAGTGAACAACATTAATGATGATGACTAGTGAAGACGAGTCAAATTTTTCACAACAAACATTACATACAAATGCTACAAATTTCAACGAAAACAATTATGTAGCCACAACTGCAATTAAACTACCAAGCTTTTGGACTCCATATCCAGAAGCTTGGTTCATTCAAGCCGAAGCCCAATTTGCTTCTAAAAGAATAACGGTTGACGAAACAAAATATAGTCACGTTGTTCAATCTTTACCAGTGGAAGTTATAACAAATGTTCTAGATTTTTTACAAAATCCTCCACTGTTAAATAAATATGAATGTTTAAAGAATACTCTGATCAAACGTTTTACTGAATCAGAAGAAAAGAAGCAACTTCTATCTACAACTGAAATCGGAGATAGAAAACCGTCAGAATTTTATCGCTCTATGGAAATTCTTGCAGGCAATTCATCAACATTTAGCAAATCGTTAATAAAGAAATTATGGATGAGAAAATTGCCGGCAAATATAAACATTGCCTTAATAACTTCCGGGAAACAAGATATTAAAGAACTTTTAGATTTGGCAGATAATATATACGATATTTCCAAAATTCAATTTATATCGGAAATAAACAAAAATCTACCAAAATCAAATTACAATTTCATAGATAACAATTTTCTTTTATCAAAAATAAATAATTTAGAAAATAAAATAGAAAATCTCGAAAATTTGATTAAAGGATTATCATGTCAAAACCAACCTTCTTTCTCACGGTCTAGAAACAGATCCACAATAAATATGGTACCAAAGCGAATAAATGTATTTCGCCGTGTTCTTTTAAAACTATTAATAATCAAAAAAACTAATTAATCCCTCAGTGAATAATATATTTAACAATAATATTTCTAAACGTTTATTCATTTTCGACAAAGAAAACAAATTCAAATTTCTTATAGATACAGGTGCTGATATTTCAGTAGTACCTAATGAATTCTTTAAAAAATTTAACAAAGACCCTAACTTATATTTATCCGCAGCAAACGGTTCTACCATTAACACTTATGGTACAAAATTACTTAAAGTAGATTTCGGTCTTAGGAGAGAATTCATTTTCCCATTTATAATTGCTAATGTCAACAAGCCCATTATCGGAGCAGATTTTTTAACAAAATTTAATTTACTCGTCGTTTAAATCGACGAGATTACTCGACGGTACAACAACTTTAAGTGTTAATGGAATCACGGTAAACGCAAATACTCCAACTCCTCGTTACTACGCAATCAGTAATGAGTACTGTAAAATTTTGCAAAGATTTCCCACATTAACACAACCACCTCGGTATGATATCCCAGTTAAACATAACATTGTACATCGACGGTACAACAACTTTAAGTGTTAATGGAATCACGGTAAACGCAAATACTCCAACTCCTCGTTACTACGCAATCAGTAATGAGTACTGTAAAATTTTGCAAAGATTTCCCACATTAACACAACCACCTCGGTATGATATCCCAGTTAAACATAACATTGTACATCTGAAGGACTACTTCCTTTTTCTCGTCCAAGACGTTTAGATGGACATAAATACAAAATTGCAAAATTAGAATTTGATCACATGGTTAAATTAGGTCTGTGCCAATTATCATCTTCTTCAGTATCTTCTGCACTACATCTAGTAGCAAAGAAAAATTCTACAGATTGGCGACCATGTGGAGATTATCGCAGACTCAACGCAATCACAGTTCCCATTACCACACATACAAAATTTTTCAATGAACTTAAACGGTTGCACCATTTTCTCAAAAATTGATTTGATAAGAGCTTACCACCAAATTCCAATGGCTAAAGATGACATACATAAAATAGCCATTACAACTCTTTTCGGATTATTTGAATTCACAAGGATGCCTTTTGGTCTAAGAAATGCTGCACAAACATTTCAACGATTCATGGACCAAATCATTAAAAATTTAGATTTCGCTTTTGTCTACATTGACGATATTTTAGTTGCCAGCAAATCTGAATCAGAACATCAAAATCATTTAAACCAAATTTTTAAACAACTATCAGATTTTGGAATCAATATCAATCCATCCAAATGCATTTTCGGAGTTGGATCCTTGGACTTCCTCAGTCATAAAATAACAAGAGAAGGGATCTTACCTTCAGAAGACAGAGTCCAAATTATTAACAATTTTCCTTCTCCAAATTCCATTAAACAAATTCAACAATTTATAGGCATGGTTAATTATTACCATAGATTTATTCCAAATCTTGCCAAATTACTAAACCCAATTCACACTCATTTGGCCCTACTTCTCAAAAAGAAACCAAATAACACTAAAAATTTTTCTTGGCCAGCAGAATGTGAAGATCAACTTAACAAAATTAAACAATCATTTTCAAAAGCAACTTTATTAAATCATCCTATGGAAAATGCAAAATTCAATTTAACTGTAGACGCTTCTGCTAGCGCTGTTGGTGCAGTTCTCCAACAATCCAATGCAAATCATTGGGAACCCATTGCATTTTTCTCTAAAAAATTAAAAGAAGCAGAAATGAAATATTCAGCATTCGACCGAGAACTTTTGGCATTATATCTAGCCATCAAACATTTTAGACATTTTCTAGAAGGTCGAGAATTTACAGCTTTTACAGAACACAAACCGCTCATTACAGCAATATGGTCTAAAACAGAAAGAAGTCCAAGACAAACTAGACATCTGGACTACATAACTCAATTTACCTCAGATATCAGACATATCAAAGGAAAATCAAACACAGTAGCAGATACTTTATCTAGAATTTCAATCGAAAATTTCGAACATTCAAAACATAGCAATACCAAATTTGATTTAAAAACTATTGCTGAGTACCAAAATAGTGATGAAGAACTTACACATCTTTTAATAACTCAGCATAACAGACCAGATAATTCAAAATATAAACTTGTTAAAATTAAATTAAACACTTCTGAGTCTGACATTTGGTGCGAAGTTTCTACTAAAAATTCACGGTCATATATACCCAAAGAACTTCGAAAAACTATCTTTAATACCATTCATAATTTATCTCATCCAGGAATTAGAACAACACGAAAATCTATTGTTTCTAAGTACTTTTGGCCTAGAATGAATACAGATATTAACAAGTGGACTAGAAATTGTGTCAATTGCCAAAAAGCCAAAATAACTAAACACATAAAATCAAAAATCGGTAAATTCGAACTACCCAAAACAAGATTCGAACATATCCATTTAGATTTGGTAGGTCCTTTCCCGTCTTCAAATGGATATTCTTACATTTTAACAATGATAGATAGATTTACTCGATGGCCAGAAGCTTATCCAATCAAAGATATACAGGCAAGCACATTTATCAATACGTTATACGAACAATGTTTTCCACGTTTTGGTATTCCTCTAGAAATTACCACAGATCAAGGTACTCAATTCGAATCCAAAATATTCGAAGAATTTACAAAAATTTTAGGATCACATCGAATCCGTACTACTCCTTATCATCCACAATCAAACGGAATTATAGAACGATTTCATCGACAATTAAAAGCAGCCATATGCGCTCGTGACGGCCAAAATAATTGGGTCACACAATTACCTGCAGTCCTCTTAGGTTTCCGAACCACGATTAAAGAAGACTTGCAATGTTCTCCAGCAGAACTTGTCTATGGACAACCTCTTCGCGTTCCAGGAGAATTTATCATTAACAACAATTCAACAATTCAAGATCCATCAAATTTCTTAAGTAAAATTAGATCTTGCATAAATAACTTCAAACCTTCAAATTCTCGAAAACGAAATTCTAAAATCTACGTACCTAAAGATTTAAAAGATACAGAATTTGTTTTTATTAGAATCGACAGAAGCAAATCTTCTTTACAAAACCCATATGAAGGTCCGTTCAAAGTATTAAACAAACTGGACAAATTTTATCAAACCGATTACCGTGGTAAAGCTACAAACATTTCAGTCGACAGAGTAAAACCAGCATTTATTGAAAACACGGAACAAATTATTACACCAATCAAAAACAATACAAAAAAGAAAGTAAAATTTCAATTATAATTTTGTATGACTAACAATATTATTATTCATCATATTCTTAATTTTACGATTCATTTAAAATGGACGTTTTCACTGAGGGGGTAGTAATGTAGCAGTAGCTACAAATTTAATATTTTATATTTTAAGCAAAAGTTTATTATTTGATTATATTATTAATAAAATATTTATATTAAAATCTACTTTAATAATATCGAATCAGACTGTACTGTCAAAAATATTTTATTCAACCAGTACACTTCGATAAATTTTGAATAGTGTGAAACACAAACACTTTTAAAATTATCATAATCATTTATTCATTGACAATAAAATACTGTACTCAATACAAAGAAAATTTTAACAAACTATCTATGTATATAACGTAAAGTAGGATAAATTGTAAATAATTTTAGTCTAGCCAGAACAACCGAACTGGTAGCTTTAAAAATTATATAAAATAAAAAGTTAAAAGTTTTAAAATAATAAAAATATTTTTTTTTTAACAAATAAAATGTATCTAAAGTATTTATAGATACGAAGAGGTTTTAGGATTGGGGACTCCACTACTAAAGGGACTACGCCCTCAATTATTAATGATAAAATAGGAGCCGCATTTGCATTCTACAACGCCTTACGACCTGATATATCTCATTACAACCAAGGAGCCCCATTCGTCCTATACGCACCCTCAACAATCAACAAGTCCATACATTACACTAGTTCTCTCCTACGGTGGGTCCGGGATATAAAATAATTGAAGTTCCTAAGAATGTCATTTACTTGCTTCTGAACATCAAACGGATAAGTTCTCTAACACTGAAGTTCGTGGATCAAGACGGTGATCTAATAAATTTTAGAGGAGAAACGATTATAGTGAGACTGCATTTGAAGCCGCAACATGTTAATATACAATAATACCATTGATAATAAATACAAACACAAAAGTGTTAAGTCTTCTAGTCAGCCTAAAGCCACATAGCAGTCAGGAATAAAGCTAACAGGTGCTAACGAGCAATTCTTAAAAGCTCTTGGTCTTAAGTTAAATAAATTAATGAAATACTCGATATTACTCAAGGTGCAAGCTATGATAATAGTATTACAAAAGTTGAGTATCACAACTGCTCTCCGTTTTGGGCATCATATAAGAATAGCGATGAAGTTCGAATATCATTACAACATCAGGATTTGTATATTTTACCAAGTTATATATAGAAGGCGCGATAACAAAATCAGATGGGCTGGTAAGGAGTGCAAGCGCCACGCTGATGATGACCACTTGCACTCCGGTCGAAACATCCATCTCATTCCTAATTTGTGGAAGAAAAAACAAGTGTTTTTTCCTTTTTCATTTTTGAACAAATGACTTCCACCAAGTGCAGCTGAAAGGTAACTTTCTGTTCACACAATTTTTAACCATTTTTGGTTTTATATGAAATTGATGGATTAAAAATCCTCTTCATATAATTCATACTCAGATTTAAAACTGAGTATTTATAGGAGTTGAGTTTTTGACTTTTCGTCATGGATGTCCGTGGTAAGGAGTGCAAGCGCCACGCTGATGATGACCACTTGCACTCCGGTCGAAACATCCATCTCATTCCTAATTTGTGGAAGAAAAAACAAGTGTTTTTTCCTTTTTCATTTTTGGATAATAAATTCAATCCTATAAATCTAACCGCTGTTGATGTCCTCGAAGAGGCAAAAACCTTCTTTCCTGAAACGGGAAGAGCGTTGAAAATTTTGATCGCATTGCCTTGTACAACGTGTACGGTAGAGCGATCGTTTAGTAGCCTCAGGAGGCTAAAAACCTGGTTAAAAGCACTATGGGGGAAAATCGTCTCAATGGTTTAGCCATGATGAGTGTGCACAGAGAGATTATGAATGAAAACTTAGCAGATTTTCATAATAAAGTAATCAACAATTTTTGAAAAAACCCTGGCAAATTATGTTTTCAATAATAATTTGTTCTAGATGCTTAATATATATATATATATATATATATATATATATATATATATATATATATATATATATATATATATATATATATATATATATATATATAATAACTATGTTTACAAGATTTATTTTTCTACAGTCAAGCAAGAGCTCGGAATACTTGCTTTACATTTTCACAAGCTCTCGACTGTACTTATTTAATTCATAATTTTTCCATCCTTCAAATATCAACTGGCCCTCCTCTTGGCCATTTGCTGGCGACGCCCTTGTGTACAGGTTAGGATGGGGGTGTGAGTGGTGTGAGGTGGTCACTCCGTATTCGGAGAATTTAAATGGGTTGCGGACGGTTAGTTTTTAAAATTATTTTGCATATTATTATTATTATTTTCTTCTTTATAGATTAACCACTCAGTTAGCGGCAGGAGATGTATTTACAGTTTTCAGCGTCGAAGCGGTGGCCCTCGAGATGAGGGCCCAGCTCGATGCTAACTTTCATATAGAGGAGGACTGGTATAGACCGGATGAGGAGACATATTTATTACATTTATTTATTACATCAGATTCATCCATAAAGATTACTACTACGCAAAAATACTTATTAACTAAACTACGAACTAGAAGCCGAAGAACAGATTGATCAGCGACTGAAGGACAGTGGTTCACACTATCTACGACCACTCATCAACCAAGATACTGTCTGAGTATGCCCTTCAATTGCTGCCTGGAGAGGTTCAGGTCAAGATTGGCGAAATGTTGGTTGAGGAGATGAGTCATTGACGTGATGGGCTCGTACATCCCATACAGAGTACGATGACCAGAGACGTGCAGGAAGTTGCGATTCCTCAAGGATCGTTGCGGGATAGAGATGTTCACAGCCGCCAGTAAGTCGGGAGAATTGATTGTGCACTGCAATAGATCGAACAAAAATAATAGTTTGGAGATGTTACGCCTCTTTTCAAGGGAGTCAAGAGAAATCAGCCCCAAACGATCAGTATAAGAAGGGAGCAACCAGGGATCAGTCCAGGGAAGTCCACGGAGGGCAAACCTAAGGAATCTGCGCTGCACTGCCTCGACGCGGTTGACGTGAACGGCGAAATAGGGAGACCACACGGAGCTGGCATATTCCAAAAGCGGTATGACGAAGGTACTATGCAAAATGCATTAAAAAAGGGGGACTGAATAAAATGCGTTATTTGAGCTAATAGAAACCCTTATATTCTAGATTCTATAAACCCTAAATTTACAAAAGGTAATTAAATTCGCCCGTTACAATTTCTTTAGACGGTACTACGAATAATGTCTAAGCGCGACGACGACCGATTGAGCACTGCCCGTGGGGAAAAAGCGACCATTTTATCTGATGGCAATGATGAGTTGTGTTGATGAGAGATGACGCTTTGTATGTAATTGTGATATTTTCAACATCCTCCCCGCGGGCAAGGTTGATCTTCTTTATTGGATCTCCAAGGGATACAGCGATTGGATAGCTCGCCTTATTCTTTTGCCATTCCCTAGTGCGACCTCACATGCCCGTACACGTCCATCACGTCCCATAAAGGTAACAGCAACTCTGTCTAATTTCCAAAGTAGGCGAGGTGTTTTTTGTTTATAAACCAGTACCACGTCATTTTCCTTTATGTGTGAAGATGAGGGAGTTTTTGAGTGGTGCGCGCTCCTTAATTGACGAACATACTCCGAGGTCCATCGTTTCCAAAATAAATTTATATATTTTTGACGTTTTTTCCACAAGTCATTTAATCCTTTAGAAGTTACAATTTGTATTGCCTCGCTTTCGATGTTCGGAAGCGATGTTTGCGTTGGACACAAGAGAAAATCCGCTGGAGTCAATGGTTGAAGGTCATTAGGATCGTAGGTAATATAAGTGAGCAGCCTTGAATTCAAAATCGCTTCAACTTCTGTCACTATAGTGCGTAGCTCATCAAAGTTTAGAGTTCCTCGTGCTATCGTGGCTTTCAAAGAGCTTTTAATAGTCCGGACTAGACGTTCCCACCATCCTCCCCACCATGGGGCTCGTTCTACGATGTACTTCCATCGAATACCACGGTTTGCAGCGAATGAGGTTATCGCTTCAGTGTTTATCTGCTTGTATAGAGTCTGAATCTCATAATCGGCCCGCTTAAAAGTACGCGCATTGTCAGAGTAAATGATAGTGGGTATTCCACGACGTGATATAAAACGTCGTATTGCATGGAGACAGCTTTCGGTTGTGAGGTCCTGCACTAACTCCAAGTGAATCGCTCGAATGGCAGCACACGTGAATAACATTATGTATACCTTGACTAGTCGGGACTCGCCTAATGATTTCACGAACAAGGGACCGGCAAAATCTACTCCAGTAACATCAAACGGTCTAGTAGCTAACATCCTGTCTTTGGGTATGGGAGCGAAGGGTTCGTTAGCTGAGTTACCCCTCAATCGCTTACAAATGATGCATTTGCTGATAACATTTTTAATAAGCTGGCGACCCTTTACAATCCAGTATTGCGTTCTTAGGTGAGCTAGTACTACATTTGTTCCGCCGTGATTAGTTACTTGATGCGCATGCCTAACAAGTAATAAACTTAGGTGTCCTTGTTTTGGAAGTATAATAGGATGAGCAGTATTCATTTCGTCGTTAATTTGTTGAAGTCGCCCTCCTAAACGAAGAATCCCTTTTTCATCAAGGAATGGACTTAATGATAGTATTGCTGATTGTCGATCGACTCCTTCACGTTTGTATAGAGATTCAACTTCACTACGGTAGTAAATTCTTTGCTCCACACCTATCCAATATGTTGTCGCCTCTTGAAGTTCTTCTGCTGATAAGGATTTCGGTTTCTTGCATTCTCGTGGGTGCTTTATGTAGTATATTACCCGAAAAATATATGCAGTGATACGTATTAGTCGAAGGAAACAGCTAACATTATCCATTTTGAGTATAGCATGTTCGTATCTTTTGGGCACATTTGTTGGGCGTTGATCGAGGGATGAATTTAATAAGGAAACTTCGGTGTTACTTGATATTGGCCACATTTCTTCTGGTTGCAATAGCCAAGCCGGTCCTGATTTCCAAATTCCTGATGAAAGTAACAAATTTGCGCTAATACCTCTTGTCATGAGATCAGCGGGGTTATCGGTGCCAGGGCAGTACTTCCAGATGCATCCATCAGAAAATTGCTTGATCTCCCGTACCCTGTTCGCTATAAAGGGTTTCCATTTGGTTGTCTCTCCTTTTATCCAACAAAGCGTTATACGTGAATCCGTCCATAAATATGTTTTTTTAAATTCAATCGAAAGATTTTTCTTCAAAAATAATCTTAGGCGAGTAGAGATGAGTGCAGCCATTAACTCCAATTTAGGTAACGACAATTCGTTTGCATGATTCGCGTTGAGAGGCGCTACTCGGTTTTTTGCGCACAGTATATTAACAGAAACGTCACCTCCCTTTAACTGACTTCTTACATAGGCTGCCGCTCCATATGCTTTAGGACTGGCATCACAAAAGAGACGTAATTGAAGGTTATCATGTTCGGATCCAGCAGAGTCGAAAATACAGAGGGAGAAGAATAAGTCATCTAGATGCTTCAGCTCCAAACACCATACTTGCCAAACTGACAAGAGTTCTGCAGGAAGAACATCGTCCCAGGATAATTTAAGTCTCCATATCGGCTGCATTAATATTTTTAATTTGATCACAAATGGGCACAGGAAACCTAACGGGTCGTAAATTCTAGCAATTGATTGGAGTATGTTACGCTTTGTCCCGTTGTAATTCATTTCTAAAAATTTTTGTACTGATGACATATCCACCTTGATATCATCTGTTTTGGTGCACCACGTAATTCCGAGTACCTTTTGTGTCGCGCCAGTATCGTAGCTATCACCACGTTCATTGTAAGGCTGCCTTAATCGTTCGTCGTTTGAATTCCATTTACGGAGATTCATCGCTGCAGAATTCATAATGGTTTTCGCTTCCTTGTATAAAATTAATGCAGATTCAAATGTGCTTACACTTACAACCAAATCATCGACGTATAGGTTGTTAGAAAGTATGTCACAAGTTCTTTCAAATTTGCTCCTGAACTTTAGTAGGTGCATTTTAAGGACAGAATTCAACAAAAATGGACTGCTGTTTACTCCAAAGATAACCCTTGTTAACCTGTACGCGCGCACGCTGGGAAGGGATCCTCCTAACACTAAAGGCTTTTCGTACCATAAAAATCGTTGAACATCACGGTGATCTTTTATGACATTGATTTGCAGGAATGCCTTCTCGATGTCGGCAACTATACCTATCTCACCAATACGAAAATTTAACAGGATGGCTAACAGATCCGGAAGAAGGTTTGGGCCTTGGTGTAAATGGTCATTAAGTGACTTTTGGCCTGGTGCATGCGCTGAAGCGTCGGGGTAAACGGGTCTGTGTGGTAAGTAAAACTCTTTTCCCTTAGGAGCGACATCACTCGCGCATTCTGCAATTCCAGATTGGACCATGTCCCAAATTAATTTGTCGTATTCTAGGAGTTTGCTCTCCTCTCTTGCCAGTCGTAACGTTAATGATCTAAGACGTGACAGAGAGCCAAAATAATTGTCCTCGATTTCATAATCTTGGCTTTTCCAAGGAAGTAGAACCTCATATCTCTTACCCTTCTGCTGGACAGACTCTTCTAAAAACTTTTCCAGAAAGTCATTACTACAAACTTGACTATCTTGAATGATTCCTAATGATTCTAGGTTCCAAAATAGAACAATATCAAATTCGTTGGAAGTGAAAGAAGTTACCGTAAGTGCTGTCACCTGTGCAGGAGGTCCCTTTAAGATATCTTCATTTGGACTATGTAAAGTCCATCCCAGTCTAGTGTTTACCGCTGCAAGTCGTTCTGAAAGCAATTTCCTTTCTCCTGTTACAAACCGCCAATAAAAATCCGCTCCAATCAAAACACTTATTCCATTAATTGGTGTTACATTTGACAGGCGTGAATCAGCCAGCTGCAGCTCCTTTAATTCTGGATGATAAAAATTATTTGGAATTGGGAGAATGTCTGAACATATTTCCGGTACTTCCAATGCCGTTATCGATAAACACTCATTGCTAATTTGACCTTTCAACGTAACCTCTACTCGATTGCAAAAGGTCTGTGGCGTCATAGTTTCGCTACCAAATGGCAGAATGTTTACACTCTCGACGCCAACGACAGGCAGTTTAAGTGCATGAGAGAGTTCTCTTCGAATATAAGATCGCTGACTAGCGCTATCAAATACAATTCGTACAAATTTATGATGTTTCATACTTTTCGAAAACAAGAATGCACATGCTGTTTGCAAAAATATCGTGTCACTATTCGAGGAAAAAAGGCTAACGGAGTTATTCTGTGACGTTTCACCTCGAACAGAGCCTGTAGTTGTGTGCGTTTGTATACTTTCGTTTCTGCTTGGATACTCCGGATCACACATTGACGTGGCGTGTCGTCGATTACACTTTCTGCACCGTAAATTTTTGTTTTTGCAGAATTTTGAAGAGTGGTTCGGTTGTGTGCATCTAAAACACCTACCACTTGCCTTAAGTTTCTCTTTGCGTTGAGGCAACGTCATTTTTGTGGAATCACAATCTTTCGCAATGTGTCGTTTGGAATCACAAAAGAAACAGTTTTTTGCAGGCTGAGACAATGTGAACAAGCCTGTAGCAGTGCGTTGCGTTAGAGAACTTCGTTCGTTTGATAACTGTTTACGCTCGTTCGATATATCCGATGCCCTTTCCAGCGATTCCACTTCGCATTTAATGAAACTTAACAGACTTTTTATTTGTTGATCGCATTCAATGTTACCCATAGTTGTTTCCAGCGCCGTTGTTTCGTTAGTATTATTTTAGTGCAACTCTTTGCGATGATATGCTGCTCTTAAATCGCTGGGAAGAGCCTGTAGTATGATGGACCTCAGCATTATGTTGTATTGTATAGAGGTAACGTTCAAAGCAACACCATATGCAAAATGCGTTAAAAAAGGGGGACTGAATAAAATGCGTTATTTGAGCTAATAGAAACACTTATATTCTAGATTCTATAAACCCTAAATTTACAAAAGGTAATTAAATTCGCCCGTTACAATTTCTTTAGACGGTACTACGAATAATGTCTAAGCGCGACGACGACCGATTGAGTACTCAGAGATCTTATTGTGGAGGTGAGCTGGCTGGTCAATAATTCTATCTGAGCTACCATACTCTTCTTTTAACATCTCAATCGCTTCCTTATAGCATGCTTCGGAAGGGGTCAATCCCGCTATAGTTGATGCAGCCTTTCCCGTTAGCACGGTCTGCAAATAGTTAAATTTCGTTGAACCGTCCAAGCAAGAGTTTAAATGTATTGAAGTTCGAAATTGTTCCCAAAACGGGACCCACTGGCTAAATTCACCGTTGAATTTTTTCAACTCGAGTTTTGGGAGTTTGATACCTGATGAACTTCTTCCGTTAATTTCGTTGGTAACGTTCTGATGCGGTACAGTGGAGTCGTTAGATGACTGATGATTAAAGGAAGGAATCACTTGAGGACAAGCTAAAGCTTCACGTAAGGCATTAATCCTGCATTCAAGTCGAGCTATCGCGGCTGTGGCATTTTCGTCGTACTCGATTATGCTGTTGCATTCCGCTGTAAAGTTTTCTTCTTTAATTAGTGATCGAGCAGCTTGATCGGCCTCCTTGAGAGCGATATGAGCAGCTCTAACCTTAGCAAGGTGAACCTCCATCTCCTCATGTACAGTTTCGTTAGGCACATGCTTATTTTCCAAGTATTCCAAAGCCACTTTTACAACCTTTGTCAATTGTCCTCTACAAGTAGCGCGATATATTAGAACCATTTCGTTATGACCGTAATGAATAGGTAAAGAGTTAAATAGAACCCGCGTTTAAATATTTCTATCGGCTTTACACGTCCCGGGTTTCGGCACCATATGCAAAATGCGTTAAAAAAGGGGGACTGAATAAAATGCGTTATTTCAGCTAATAGAAACACTTATATTCTAGATTCTATAAACCCTAAATTTACAAAAGGTAATTAAATTCGCCCGTTACAATTTCTTTAGACGGTACTACGAATAATGTGTTGATGAGAGATGACGCTTTGTATGTAATTGTGATATTTTCAACAGGTACAGTAAGCATAAGGTAACGCCATCGACGGTGTAGTCAAAGAGGAAAGGACGTCTCGTATGGGAAAAGGTCATAACGGTGCACTTACAGGCATTTAAAGGAAGGCAATGCGAACACACCAGTCGCAGAACACGGCTAGGTCAGAGTGCAAGGTATTGCACTCTGTTTAGTGAGAAGCAATGCGAAAAATCATAGCATCGTCGGCATAACACAGAATTTTACTGTGGGTCAGGAAAAGCGAAACATCATTTTCGTATAGAATGAAGAGAAGTGGATCAAGGATACTACCCTGAGGCACCCCCGAAGTGGCGAGGATTTGGTCAGAAAGAGCTCCACGAAATAAGACACGCTGGGTACGACCAGACAGGTCAGAGGACAACCACTTTATGAAGCAGGAGGGAAACCCAAGAAGAAACAATTTGTAAACCAGGATACCTTGGTCAATCCTATCGAAAGCCATACTGAAATCAGTGAATACACAGTCGACCTGTTTGCCCGCCTCGATGGCCGGTAAAGAATAATCAATGAATTCGAGGAGGTTGGTGGTGGTAGACTTCCCCTTCAGGAAGCCATGCTGGAAGGACCCCATAAAAGGTCTACAGTGAAATCGAAGAATGTCGCTGACGAGGGACTCAAAAACCTTTGCGGTATGGCATAGTCTGGCGATCGGTCGGTAATTGGAGACGTCTGACCTACTGCCTTTCTTATGGAGGGGAATCAATACGGAATTCTTCCAAAGTTCGTTATTACAGTTAAAACATTTAAAACATTAAATCTGAAACATTCCCATATGAAGACTTTGATCGGGAGAGATATTATGCTTTATTCTATGTATTCAATTTAAAACTCACAATAATATTCCCGCAAACACAGTTTCCAAATTTCTAGGATTTCAATTTCCTTTACATTAATGCTTCATGCTGAGCAGTTTATCAAGGTAAATGTGCACTAAGAAATATATATATATTTTTTTAGATAATAACAAAATAATTGATCAGAAAAGAAATGGGATGGTAATTTTTAAGAACATTGTTAAAAATATCATTGTAATAGAACACAATTTTTTTTTTAAATATTGTAACAGATTTTCTTTTCATTCATCTGTACTTTAGCTTTGTTAGGGCCGAGCGGAGGCAAAACAAAATAAATTGACAATTTCACGGTCAGGGTCAGCAATCTGAACTGCACAAACTTTGTTTTTAAGCACAGCTGTTTCGTTAGCCGCGTTTGACGTCAGCTATTGTTTCCGAATTTGTTGTCAATAGCAAGTATTCCCGGTGCAAAACTTACGCGTAAAACTTAGTCTATATGCAAGATTTTATTCTTGTTAGTGTCTTTTTCACTTGTGTGTCCCTAATAGTGTTCAATGTGGCTTAGTGAAAGCAAATTGTTACCTGTTTTAAATCGTGAAGAGTGTTTGTTGGTGAACTGATCGTTTTATCATGATGATGTGTCGAATCGTGCTAAGGTTCTTTGCGGTATTGACGTGTGTTATGTTGATGTTGTCGGATGGTGTATGTTGTGTAGAGTTTTTGTGGTTTTGTTTGAAAATCTGGTGTCGTTTTTGTGGTTAACGTGTAGGTGTGTGGCAAAACTGATGCTTCCCTGGCTGGGATTTCTTCGGGGGCCTTCGTAATTTAATTGGGGTCTCCGTGGAAATCCTGTTTAGTGGGGCCGATTCTCCAAAATTGTATAGCAAATAAGGCGTGTAAAAAACAAAAAAACAAGCTTTAATTTTTTGAAAATTCATTCGCACCTTTATTTACCGCAGAGTATAGTCCAGAACAGAGAGAGTTACAAAATGGCGGTACGGGTTTTTATAGGCTTTTTATGTTCGAAATTCGAAATTAAACAAAATAGGCTAGATTTGACCTAAAATTACTAGTGACATCTATCGTGTAATTAATTTTGTTAACAATTTTACATTTATTTTAATTCAAAATAGAAAAAATTATCGATAATCTACGTAAAAAATATTAGTTTGTTTGTTTTGATTCTGTTTTGGCGTTAAAATTAAGTTTTTAGTTTGTGAGGTTATGTGTAGTTTCTTGTGTTGATCTTTGTTATTTTCTTTCTTAATTTCACTCCTTTCTTTTATTTTCAGGTTCCTTGGGCGTTGTTGCAGGATTTTGAAGTTGCAAGATTTTCTGGAATATGGAGATGGCCAGTTTTGACAGCTGCGATGACCAGGTAAGTGCTTGTGTCATGAGTTGTTGTACTTGTGTTGGGCTTGTTTTCAGGTATTCTGTGGTCAAATGGTGTCCGCCGGTGCAGATTTAGTATACTTCACTTCCCTTCAGGTAAGATTCCTGGAAGTTTGCTGACTACTATAGCCCTATTTTGTGCTGTAAAGACGCCTAATAAATCTTTAATTTAATTTAATTTTAGGATGCGGACAAAGGCGAGGGCTGTTTGGATACCCTGGTTGGAGAAGGGATTAAGAAAGAACGCAATCAGTTGGAGGAGTTTTAGGGTTGCGGTTTCGCCAGGTAAGGACATTGCTGATGGAATAGTGTGTGGTTCGGAGAGGTGTGTTGTGCTGGATTGTTGTGTGTAATTGGTGTGTCGTCCGTCTCTGGTTGTAGTATGTGATATGGTGCTGTGTATGTTTTTAATCTGTTGTAAGATTGTCGTCAAATCTCCTTTCTGTTTCGTCCATTTTCCTTTGATTTTTTCACTCACTAGGTAATTTATTCATGATTTTTTCACTCTTTAGGTGATTTTTGCTCACTAGGATTCGTCGTTGAAGCAACTGGTCATACATTGGGTAAGTCATTTTGTTACATCACGGCACTTCTTTATTTTGAATACAACTTCAGTAACGGCTTCACTAATTTGGTATGGCCCGTCCCAGTTGCACTGCAATTTCGGGCACCGGCCGGAAAATACAGCCAGACAAGTTGGCCGACTTGGAAACTGGGATTTTTCGACCGTAAATCATAATAGGTCTTCATACGACGACTCGCGGCATTTAAAGCGGTGCGGTTGTGCTCGTGAATGTCGTTTAATGTAAAGATGAGCTTCTCAAGATATTCACTAATTGGCGTAGCTTCCGTAGGAGGGCTTCCCATATTCATCTCGATTGGCAGGCGTAGCTCTCGTCCAAAGAGAAGACGAGCTGGTGTTTGCTCCGTGCTGTCTTGTACGCTTGCTCGATACGACAAAAGTAGGTAAGGGATGTATTGGTCCCAATCGCGTTGGTGTGTTTCCAGGAACTTAGCCAGATAATCCAGTATCGTTCGGTTAAATCTCTCCACTAGACCGTCGGACTGTGGATGAAGAGCTGTGGTGCACGTTTTATCGATGCCAAACCTTCTCAGTACTTCTTGAAATACAGAACTTTCGAAGTTCCTGCCCTGGTCAGAGTGCAGCTGCAGCGGAGCTCCGTATCGGCTGAATACAGTAGAGATGAGCGCATCTGACACATGTACGGGACTGGTATGGCTTCGGGCCACTTCGTAAAGTAATCCATACAGACTACTAGATATCGGTTGCCTTGATCGGTCTTCGGAAGAGGGCCCAGAATATCGACTGCGACCCTTTCAAACGGTGCGCCTATGTTACACACTTGGAGTGGAGCCCTTTTCCTTAGTTGGGGTCCTTTTCTTGCCTGACAGTGTTGGCATCCTGTGCACCAATCCTTTACATCTGTGCTGCTACCGATCCAGTAGTATCTCTGACGCAATTTGTTGAGTGTCTTATCTATTCCAAAGTGTCCACCACAGGGTGAGTCGTGGATTTGACCAAGAATTAGTTTCCGCAGAGATTTGGGCACCAGTATCTGCTTGATAACTCTGGTTCCCTCGTCAATGATACGGACAGCAATGTCATTTTCAATTCTTAGCGCACCCCACATTGCCCAATACGCTTTAATCTCTGGGCTAAGGTTTTTTATGCTCTCTTTATCTGGTCGTTGTCCCTCCTTCAGCCAAGCCCGTATACAACGTAATGAGAGATCGTCTTCCTGATGTTTCGCTACATCTTCCTGTGCAGTAATCATACGGGCCGTTATGGTATCTTTCTCATCCAGTCTTTGGCAGTAGTGGCAGTCCACGGATGAACACGGGCGGCGTGATAACGCATCCGCGTTATTATGTCTATTTCCTGGTCGGTGTACAATTTCAAAGTCGTAAGCCTGTAAACGCTCTATCCACCGCGCCACCTGTCCTTCAGGGCAACGAAAGTTGATTAGCCACCTTAACGAAGCATGGTCTGTGCGAATAGTGAACTTTTTTCCCAGGAGGTACGGTTGGAAGTGAGAGCATGCTTTTACGATGGCAACGAGCTCTTTACGAGTGACGCAGTAATTTCTCTCGGGTCGGCTGAACGTTTTACTATGATATTGAACGACGTGTTCGATTCCGTCTCGCACCTGTGACAGTACTGCCCCCCAGGCGTGTTGGCTGGCGTCCGTATCCAAAATGAACTTGAGATTTTCGTCGGGCTGGGCTAAAATTGGCGCGGTTATAAGCCGATCTTTTAAAATCTGAAATGCTTCTTGACAAGCCTCTGTCCAGGAGAATTTTCGGCCCTTCTCTGTAAGTTCTACCAATGGCTTCGCGATCGCTGAAAAGTTTTTGACGAACCGCCTGTAATAAGAGCATAGACCTAAAAAACTCTGCACATCCCTCTTCGTCTTCGGTTCTGGCCAATTCTTAACTGCGATGGTTTTGTCGGGGTCCGTTGATAATCCGGCGTCACTAATCACATGCCCGAGAAATTTAACCTCTCGTCGACACAGCTGACATTTCTTGGGCGAAGCCTTTAAGTTGGCTATTCGTAATCGGTCTAATACAAGGCGAAGATTTTCAACCATTTTCTCAAAAGTGGGTCCGTACACGATGACGTCGTCCAGATACACCAGACATGCGTGGGGTGGTATTCCTTGAAGAACGATTTCCATGAGCCTTTGAAAGGTGGCGGGCGCATTAGTTAAGCCAAAAGGCATGACGGAAAATTCCCAAATGCTACCTGTTGTGAAGGCGGGTTTTTCTTTATCGCTGTCCTCAACTTCCACCTGCCAGAAACCGGACTGTAAGTCGATGGTTGAAAACCATTTAGAACCGGACAATGCGTCCAGCGTCAGGTCGATGCGCGGAAGCGGATATGAATCCCGCCTAGTAACTTCATTTAGCCGCCGGTAGTCAACACAGAACCGGGTAGAGCCATCTTTTTTCCTTACTAACACGACAGGGGACGCCCACGGGCTGCTCGAGGGATTAATAACGCCTTGATTCCGCATTTCTCTTACTAGGCTGTTTGCTTCCTCCCTTTTGGCAAGTGGAAGTCTTCGCGGGGGCTGTTTGATCGGTTGGCTGTCTCCTACATTGATTTTGTGACGAATTAGAGAAGTTTTACCCAAGTCATTCTTCGATTTTGCAAATACATCGTGGTATTCATATAGTAATTCCTTAATATTTGATTGTTGTGAACTATCCAAGTGAGCGGTCGTTGCGAGTAACTCTTCCAGTAGTTCCGAGGCTAAGGCGCTTTTAGTTAAAGTTGTTTCCTCACTGGAAGATAGAAGAATATTAGCCTCCACGTCGACTTTGGCTATAACGGTACCAGCCCTTATTTCCAAGGTGTTTTCTGAGAGATTGCTAATTGGGCTTATGACGTTCCCGCACTTTGAGCGGCATACAATAGGTGCGGCCCAAAGGTCAGGGGTTACATCCTTCGGAGAAAGTAGAACAGCGTCCTGGTCGCCAATTAGAGGGTTAGACAAGGTCACTAGACATGTGGACAAGGCTGGTAGTGTGTAATTGTGCACGGCTCTAACTACTTGACTTTGCAGTTCCTTCAAAATGGGCATGATTTCTTTCCCGAGGCGGAAAGTGTTTCGTTTTAGATCTATCGAACATCGGTGGCATGCTAGGAAGTCCATCCCTATAATGCAATCGTCGAATATCTCGGCCACATAGAAGGCATGAGTGGTTGTAAAGCGTTGCATGGCGACAGGCAAATCTATGATACCGTGTACTTGGCTCGTTTCTCCAGTGACGTCGCGCAGGTATGTCATGCAGGATCGGATTTGAGAGCGGCAACGCATGCGTTCCAAAATTCGTCTATTTATGATAGAGTGTGTGGCTCCCGTGTCGATGATAAAGCTGCAAGGTCTTGAACCGATTTCTCCTGCGATTTTAATCGTATTGCAGACGTTGCTTAGGCTAACAGTTATAATCGGGGGAGTTGGTAATATCGATTCTGAGCTGCTTGCATGGCTGCACGTTGATATTGTAGGTTTATTTTCCACGGTGGTATTATCGACCGACATAGTTTCGTTTGTTGGTTTTATAGTAATAGCGTTTTGCGTAGCGTTGTTATTCATGATATCGTTGTTGTTTGGTGGGTTTTCGATGACTGCTCGGTTTCCGTCGTATGGGTTATTGGGGTTTGGTGCGTTGTCGATATTTAATGCGTTATTGGTATTTGGTGTGCTGTTGGTGTTTGATTCGTGTGGAGCAGTTGAAGGACGAGCTGATCCGTGCTCCCCAGGATCAGCGAGCACTGGTTTAAATGAGCTGTATGTGATTGCAAACCATCGCAGGATGAAGAGCTCGAAGATTGGCGTAGGTGTGTAACATCCGGGTGTGTTGGTTGGCATGCACTTGGGTGCTGGTGATTTTGTCCGTTTATATGAGCTGGATTTTCGCTGACTATGGGTTTTTTAAAGTCTCGTACGATAGAAACATTCACTGCCTTATGTGTTGGTGTTCCTTCAATTAGGTCAAACTCAACTTGGTCTCCAATACTCACTATCTGGTTATCGGATGGTGAGGTTTTGAGGTGCGCAATGTGGAGGAAAGCTTCTCCCATATGGTCGTCGAGTACAATGAATCCAAATCCTCGCTGTTGATCAAACCATATAACACTTCCCTTTAGTCTTCGTGCGTTGATCAACTGGCTTGGTATTCGTCTGGTGAGCGTCATAGTAGAATTAGTCGGGGCTTCCGTATCTGGTTGAGCTAGCCCTGTCCCCCTCAAGCTAGCTCGTTGTCGTTTCCCGATGCGGATAGGTTTGCCATCCCTACCGCGCGCTCCGCTTCTGTAGCTCTGGAAGTTGTGTTTGATCCTCTCCTTCGGTAGTCCCTAGCAGAGGTGGATGCGATAGCTACTCTAATATTTCGCCTAGCTGCCCTGGTAGCTCGATGATTCGCTTCGATTCTAATAGCGGTCCGTACAGCGTCTTGTAGGGTAGACGGAGCAAAATCCCGCACCGTCTCTTGGACATCCAGATCGAGAATTCCATCCAGAAAATGTTCTAAGGCGATTTTATCCTTAGCACTTTCGGAACAGTCTGCAAACTTGAGGTGAGTTAATCGCTGTAGGTCGGTGGCGTATTCTGTAAAGCTCTCTGCATTTTTCTGTACTCTCGTTCGAAGTTGTATATGACTTACAGATTGTTGATGCTCGGCACCGAAGCGAACAGAGAGGGCACTGCTCGCTTTAGCAAAACTCCGTCGACTTTCTTGACTTAACGTCTCATAAAAGGCCAACGCTATGCCTCGAAGCGATGCTGCTAGATAAAGTGCCTTAGACTGGTCATCCCAGGCGTTTGTTTCTGCTACTGCGTCGAAATGTAATTCATAATGGGTCCACGGCAATTTTCCGTCGTACTCGGTTGGCGTAAGCATAGGTCTTCTCTGCAGTTTGTCGCTCAGCCCATTTCCTGAGTTATAAAGCGGTATATTTAAATATTCATTAGATTGCTTTGACCCCACGTTATCCGGGTTGATTCCTTTAAGAGCATTACTCTCCTTTCGATTCAATTCAACGTTTGGCGAATCCTCGTGAGAAGTCTTGCTTACGGACGGCGTGGAATGTGCGCTAGGTTGCGACTGATTGTTTTCTTCGTTGGTTGTCTGCACGCTGGAGTGCGCACAAGCGCTGTCCATGACTTTGTTGACAAACTCAGTTGGACTTAGAATGGACATGTCGGATACCTGTTTCTCTAAAACTTTTAAATCCTCTCGGAAGGACGAGTGCTCCCCCTTTAGGGTGTTTATGTCCGTCTTGACTTCCAACATGGTGTTCGATTGTGTTTTAACTGCACTGGTTAATGCTTCTAGCTGCTGTAGAATTTTACCAAGTTGTTCTTCCATATTGATAAATTGTATCTTCTATTTACAGTTGCTGAGAAACTCCTTGTAACTTATTCTTTACTTCAGGTAACGTATTTCGTGACAAGCGAAATTAATTATTTATTCATTAATTTATTTCTTTTTAATGTCTATTATTGTGCAGAGGTAAGTCTTTCTAACTATTAACTAACTAATAACTGTCTGTTATAATCTTCGTTTCATTTCAGGTATTATTCGAATTTATGCAACAAGTTTACCCGACGTGCGTTCTTTAGTCTTCAAAATTAATTACTACTTACTTTTAAAATTAGTTAAGATTAGATAATCTGCTACGATCTCCTTGTCGTCGCATAACCTTAGGTTTAAAGAAAGGTAATAGCGCAAGTCCTGAATTTCACTAGTCAATAATATAGCACTGTAAATAACAAACTGTTCCGCCAAATTGTCCTCATTAAGTCTTTGATTTACCAATCAAAAGATTTTATTTGTCAAAAAAAAAGTCCACATTCCATGCTCCAAATCTTTCGTAATATTACACCTAGTATTTCCTAAATCACTTGGAGGATAAATCAATAAAAATAAATATTTAGGTATAAAATATTAATGTTTTAGCCAAGTTTCGAATAAGTCGTTACCCAATGTAGTTAGAAGGTAATATAACATCAAAAATGCAACTTTTAACGTTTAATAATGTCTATAAGTTTTCAAAATAACCGCAGGAATACTCTTAATATTAGAAACATGCTTCTTTTGGTTTTTGCAAAATAATTCAGAATTTTTTTTTGTTTGTTTTTTATTTTATATTGTCATATGTCATATGACTTTTCAAAAAGTATTCCAAAAATTATGAGACGAGGTATTCACTTTTAGGTTAAATGTCAATTATTGCTTGTTTCATGTTTTCAATTATTCAAGAATTTTCATCGCTTTATATTTACCCTTTCAAAATCTGAAATCATTGTATTGTTCTATTAACACCTGCATTCACAACTAATTCACGTAAATTTAAATTTCGATCTCTCCTAGTACTCTCACTTTCATGTAAAATGTCAAATTATGTTAATTAAATGCAAAGGGAATTCAATAATCAGTGTTTAATCTTTCAATTTAAGTAGTTAAAATTGAATGTGAAAAAAAGTTCAAAATTCTTAGTTTTCCTGATCTTAACATGCAAATATTAATCCACTTTCTTACTAGTTACGATTAAAATGTCACTCACCCACAAATTAAATTTTCTGTTCCTTTGTGTTGGTCTATCAGTTTATTTAATAATGTTTATATTTATATTTGCACTAAAATGACTTCGGCTTAACTCGCGTACTACTTGAAGCTTAATATTTATTGTTTATCGTGTTTACCAAGTAACTATGCACTACTCAATGGGATTCACGGGTTATTTCTCTTTCAAAAAAACAATTAACTGACCCCACACCTGACACCAAATGTAACAGATTTTCTTTTCATTCATCTATACTTTAGCTTTGTTAGGGCCGAGCGGAGGCAAAACAAAATAAATTGACAATTTCACGGTCAGGGTCAGCAATCTGAACTGCACAAACTTTGTTTTTAAGCACAGCTGTTTCGTTAGCCGCGTTTGACGTCAGCTATTGTTTCCGAATTTGTTGTCAATAGCAAGTATTCCCGGTGCAAAACTTACGCGTAAAACTTAGTCTATATGCAAGATTTTATTCTTGTTAGTGTCTTTTTCACTTGTGTGTTCCTAATAGTGTTCAATGTGGCTTAGTGAAAGCAAATTGTTACCTGTTTTAAATCGTGAAGAGTGTTTGTTGGTGAACTGATCGTTTTATCATGATGATGTGTCGAATCGTGCTAAGGTTCTTTGCGGTATTGACGTGTGTTATGTTGATGTTGTCGGATGGTGTATGTTGTGTACAGTTTTTGTGGTTTTGTTTGAAAATCTGGTGTCGTTTTTGTGGTTAACGTGTAGGTGTGTGGCAAAACTGATGCTTCCCTGGCTGGGATTTCTTCGGGGGCCTTCGTAATTTAATTGGGGTCAAATAAGGCGTGTAAAAAACAAAAAAACAAGCTTTAATTTTTTGAAAATTCATTCGCACCTTTATTTACCGCAGAGTATAGTCCAGAACAGAGAGAGTTACAAAATGGCGGTACGGGTTTTTATAGGCTTTTTATGTTCGAAATTCGAAATTAAACAAAATAGGCTAGATTTGACCTAAAATTACTAGTGACATCTATCGTGTAATTAATTTTGTTAACAATTTTACATTTATTTTAATTCAAAATAGAAAAAATTATCGATAATCTACGTAAAAAATATTAGTTTGTTTGTTTTGATTCTGTTTTGGCGTTAAAATTAAGTTTTTAGTTTGTGAGGTTATGTGTAGTTTCTTGTGTTGATCTTTGTTATTTCCTTTCTTAATTTCACTCCTTTCTTCAGGTTCCTTGGGCGTTGTTGCAGGATTTTGAAGATGCAGGATTTTCTGGAATATGGAGATGGCCAGTTTTGACAGCTGCGATGACCAAGTAAGTGCTTGTGTTATGAGTTGTTGTACTTGTGTTGGGCTTGTTTTCAGGTATTCTGTGGTCAAATGGTGTCCGCCGGTGCAGATTTAGTATACTTCACTTCCCTTCAGGTAAGATTCCTGGAAGTTTGCTGACTACTATAGCCCTATTTTTTGCTGTAAAGACGCCTAATAAATCTTTAATTTAATTTAATTTTAGGATGCGGACAAAGGCGAGGGCTGTTTGGATACCCTGGTTGGAGAAGGGATTAGGAAAGAACGCAATCAGTTGGAGGAGTTTTAGGTTTGCGGTTTCGCCAGGTAAGGACATTGGTGATGGAATAGTGTGTGGTTCGGAGAGGTGTGTTGTGCTGGATTGTTGTGTGTAATTGGTGTGTCGTCCGTCTCTGGTTGTAGTATGTGATATGGTGCTGTGTATGTTTTTAATCTGTTGTAAGATTGTCGTCAAATCTCCTTTCTGTTTCGTCCATTTTCCTTTGATTTTTTCACTTACTAGGTAATTTATTCATGATTTTTTCACTCTTTAGGTGATTTTTGCTCACTAGGATTCGTCGTTGAAGCAACTGGTCATACATCGGGTAAGTCATTTTGTTACAATATATAATAGTACATTATTTTTATTCATTTATTTCAACTATTCTAAAATGACCCCAAGCATTGGTTTGGATACCATCTTCTCTTATAAAATCTTTTATCATCAAATGGATTTAACGCAATTTTATTAATATATGTCGTATATTCCGTATTTCTTACATAAGCAATCTCTGTAATTATCTAGATTTAAAGTATTTACAGCTGTTCTTTTAATACCTTTAGCTTTTTTTATTTCGGTTTTTTCTTCAATATCACAATTATCTAACCAAACAAAACCTGCATATGGAAGTGACTCCGAAATAACCCATCTATATAAATTAATAGCGTAGGTAAATATTTTAAATCGATTGAAGGATTCAAATCTCTAATTAGCTAGAGAATATCGTAACCAACATTGCGTTAAACCTCCCCGAATACCGCTTTTCATCAATTTATATATTTCTATAATTCCAACTTAATTTGGGTGTGTTTTAACATCGCATCCCATGACAATCCTGGTGTTGTGTAATAATGATATGGATCCAACTCATAGATATTTATGCATACTGTTCTAAAATTCTCAAAAATGTCTGTAGCAATAAAACATCACACTTTAAATATAATTGTAAATATTGTCAGATATTTCTAGAATTACATTTGTTCCATACATTAACGACATGCTGATATTCTTCTTCTTATTGCTAAGTTTATTAAAAAATCCTGAGGGGCACACATGCTTCATTTTAAATTTCCTTTTAGTTTTATCAAAAGAATTTAAGTAATCATATGAAAAACCCCTTTCTTCTTGTTAAATTAAAATACTCATCATCTCGTAATTCAATCGTTTTATTCTCAGATGAAAAAATTGTCTTTGACATTGATATATATATATATATATATATATATATATATATATATATATATATATATATATATACATATATATATATATATATATATATATATATATATATATATATATATATCACACTTTATTTAAGGGAATTACGTTAATGCAATCTTCAATTTCATTTAATTTAAAGCAGCTCAATTTTTAAAAATTTCCAGTGGGGGGTAAAATACTATACTTAAAAGTATATTGCTCGCGGGGGGATAGATTTTCCATCCATTTTATTTCTGTAGTAACATTTTTTTATTTACGCATATATTAATCACTCTGCAACATACCTGATCTTCGTTCCTTCCCTGACTCTCCTCCATCTAAATATTTGCCTCAGCTTTTATAGCAGAGTGTTGCTATAAAAGCTGAGGCAAATATTTAGATAGTCTATCTCTTTCTAAGATAGAGGAGAGTCAGGGAAGGAACGAAGATCAGGTATGTTGCAGAGTGATTAATATATGCGTAAATAATAAAATGTTATTACAGAAATAAAATGGATGGAAAATCTATCCCCTCGCGAGCAATATACTTTTAAGATACAATTCACCCCAGTATGGGATGTAATGATATTAGCTTCAAATAATCAATTGGCTTTCGGGATAAATGCGCTGAAGTATTTACTGGAAGAACATTGCTTAGACAACTTTCGACAACGCAGTCAGAAATATCTCAAAAATGGTGCATGTGAACCTGTTAAAATTATAGTATGATTCAAATACATCAATCGATGTAATGAGCACAATTTTGAAATGATCGAACTTAATACAAATCTTAAGGATGGTGATATTAAACAGGAATATCTAAATAAAGTAACACAGCCTAAAATTCAGAAAATGGAGGAATTTCAGAGACAAAAAGATGTTGTTGTATTGAATATATGCTTTGTAAAATTCTTTTTCGAAAATCATCAATCACTGGAACCGCAGTCAGGGGTTCAAACAGTGGAGATCAACAACACTGTGGATGAGATGGATGAAGATTGCAATTTAAAATTTATCGAAAAAAAAATCGATGAATTACCATACCATACATGTGTTTGGTGTATACCCTTTTTCAAATAGATGTTTATACTTGCTAATGCGAACAAAGTAAAAAGTTTGTGCGATGGCGGTCGAGTCGGAAAAGGGGAGTGGACCTAAGGTTACGGGAATTGGTATAGATAGGTAAAGATTGCAGGATTGAGAGGCAGTCTATGGCACCATGTGGGAAGCCTAGGCAATCAAGTTTGAACAAGATAACGTTTTCCAGGCACATAGTGTTTTAGAGACGAAGTTAGTAAGGTTGGTGGTTGTTGATCTACCTTTGAGGAAGCCATGCTGGGAGAGTGAAAGATAGACTTACAGTGGAAGAACATGGAATCATAGACCAATTTTTCGAATAGTTAAGGTATGGATGATAATTTAGCAATGGGTCTGTAGTTGGACACATCGTTCTTGCAGCCTTTTTTGAAGATGGGAATAATATACGAGTTTTTCCATAATTGAGGAAAAACCCCTTGAGTGACCGAGAGGCGTAAAAGCAAAGTAAGGGGTTGAATTAGATGCATGGCACACTTTTTCAGAACGATGCCCGGAATTCCATCTGGACCTGGGAGAAAGTTTTTCTGAAGCCCGTGAATACTGGCTGCGATTAGTTCAGAATCAGGGTCAAAAGATGTAAACGACGTTTGAGTGCATTTGTCCATGAATGCAAAATAGTTAAGGTCGGGTTGTAGAGAATTGTCGCTGAAAGATTTACTGAAGAAGTTTGCAAAGAGGTTAGCGATAATCTTAGGATCAAACGAAGAGGTATTCTCGAGCTTTAGGGTGGAAGGTTAACCTAATAGAACGCCACTAAAGCAACGTCAATTGGAAGATGTTGAGGGATAGTGCCAATATTAGAGTTGAGGAGCAAGTGATTTAATTTGTCAAACTCGCCTTTACGAAAATTGAAGGAAAAAGAAGACTCGGAGCTTGGTGACGATCGTGGTGGTGACGATCGTGGGAGGAGAGGAGTTGGTTGCTTTCTGCGACAGCCGAGTTAACTGGGTCTGAAGAAAAGATTAAGTCTAATTGTCTGTCCAGGAAGTTCCTGACTCCGCTTACTTGAAAGAGACCTGAAACGGAGAGCTGATCGGTAAAAAAGGCTTCTTTGGCCGAAGATGCGTTAAGGGGGACAAAAGTCCTCGGACAATGACCATTGAATACTCCCCTGTATGTTAAAGCCACCCAATAAAATAATTTCATTGGTGGCGTTAGCGTTCTCAAGCAGCTTATCGATCGCTTCGATTATGGGCTCGTAGGCGTCTAGAGGTTGAGAAGGGCGAATGTAACAACAGAGTATGTACAGAAGACACTTATTTAGTGCTATTTTGATGCATACAAATTCTGAATTGGTGGCGTCATAACGGTTGTGAGCAGCAATGAGAAGCCCGCGACCTGGTGGATCATTGGTGCCTGTACAACCGTCAACACGGAAAATGGTATAGTTTGGAGGGAATAGTTCGTTGTCGAGTATTCCTGGTATTAGATTGGTTTCAGTTAAGGCAAAAATATCGTGCGGGAATTTGTGGGAGTTAAGGAAAATATTGGATGTTTTTGTGCGAAGTCCTTTTACGTTCTGGTAATAGATCGACAAGCTGTTGGGGAGAGGTTCTTGATCGGAAACCGTGGGTGCAATAGAGGGGAAGTCAGAAATAGGGAAAGCAGGGGGTTAGGAGAGAAAGTAGTTTAAGGAGTCGTTGCGGCTTTTTTGAAGGTGGGAAATACGGCGAGAATTGACGTACGCAGCATAGGTGGATAGATCTTCTGAAACCTTATGGGAAGGTATATTGAATGATTCATGGTACTTAGTGAAAAGTTGGAGTAAGACTGATGGGTCTGTGGGCAGGCCTTCTTGTTGTATACTTGTGACGTTGGTGCTGGTTTTAACGTCAACACAGACGGAGTTCGGTTTGTCGTGCAGATAGGCTAGAAATAGATGTACGTTGTTATAAATGCGACAGTCACACAGGAGGGGTGGGACAGACGGAAATTGAATCAGAGGTGGTGGAGTGGTCGGAAGAAGTTGGCTTGTGGTTAGATGGGCACACGAAAGAAGTTGGGAGTGCATTGTTAGGTGGGTGCGCTGGATATACGGAACTTAAAACAGTAGTGGGAACAGCGGGGTTAGGGGTGTGAGAATATATGATTATAGTTTGGAAATACTCCCATTTTGAGCTGCCAATTGGAGTTTGGACCACTAGCGTTAGAGTTAAAGGTGCGGAAGAGAGAGAGATTATGTTATTACTAGTTCTAAGGTTCGTATGATTAGGCTGAATACTACATTTAGGTATGAGAGAAGGTCGTTTGGGGTAGGTAGTGGGGTTTGGTTTATTGGTATTTAATTTAGGGTTAGATGCAGAGAGCTTAGGTTTAAACTTAACATACTTCCTAGTCCACTTACAAATTTTTATGGTCCTGCGAGTGAAGATTTTGCTGGAGGGGTTACTGATGAGCCAGACATACTCGTTTGGGATTGAGATCTTGAAGTTGCTGGATTTCCCTGCGTCTGACGAGAGTAACTTCAGGTAGCTAACGGGGGTGAATCCAAAATTCCGGGGAAAAAAAGCTGTGAACTCAGGAATCGTTGGCGTTATAAGGGCACCCTTGAGAAGGAATGGAGTATAGTCGCTTGGTGAAGATGAATTTTTGCTGCCCAGTATTTTTAGTCTCTGCTCCCATTCCTATACTGTCCAGGTGTTGCCAAATTTGTTAATCGTAAAAGCGGTGGAAGTGGGTTGGGATGACACTGGCGGAGGGACATTGATAACAACAACAGCAACCTTCTCTATAACGGGCTCGACGGAACCAACAGGAGCATCAACATCTGAAGCAGGCTGCACCAAGGAGAAATGCGGGGGTTTTTAGGAATCACTTTCACGGTTGATCGAGGCTGAGCTGCAGAAGTTGTATCCCAGAGAGTGAAGCAGTTTACTTTAGAAGATGTAGGTCCAGAAGAAGAAGAATTCAAACCAGAGGCAGCTGTGGTGTCGGACAGAGGAAAAGAGGGGCCGAGATAGCCTTTTGTGGTTAAACTCCTGATGTCAGATCCGACTGAGCCAATTAGTTCAAAGTTCTTTTCAATGGCTGTGGAGCACGAATCTAGATCCCGCTTGATGTGCCGGACACCGCGCCGAATGTCATCTAAGATTGGCATGATAGACTCCGTAGGTTGGCCGATGGAAGACGATGGTGAACCAGCGCGAAGGTCATCCAAGGAAGCGACCAGTCCGCTTAATTTTGAGGATAGCTCGTAAAACCTGCTGGAAAGCAGCGACGAGTCATTGGTCAAAACCTCAGCGATATGAAGCAGCTTGTCCAGTTTTGAGTTTAGATCGGCGCAGTCATCGGACAAAACTTGAAGTCCAGCAAAGTTTGTAAAGATCTCGTTGACCTTATCACCTATGAAAGATTGATCTTTGGTGAGCGTAGCAACGACTCTGTTCATGAGTCGTAAAAAGTAGCAGGGCTTAATAATTGAGCAATCCTTACATGTAGAAAGACCATGTGAGAGACAAGTGCCATGAAAAACACAACCAAAGATGCCATTACAGGCAACACCATTGTTGAGTAACTCATTAGAGCACGCCTTCCAAAGTGCCATTATACGCGGGAAGATTACTCAGAAATATGTATATTAAAAATAAAAAGTTAAACAAGTAAAAAACAGAAATATTTCACGGCAATCTAGATCTAGTAACGACGAATGTATCGTAGTATGTGTAAATGAATGTATCGTAGTATGTGTAAATATGTTCAACCTGTCAGCTTACGAAGCCAGAGTTGAAGAAACCAGCCGGTGTAATGGCTTCCCGGAGTATAGCCAATGAGCCCTGGCAATCTATATGCCTTGTTGTGATCCCAAAATCACTACATTTATTCTATATTTACCTCATAATTACTTGCACATGCGCCGACTCATATTACTTACCACACAAAGTGCAGATCCTAAACGGACACATGCAACTATTTAAATTCCCACGCATGTGCATTTACTTAAATTACTTACCTCATAAATTGTCACTTACGACCAAACATTCAACTTGCTGACCCTCATAAATTTCCAATGTCCAAACAATAATTTCATTTTAAATTAACTCAAATGCTCTTATCGCACATTTTCTGAAGTGTCTTATCTTTTATTCTTTTTGTGCTACATTTCTTGTTAGAATATTTATACATAACAAGAATTATCTGATTGGTCAGCTTGAAGGTAAATAACTCTGAATTAACGAAGTAAGTGGGATATTTTCGCTGACAGAACAGCGTCATGTAAAATTTGATAAAACAAGATTTCGACGCTAAACTCGTCGAAGTCTCGGATACTCTGTCGCGCAAGTAACAACGTGCTCGCGTACTTAAGTTTGTTTAAATCTAAAAAAATTGTGTATTATAATTTTAAAGTGCTTCAGTTTAGTCTGAAGAATTTTGCTCGTCGAAACTTTTAATACGGCATGATCCCGGTTTAATAAATTAAATAATTGTGACAAATAATAAATTTTTAAAACGAGTGATTCTTCTTGCCTGAGAATCCCTATCCCAGCTTCCCCCTGTGGCGCTCTTCTCGCCTGGCGAAAGCACGGCGACATCGTGGGTTACAACATTGGTGGCAGCGGTGGGATCGCGCCAATTGAATTAATTAATACGTAACGAACAATAACTAAAAAAAAAATAATTCGTAACGAAGCGGTTAGAGAAAAATAATAATTTTGCGCTAACAAATTACAGTGCTTTAAGAAATTTTTTAATTTCTTTAATTATGAGAGGTTTACTAGCTTCCCCAAAAAGCTAAACAGTTCAAATATATATATATATATATATATATATATATATATATATATATATATATATATATAAAAATAGATAAATATTTCTAACTAACGGTGGTGATTTTGGGTTATGACAGTCACTAGAAAATTTGTAATTAAAGTCATCGAAATGAAGAGTTTTGCCGTATCTTAAGCTTCTTTGAATGCTCTTATTATCCCTATTACGGCTACAAATTAATTTTTGACATAAAGGTCTTTACCAACTAACAATAACATAGTGCTGCGACTACTTTGCATTAAATTATTTCCGTGAATATACAACCTTTCTAATTATGGTTGTATTGATAATACATATCTTACCTGATCTGTTCATAGTAAGTGCAGATATATCTAGTGCAAAAAAAACTATTTGCTCTATCTCTGTTTTGTGTTGTTGCTGTTTGCATTTTGATTTTGTTTTACTTTGATTTGGCTTACTTTGCATCCAGAGATCGATGCTTTGCAGAGGTGCAAACATTTTTTTCTTTTCGTGAAGTTTAATTTAAGGAGAAATTTTATTTAATCTTTTTTCCACGTTTAAAAAAACAAGGGAGCCGAAACCCGGCGAACTTTCTTTTGTTTTTCTGTTTTTGATCTTCTTGTGATTCTAGCACGCTTGCTACCCTACCCGTACTTGAAAAGAAAGGAGGAAACAAACTTCAAACAAGGTCAAGCGTCCTTTCTAGCGCTAACCTTATAAAATTATTTTCACGTAATAACGGACTCCCCTAAGTTTACAACACGGGAAGAAGTAAGCTTCCTGCTATTAAGCGACCTAGCACCGCATTTCTTAGAAGCCGAATCCTTACTCGGGGTAGAACTCGGGAAAGAGCTATTTTAACGTCGAAATTTGAAGAGCTCCCTTATCACAACAAAATGCCAGACGACGCGGCTACCCCAGTCAGTTTATCTGACATTCATTTTTGGTACCCACTTACAGCGTAAATCCAGAAGAACTGGATAAATTTATAGCTTGTGGGAAGATACTTTTTTCCTCTGCAAAATCTGAAGCTGATAAAAAATTCTTTCTGGAAATAGAAAAGACCAAACTTGAAGGTCCAGCTTTCCAATCAACCCAATACGACACGTACGATACTTGGGACTCCTTAGTAACAGGCCTAAGGACTAAATTCAGACAAGAAAAAAGTAGGGCCATAGCTCAAAATGAGCTCATTAAAGCCAAACAAAATTTTAAGGAAGATTTAAAAGAGTTCGGAAATAGACTACTACGATTACTAAATACCCTTAATTCAAGTACGTATTCCGAAGTAACAGACACTAGAGCTAGAACATACCTGGTGAATGAGAACGTTAAATTAGCAGTTCAAGTTTTTGAAGACGGACTGCGACATCCTAGCCTAAAATTACTTGTGAAAGCACACCACGAAGGCGATTTGCAAAAGGCCATTTCATATGCGTTTGAACATGAAATGCGTTCTGAAAATGATAACCGAAATACAACTACGCTTTATAGACCCAGTCCCAGCCAGAATCTCACTTGTTCTATTTGTAGGAAACGAGGTCATACTCAAAACTTCTGTTATCAAAATAATAGAAATCTGAATCCTAATAGAAATACTGTAAAAAGGGAAATCCAACATGTCAGGAGGACAGATTACCCCAATGCTCTGGCTCATAACTCTAGAAATTGGTACGGTCAACAAGACTTTAGTGCGCCCCAACCTTTTAGTCCTAGACAAATGGGATACCAAAATTCGAGAAACCATTATAGGCGAGAAGTGCCTAATACTACAAATCGGGAATTACCCCGGAGCTCACGAGAAACTACTCATATAAATAATAGAGGGCCTAAATTAAATCAATATATGATTAAACAAAAGGAAAGGAAACCCGAACAAATGGGAAATGAAAGGATTCCAGAGGAAGCAGTCGGCTCGCCTGCTCGAATCAAAGTCAGAGCCGACGTACATCAACACTTAAACCCTTTAATAAAAAGTTAATTATAGAAGTATCGCTACAAAACACAAAATCGGGACTTGTGGCCAACGTAGCATTTAAGCCATCTATAACGGGATTTAAGAGGTTATTGATAGATACCGGTGCAGAAGTCAGTCTGATTAAACATGAAAATAATTGCAACAAGATTAAAAATTTAGTTAAACCAGAAGAGTCTAGTCTAGTAACACTATCTGGAAAGTCAATCCCGGTGTTGGGATCTATTAGAGGAGAAATATTATTATCCAACGATGAATATCAATTTGATATTGAACACTCTTTCTTGGTGTTGGACGACACTTGTTCGAACTTTGATTATTATAGGCAGCGATTTCTTGAGAAAATATCGTTGTTATATCAGTTATCACAAGGATTGTTTAGAGGTGAAGTTAAGCGAGCCTGAAATAAATTTGACTGAATGCAAAACAGGGGAACGGGAAGACAATAGAGCTTCAAGACCGATTCATTACTGTGCAGAATCAAAATCAATTTCAACAAAAGTAATCGAAAGAACTGAATCATATCTAAACGGAGAAAAACAAGTAAACTGCGAAAGAGCTTCGGCTACCAATGATACAATCATTATAGCACGGATTTTAGCAAAGATAAGTTGCAATCGTAACAAAGAATTAGTTATAAAAAAGAAAGAAGTAATACCCGGAGTATATCTAGCAGCTACAATAGCCAAACCCGAAAACAAAAAGTTACAAATAATGCTCTTGAATAGTAATGAATATTAAGTGGAATTAGATGCACGAAAATTGAATTTTGAATATGATGAATTGGATAATTATGATGTACTGCATTATCATCGAGAAGAAGACCCAGTAGAAAGTCGACTAAAGATACTACAGTCTTCCTTAAAACTCGATCATTGTAATGATGAGGAAAAGACCTCAATACTTAATATTTGTAGGGAATACAACGACTGTTTTGTTTACCGCAGCGCGGAGCTTTTTCGGTGCTGCCAAGATTCAAGGTAAAATAACGTGCCCAGAGCAGCCTCACTCTGGGTGATAATAAAAGGCTTGGTTCACGTTAACTTTATGAATGAAAAAGCTTTATTTCAGAATTATATTTATACAAAGTTTTATGCTAACTTAAATGCTAGGTCTTCAAATTGACAATTTTAGTCAACCTACATAAAGTGCAATTATGCATTTTCCAACGGTTAATGCCCTGCTGATGATGTTTGAATTTTCCGGCGGTTAATGCCCTGTTAATTGTATTGCTGATTGGCTTGAGGTTGCTGACATACTCCCGGCCGTTGAAGATCGTTGATGTTCAACTGACTTTGTCCTAGCTGGAAATTGGATCGACGTGGTGGAGGTTCTGGTTTTGCATCTTCGTTGGTAGGTTTGCGACATCTTCCTCTATGATGTAGTAGGTAGGCTACGAGAGATATTAGGAAGACTGCTAAGGTTAGGTAGCTTATGGTATATTGGTGGATATCCGTGGACACTGTGTGTGGTAGCTGCTCGTTCGTTTGGAGTTGTTGTATCACAGTTTTTAGCTGGTTTATATCTTCAGTGTTATTTCGCAATAACAGATTGACTGGAGTCGTCTAAACTTCTTGTTTGCTGAGATGACCCTTAAGTTGTTTAATGAAGGGATGAATGAGTGATGCAGCTTACTAGAGTACTGAATGTGGGATGAAATAGTAATTGAGTTCTGTTTAATAATGCAACTTGATTTGAATGATAATAAACCTAGTCCTTGTATGATTGTTTGATATGTTTGAATACCACATACTATGTTGAGTACTGTTTTTTGTTCGAACGAGTAGATCCAGTTGTTTGGGTCGTGAAGCTGAATCCAAGAAGGCATTGAATTCGTTGATTCTAATTTACAGCTCTCCGGCAATTTGATATTCTGATTCAGTAGGCTGAGTTCACATGTTGCTTCTCCAGCTGACTTGTGGAAAATTGTATGCTTTTTGTTGCACACATATACATCTTGAAGAGTTGTTGCGCATCTTGAGATTTCCTCATCTGTCATCATGTAATAATAGTCGCGATGTAGGCTTACTGCGATGAAGTCAGTGGAGATCTTCACCTGATGGATATCGTCATCAATTTTGACTGGAATTGGTAATAGTTTAAATATTTGGAATATTTCTTTGTTTACTAAAGGTAAGTAAATGTTGAATAATACGTATTCCGTGGTGACTCTTGTTTGGACCGTCATTAAGCTATAAAGTTGTAGTAGATCTGCGTGGTCTGCTGTACCTGGTATTGTTAAGGTTGATGGAATATTTTCTCTTATAACAAAGAGTTCCTTCCGAAGTTGTTCAGGGGTGAGTAGCAAAGGATTGATTTTACCATTATGGCAATCGGTTACGATGTCTATCAATGCTGACTGCAGTTGTTGAAAATTAATCATAACTAAAGTTGAATGAATAGAGATTGTGTTGAATGTTTGTAAAAGTTCTTGTTCAGATAAAACCTTATTTGTATTTTGGATCGCTTTTTGTATTTCAGTTAAGTAATCATTTATCCTTGCGAATTGCTTATCTGAAAATTCGCGATCTTTCTTTATAATGTTTTCAGTGGAATCAATGATAGAAGTTTGGTTCTTGATTAATTCCAAAAGATGATTGTCATTCTGTTGTACTCTTTCAATCGTCTTGGACATTTCATTGGCGTATTCTTGGTCAAGAATTCCGAACAGCTTGTTACCGATCGTTCCAACAATGTCGAGCGGTGATCGTTTAGTCCTCATATCATTTCCGTTTCTCCTCAGTAATATCATATTGTTGGTTCTTATTACATTTAGTTGACGATTAAACTATGATAAAATGTGTTGACAATAGTCAGGTGATTGAAAGCTATTGCAAATATTTTTAAGTTTTTCAAGTTGGTGGCTGAATTGAGTAATCTCCTTCCAATAGTTGTTTAAGTTATAGTAGGCCATAATATTCCAGCGATCTGTTATCATTGACATTTTTGCGACGTCCTCGAAGTAGATTAGTGGTCGATGTGTCCATGAGCTAATTTCTACTACATTGTTAACCCTTGAAGCCTTGGTTGGTGCGAATGGGATTGTGATAAGCACTAGAAGCAAATTTAGGAGGCTCATGTGAGGTGAGGAAATGCGTTTTCTACGCTTGACTAATGGTTGATTTTTAGCAGCTGAATCTGCTTTATGTTTGTTATATTTTAGTAGTGCAGTCGAGGGCTTGAAAGGAACCTGTAGCCATGACTCATTAATTGGCAAAATCTTGCCCGTTTTGTGCTTCGGTTGTTGAATTCTTCCTTCACTAATATTATCATTTGAGTGTGGTTTTTCTTGATGGTTTGTTTCTATTGGAAGAGGACATAATTTATGGATTGCTCTTTTCAAAATACCTTTTTCAGTTTTCACTTCCACGACACGTGATAGGTTGTCTGGTCCTTTGAATGCGTCAATCACTCTTCCCAGTGGACATTTCAATGGTGGTGTATTCTCCTCCTTGAGAAGTACGAGTGCTCCTGGTTTAATTCCTGCGGTTGTTTGTTGCCACTTCGTTCTTTCTTGAAGCTGTTGCAGATATTCTTTGCTCCACCTTTTCCAGAAATTGCTGCGCATTGATTGAACTAATTCCCACCTTTTGAGAAGTGTGCAATTTTGATTTCTTAAATAGGGGTCTATCATGCTGGTGATGGGTTCTCCTATCAAAAAATGTCCTGGCGTCAATGCCTGCAAGTCGTTTGGATCACTAGAAAGAGGAGTAATAGGTCTTGAGTTGAGCACTGCTTCAATTTCTATTAGCACTGTGTTAAGTTGAGATGCACCAAGAAGCACTCTTCGAAGATGGTGTTTTGCTGCCTTCACTGCCGCTTCCCACAAGCCGCCAAAATGTGGTGCTCTTGGAGGGATAAAACACCATTGAATATATTCATCCGCACAATATTGGGTCAAGTTTGTTTGAAATTCTTCTTGTGAGAACAAATGCTGTACTTCCTTAAGCTCATTTTTGGCTCCAACGAAATTGGTGGCGTTATCGCAATGTATTTTGGATGGTCTACCTCGACGTCCAATGAAACGTTTTAAAGCTCCTAGAAAGGCATCTTTTGTTAGATCTGATACGAGTTCCAGATGAACTGTTCTTGTTGTAAAGCATACAAAAAGCGCAATATAGGCTTTAGTGGGTCGCTTTCCCCTAATCTTGTAGTGTATTTCAATTGGCCCGCAGAAGTCGACTCCTGTGTTGAAGAATGGTCTAGCCGGCTGCACCCTTTCGGCAGGTAGATTTCCCATGAATTGGGTAACAAATTTCGGCCTTAAACGAGCGCAACGAACGTAATTGTGCACAATTGATTGTGTTAGATTCTCTCCCTGAGTTGGCCAGAATTGCTGCCGCGCTATTGCCAACAGTGCCTGTGGACCAGCGTGAAGATGTTTTTCATGAAGTTCTTTAATGAGTAGTTTGACGATTTCATCTTTATGTGGCAATAATATGGAATGCTTAGCGTCGAACGGTATGTCCGCAGCTTGAAGTCTTCCTCCTACTCGTAGAACGCTATTGTTATCTAAAAATGGAGTCAATGATTTTATTTTGCTAGAAGAATCTATTGAGTGTTGTCTTGAGAGTTGCTTCAATTCTTTGGTGAAGTGTTTATTCTGTAGTTCTTTTACGATAATGATAAGCGCTTCTTGAAGCTCCTCTGGTTGCAAAGATCTATCGTTTGTTCGTGTATGTTTAGACCTAACGATGTTTTTGAACCGTAGAATGTATGCTATAATGTGTTGTAGAAATTTAAATGAGTTTTTATGATTAATAGACGATATAATGCCTAATGTTCCGGTAGTTGTAATTAGTACTGATTTCTGTTTTCGAATCTCATCTTCTACAACAATTTTCTCTTGTGGTGGTCTTGGCCAGTATTCTGGATCATTCTTTAAATACTCTGGTCCTTCAAACCATATCCTTGAAGTTAGTATTTTTCTTGGTGTTAGTCCTCTAGACGTAAGGTCAGCTGGATTATGTTTTGTTGGAACATACTTCCACCAGTCCTTCTGAGTATGTTCTTGTATGTAAGACACTCGATTGGCCACAAAGACCTTAAAGGTTGAACTTTCTGAATTGATCCACGACATGATGATCATAGAATCTGTCCATAAGTATACGGCGTCGATTGAAATTTGTAATGAGTTTTTAACACGTTTGACCAATTTTACCATTAAATGCGCTGCTGCTAATTCAAGTCGAGGCATTGTTACCAGCTTGCATGGGGCGACCTTTGATTTTGCACATAGGAGGTTTATTGAGACCTGGCCTTTTATGTCTGTAGATCGGAGGCAAATTGCTGTGCCATACGCCTTTTCACTAGCGTCCGAAAAAGCATGAATTTCAACGTTCTTCCGTATATCTGTTACCAGAACATGTCGAGGTATCTGAAGGTTTTTCAAATATTTTAGTTCTTGTCGAAAGGAGAGCCATCTTGTTTGGAGTTCTTGTGGGATGCTTTCGTCTCAGTTTAATTTTAATCTCCATAACTCTTGCATAAAGATTTTTCCCATGGTCACGACTGGATAAACAAATCTTAAGGGATCGTAAATTTGTGATATATCCCCTAAAATTGAACGCTTCGTTATTCGTTTATTATCTGCAGGAGTAATTTTAATTGAAAATTTATCCGAGCTGGGAGTCCAAATTAATCCAAGCGTTTTAACTTGACCTTCTCCGTTGTCGCCAATATTAATCATGGTTTCTATATCTTCCTTCGGTATAGAATGGAGTAATCTCGGATGATTTGCACACCATTTCCTTAGAGGAAATTTACTCTCAGTGAGTGCTTTCCTTAGTTCGGTTTGAAGAATTAAAGAATCATGAAGACTGTCGGAGCCAGTCATTACGTCGTCGACGTAAAAATCGCGCTTCAAGACCTTTGAGGCTAAAGGATATTTATCTACTTCTTCTTCAGCCAGACGATGCAGGCATTTAATAGCCAGGTATGGTGCTGAAGCCGTCCCATAAGTGACCGTTCGCAAACGGTAGTATTGTAATCTTTCAGATGGCGAATTTCTCCAAACGATCATTTGAAATCTTCTATCGTCTTCAGCTACGAGAATCTGTCTGTACATCTTGGTTATGTCTGCCGTGAACACATATTTGTATACTCGGAAACGTAGCAAAATATCAAAGAGTTCGTTTTGAATTGTTGGACCTATTAACAGAATATCGTTAAGTGAAGTATTAGTGGAAGACTTACATGATCCATCAAAAACTACTCTTAGTCTTGTGGTTGTGCTGTCTGGTTTGAGCACGCAATGATGAGGTAGGAAGTAGTTGTGTTCTGGTATGCTGTCAACTGGTTCCATGTGTTTAAGATTAATAAGTTCTTGCATGAACGCGCTGTATTCCTCCTTCAAGGCTGTGTTCCGTTGTAATCGCCTTTCTAAACATAAAAATCGTCGTATAGCTATGTCTTTTGAATTTCCTAGTGTGCTGGGGGATTTTGAGAATGGTAGTTTGACAACAAACCTTCATTCTTCGTTTCTGTAAGTATTTTTGCTGAAGTGGGTTTCACAATCTTTTTCTACTAGTGTCATTTGTCTTTCTGTCGTATCGCATTCCTCTAAAGCCCAGAACCTTCCCAGTTGTGTTTCCAATGACGTTGTGCTAATTCCGCAAAATATTGGAGATTGACGAGTCTTACGGTTAACTTTACCGAGAACGATCCATCCAAATACAGAATTTTGCAAGCTTGGAAGGTAATTTGCAATTTTAATTTGTCCAACTGACATTAGATCACAGTATATTTCTGCACCTAAAAGCATGTATACATGCCTGGGTTTATAGAACTCGGAATCTGCCAGTTGTATATTCTTTGGAATTGGCCAACGTGCAATGTTAAAGATTTGACTAGGTTGATCTGAAGTCACTTCTGGAAGTACAAGAGCTTCTATTCTTACCGAAAATTCATTTAGTCTTGAATGAATGCATAAGTGTACTCTGCCACGAATTTGTAATTTCAAGTGGCCTGTTCCATTAATCTCTGTTTCTTGAGAAGCGGTAGGAATGCCTAATTTTTTGACAAGACGCTCTGATATAAAATTCAGCTGTGATCCTGAATCTAAAATTGCCCTGCAGTTTGTTTGTTCTTCATTGTTGTTATCCACATTTATGATAGCAGTACCAAGGAAAACATAACCAGATGTTTTATCATGTTCTTTAAATGCTGTGTGGACAGTCTGATTCTGGCTTTTCTGTAATGATGAGTTTTCTCGTTGATCATCGTAGTGCAGCAAAGTGTTGTGTCGAGAATTGCACTTCAGACATCCTCGCGATGGGCATGCTGTCAAATTGTGTCCATTTTTAAGGCAGTTTATACAGCAGTTTATACAGTCTGCGAGTTATTTTTAGTCGCTCAGTCACAGGTGAATTGAGAAAAACGTTACAATTTCGTAGACTATTGTGTTGTTGTTTGCAAAGTGAACATGTTGCTACACGTTTTGCAGTGAACAGACTTGAGTGTCTTTTAATGTCTTTGTCGTTTATGTGCCCTTTCTCCTTCTTGTCACCTAGAGTTTCTAGTAATTGAAATCTAGATTCAAGAAATTTGAGAAAAGAAGTTAAGCTTGGAATTTCACGGTGGTATTCCAATG
This sequence comes from Leptarthrus brevirostris, assembly GCA_964036015.1. Classification (NCBI taxonomy): domain Eukaryota; kingdom Metazoa; phylum Arthropoda; class Insecta; order Diptera; family Asilidae; genus Leptarthrus; species Leptarthrus brevirostris. The sequence continues at coordinate 36,187,667 of OZ038373.1, forward strand.
TGTGCTCAAATAGACGATGAGTTTCTCTATCGATTTTCTGCATTAGTAAATGAAGCATTATGGCATCCCATTTGGTTGTATCAATACCTTGATTCTGGATACCTAGAATTGATTCATTTACGGTATCGTGTAATCGTTTTAGTGCGCTGGCCGATTCTCCATCCATGCTGGGAATCGATAACATGCTATTGAGAAAGGCGGACACGATAAGTCGCTTGTTATCATATCTGCTATTCAATATATCCCAAGCTGTCTTGTAATTCTCATCTGATACCTGTAAATGTTGAATTAAACGACTTGCTTCTCCTGTTAAATTAGATTTCAAATAAAACATTTTTTGTGAATCGGCCATGGGCTGTAGATGGATAAGATTTAAGAATAAATCATGAAATTGCTTCCATTTCGAGTAGTTACCTTCGAAGATCGGTATCGTAATTTTAGGAAGCCTAACTAATGATTGCTGGGGATGCTCAGTGTTATTAGTAATATGTATAGTTCCAGTTTGTTGATCTGGATTCTGACTCGATTGGCTAAGCCCTAGTAATTTTACTGCCATGGCCTGGTAACGAGATTCCAATTGTATATAGATGTTTTGATCGTAAGATCCTATTTCCTCATCTGCTAATATTTCATGGTGAGCCATGTTTATTGTATGCCAATAATTACTTAGGCTGTTGAGATGTTGTTGATAAAAACCCCTTGGTTGAGGAGATTGGATGGCTTCTTCTGCTGACTGTATGGATCAATTAAGAGATGCCATTAGTGCCAGTTGGGTTCGAATTCGTCGTTGAGAGTCGCTTAGATCATCTTTGTGAGCGCTTGGAGCAGTCCCGTCACCAGCTTGTATGTTTTCTAGTTTAGAAAGGTTTTCTTCTAGCTCTCCATTGAGATCTTCATACACTGTTTTTACTTGCGAGAAGAAGTCTTCCTCTAAGTATGGGTGATTTGGGTTTTCTACTTCGTACTTCTGAAGCTCTGCGTGGCGAGTGGTGAAAATTGTCCATTCTTTCCTCAGAGTATCTAACCTACTCTTATGATAACGAATGGTTTTCCTTGATTTGGAATCCTTATAGTAATTTTCTATCATTCGCTCTATGGCCTTGCCGGTCTTGGATTGTTCCTTGGATAATTTCTCCATTTTGAAATTATCGGCTGTATACTGGCTGTAAAGAGAAGACGACAAATTAGAAACAGTTCTCTTGCTGCAGGTACGTTAAAGCTTTGGAGGAAATCCAATGATCCAATGTGTGCTGCTTAAAGCTGCCTGGGTTGCGGATGTTTCACGCTTTTAAAGTTGTCCACTGATCCAAGTAAAAGCAATACTGTGTTGACTTTTTTGTAGATGCAGGGTACGATGTGTGATCGGGTGATCACGTCGGGGTCACCAATGTTTTGTTTACCGCAGCGCGGAGCTTTTTCCGTGCTGCCAAGATTCAAGTTAAAATAACGTGCCCAGAGCAGCCTCACTCTGGGTAATAATAAAAGGCTTGGTTCACGTTAACATTATGAATGAAAAAGCTTCATTTCAGAATTATATTTATACAAAGTTTTATGCTAACTTAAATGCTAGGTCTTCAGATTGACAATTTTAGTCAACCTACATAAAGTGCAATTATGCATTTTCCAACGGTTAATGCCCTGCTGATGATGTTTGCATTTTCCGGCGGTTAATGCTCTGCTGCTATGGTAGGAACCCATAGAATCCAAACGCAAGCTGATAAAGCGCCTGTATATGTTAAGCCATATAGGTTACCCGAATCTCATAGAGATGAGATACACCGTCAAGTTAATGAAATGCTAGAGGCAGATATTATTAGACATAGTAAAAGTCCGTGGAACTCACCTTTAATATTAGTTCCAAAGAAAGCTGATAGTCATGGCAATAAACAGTGGAGAGTTGTGGTTGATTTTCGAAAGCTTAACGACATTACTCTAGGAGATGCATACCCCCATCCAAATATAATTGATATATTGGATCAACTAGGGAATTCCAAATATGTTAGCACTCTCGATTTAGCTTTATTTATTTATTTAAGCTTAATGCAAGCTATTGCATAAAAAAAATACAAAATAACAAAATAAATACTACAAACTAAAATAAACAATAATTCATAACAGATAATGTAAGCTACAATATAAGCTATGATTATGATAACTTTAGACTGGGAGGAAGGAGAATTAGGAAAGGCGATCAAGATGGGCGGGATAAAGATATAAGGCTTTGTGAAGGGATGATTTACTCAGATGGAAGTCAAAGGAAGGAAGGTCGTTGACTTTTCGAAGCATCCTGGTAATTATTTCGCGTTGACCGTAGTTCGTACGATGGCGGTCTAGTCGGAAAAGGGGAGTGGACCTAAGGTTGCGAGGATTGGTATAGATGGGTAAAGACTGCAGGATTGAAGGGCAGTCTATGGCACCAGCTAGTAGCTGATGAATGAAGAGAACGTCGGAAACATCACCACGTTTACTTAGGGGTTGTAAGTCGATCAGTTTCAGACGGTTTTCATAAGGTGGAAGGTTGAATCTATCTACCCATGGAAGATCACGTAGAGCAAAGCGAATGAACCTACGCTGGACAGATTCAATTCTGTTAATGTGGGTTGTTTGCGTGGGTGATCAAACCTGGCTGGCATATTCAAGGAGAGGTCTCACGAAGGAAATATAGAGAGATTTGGAAACATAAGGATTGGAGAACTCTCTAGACCAGCGCTTCACAAACCCTAGCGCGGAGTTAGCTCTGTTAATTATGCTATCAATATGGGAACGGAAATTGAGTTCACTATCACAGATTATTCCTAGGTCACACAAAGAGGTAACGATAGGGACTGGTACGTTGGTTAACATGTATGCACTCGGAGTGTTGGTAAGACGCTTGCGGGAATAAGAGATGGACTGGCATTTGGAGACATTGAGCTCAAGAAAGTTTTTCATGCACCATGTGGTGAACGAATCGAGGTCCTTTTGGAGAAGAAGAGAGTCGGTTGTGGAGGAGATATGTTTAATTATTTTGATGTCATCAGCATAAATGGACAGCTCTGAGTATTTTATGACACATTCAACATCATTAATTGTAAGGATGAAAATTAATGGACCGAGGTGGCTGCCCTGAGGGCCGCCGGAACGAGCGACAATGGGGTTAGAAATGGATGAGCTGAAAAGAACATTGTATTGACGGTTGTTGAGGTAGGATTGAATCCAGGAGATGAATCTGGGGGGAAGCCTAGGCGATCAAGTTTAAACAGGATAACGCTATGGGAGATCTTGTCAAAGGCTTGACTAAAATCGGTGGCGATAACATCAACATCTTTACCGTTTGCCAGGGCACATAGTGTTTTGGAGACGAATTCGGTAAGGTTGGTGGTTGTAGATCTACCTCTGAGGAAGTCATGCTGGGAGAGGGAGAAAATAGACTTACAGTGGAAGAACATGGAATCATAGACCAATTTTTCGAATAGTTTAGGTATGGATGATAATTTAGCAATGGGTCTGTAGTTGGATACATCGTTCTTGCAGCCTTTTTTGAATATGGGAATAATATAAGAGTTTTTCTATAATTGAGGGAAAACCCCTTGATTGACCGAGAGGCGGAAAAGCAAAGTAAGGGGTTGAACTAGATGCATGGCACACTTTTTCAGAACTATGGCTGGAATGCCGTCAGGACCGGGGTGAAAGTCATCCGCAAGCCCGTTAATACTGGCAGCGATTTGTTCGGGGTCAGGGTCAAAAGATGTAAACGATGTTTGAGTGCATTTGTCCAAGAATGAAAAGTAGCTAAGGTCAGGTTGGAGCGAATTGTCGCTGAAAGATTTACTGAAGAAGTGTGCAAAGAGGTTGGCGATAACCTGAGGATCTGATGAAGAGGTATTTTCGAGCTTTAGGGTGCAAGGGTAACCATTGGATTTCTTCTTAGAATTAATAAAGCTATAAAAGCACTTGGGGTCGGATATGAGGCTTGTTTCCATCCGTAGGAGGTACTCATGGTAGAGGGTATCACAACGTTCAGAAAAAGAGGTGTAAGCAGAGAAGTAGGAAGAATAGTCGGACTCATTTTGGGTGAGAAGAAAAGTTTGCCAACGTTTATTTCTCCTGTTGCGGAGAGAGCGTAATTCTTTGTCGTACCATACGGGGGATGAGGAGCAGTTTTTACGAGGAAGAAAAGGGATAGATTGTGTAAGGCAAGCGTGTATTTCCGAATAAAACGCCTCTACAGCAATGTCTATTGGAAGATGTATGTATGTATGTATTGCCAGTGTTGGAGTTGAGGAGCAAGTGATTTAATTTTTCAAAGTCGCCTTTACGAAAATTGAAGGAAAGAGAAGACTCGGAGCCTGAAAGGGCGTGAGGGTGTTCGTAGGAGAAAACGAGGAACAGGGGAGGATGGTGACGATCGAGGGAGGAGAGGAGATGTTCGCTTTCCGCGACAGCCGAGTTAACTGGGTCTGAGGAAAAGATTAAGTCTAATTGTCTGTTCAGAAAGTTTCTAATTCCACTAACTTGAAAGAGACCAGAAACAGAGAGCTGATCGGTAAAAAAGGCTTCTTTGGCGGAAGAGGCGTTTAGGGGGACAAAGTGTGAACAGTCCTCAGACAATGACCATTGAATACGGGGGAGGTTAAAGTCACCCAGTACAATGAATTCATCGGAGGCGTTAGCGTTCTCAAGCATGGTGTCTAACGTTTCAATTACGGGCTTGTAGACTTCTACAGCTTGAGAGGGACGAATATAACAACAAAGAATATACAGAATACACTTATTCAGTGTTAATTTGATACATACAAATTCAGATATTGAAGAGTCGGAGGTCTTAAACAGGGTGGCATCATAACGGTTGTGAGCAGCTATGAGAACCCCACGGCCTGGTGGGTCATTGTTGCCTACACAACCGTCAACACGGAAAATGGTATAGTTAGGAGAGAATAGTTCGCTGTCGAGAATTCCTGGTATTAGATTGGTTTCAGTTAAGGCAAAGATATCGTGCGGGAATTTATGGGAGTTTAGGAAAACATTGGATGTTTTTGTGCGAAGTCCTCTGACGTTCTGTTAATAGACTGACAAGCTGCTGGGGAGAGGTACTTGATCGGAGACCGCAGGTGCATAATTGCGGAGGTCAGAAATAGAGAAAGCGGGGGGTTAGGAACGAAAGTAGTTTAAGGAGTCGTTGCGACTTTTTTGGAGATGGGAAATGCGGCGAGAACTGACGTACGCAGCATAGGTGGATAGATCTTCTGAAACCTTATGGGAAGGGATATTGAATGATTCATGGTACTTAGTGAAAAGTTGATGTAAGAATGTTGTATCTGTGGGCAGGCCTTCTTGATGTATGCTTAACATGACGTTGGTGCTGGTTTTACCATCAATACAGACGGAAATCGGTTTGTCGTGCAGATAGGCAAGAAATAGACGTACGTTTTCGTAAATGCGACGGTCCCGAAAACGGGACAAGAGGTATCGTCCATCGTTGGAATCCGCAGAGCGATAAGTCAATTTAACTGTAGGTGGGAATAGGGGATCGATAAATGAGTTATGTTCGGATGTAGGAGTTTTGGTTAGCTGAAGGGGCGGGTTAGCGGAGGTAGAAGAAGTTTGAGAAGGGGCGATAGTGAAAGAAGATGATGACTTGCAATTAGGTGGGCATGCGGAGGAAGTAGCGTGTGCGAGGTTAGGTGTATGCAGAGGAGGGGTGGGACAGACGGAAATCGAAGTATAGGTGGTGGGGTGGTCGGAAGCTGATGGCTTGTGGCTAGGTGGGCACTCGGAAGAAGTTGGGAGTGCGTGGTTGGGTGGATGCGCTGGATATACAGAATTCGAGACAGTAGTGATAGGGTTGTCGGCTGGGATGGATGTTTTCGAGGGCTTTGCTGTAAGTGGATCTGAGGGGTTAAGGGTGTGAGAATAAATAAAGTTAGGATAATTGATTCGGGTACTTAGTTTAAAGTCTGGAAATACACCCATTTTGAATTGCCAATTGGAGTTTGGATCACTAGGTGCGGAAGAGTGATGAGAGATTATGTTGTTACTAGTGCTAATGTTCTTACGATAAGGCTGAATACTAAATTTAGGTATGGGAGAAGGACGTTTGGAATTACCTTTAGGATAGTTAGTGGGATTTGGTCTATTAGAATTTAATTTAGGGTTAGATGCAGAGTGCTTAGGGTTAAACTTAACATACTTCCTGGACCACTTGGATATTTCGATAGTCCCGAGAGTGAAGATTTTGCAGGTGGGGTTACTGATGAGCCACACATACTTGTTCGGGATGGAGATCTTTAAGTTGCTGAATTTCCTTGCGTCCAAGGGTAACTTCAGGCAGCTAACGGGGATGAATGCAAAATTCCGGGAAAAAAAGCTATGTACCCAGGAAACGGTGGCGTTGTGAGGCGCACCCTTAAGGAGAAATGAAGTATGGTCGTTTGATGAAGATGAGTATTTGCTGCCTAGTTTCTTTAATCTCTGTTCCCATGCCAATACCGACCAGGTGGTGCCGAATTTGTTTATCGTAGGTGCGGTGGAAGTGGATTGTGATGACACTAGCGGTGAGACATTGAAGACGACACCAGTATCCGTCGCCATCTGGGGCACGATCGAACCAACAGTAGCATCAACATCTGGAGCAGCCTGCGCAGAGGAGGAAAGCGAGTTTGTGGGAACCACTTTCTCGGTTGATTGAGGTGGAGCTGCAGGAACCACATTCTCGGTTGATTGAGGTGGAGCTGCAGGAACCACTTTCTCGGTTGATTGAGGGGGAGCTGCAGGAACCACTTTCTCGGTTGATTGAGGTGGAGCTGCGGATGTTGAATCCCTGCGAGTGGGGCAGTTGCTGTTCGGTGATGAAGTTCCAGAAGAAGCAGAAGCCGAACCAGATGCAGCAATGGCGTCGGACGGATGAAAAGAAGAGCCGAGAGAGCCTTTCGACGTTAAACACCTAAGATCAGAGGAAACTGAGCCAATGAGTTTAAAGTTTCTATCAATGGCTGTAGAGCACGAATTTAGATCCTGCTGGACGTGCCGGACACCGCGCCGAATGTCGTCTATGAGTGGCATAATTGACCCAGCAGGCTGGCCGATGGAGGGCGATGGTGAGCCAGACGTAGATTGTGTTAAGCAAAGGTCATCCAAGGAAGCCACCAGCGCACTTAACTTCGAAGATATCACATGAATCTTATTAGAAAGCAGCGACGAATCACTGCTCAAAGCCTCTGCGATTTGAATCACCTTGTCCAGTTTTGAATTTAAACTGGCGCAGTCATCGGACAGAATCTGCAAACCGGCCAAGTTAGAGGATATCTCATTGACCTTATCCCCTATAAACGTTTGGTCGGTGGAAAGCGTAGCAATGACTCCTTTCATAAGACGCAAAACATGGCAGGGCTTTATATTGGAGCAATCCTTGCATGTAGCAAGACCACCAGTAGAGGGCTCCAGACATGTACCGTGGAAACTATCACCACAAATGCCATCACAGGCCACACCATTGGTAAGTAATTCAATAGAGCACGCTTTGCAGATTGCCATTATATTTAGAAAGATTGTCACAAAAAAATTTTAGTAATGAGAAAAGTTAAATAGTTGAATTTACACCAGATTATAGTATTTTCCAATGCGAAGCAAAAAATACTTCACGAATACGTAAATAAACAACTGAGGTCACTGAGAAAATAGTAAACACGCAGAAACTGTGTCAATGTAAATAAACAACCGTGTCACGCAAAAAAACACTAGTGGGGTAGGTCCAGATTCTGGGTGTCGCATCATTGGTGCGACCCTTGAGGTCCACACGAACAACTTCCCATTTAATAACAATTTTCAATTATTATTAACAATATTCAATTATTATTAACAATATTTAATTGTTAATAGCGATACCGATGTTGTTAATAGATGTACCGTGGAAACTATCACCACAAATGCCATCACAGGCCACACCATTGGTAAGTAATTAAATAGAGCACGCTTTGCAGATTGTCACAAAAAAATTTTAGTAATGAGAAAAGTTAAATAGTTGAATTTACACCAGATTATAGTAATTTCCGATGCGAAGCAAAAAATACTTCACGAATACGTAAATAAACAACTGAGTCACTCAAAAAAAGGTCACTGAGAAAAATAGTAAACACGCAGAAACTGTGTCAATGTAAATAAACAACCGTGTCACGCAAAAAAAAGGTCACTGAGCAATACCAAAACACGCAGAAACTATGTCACGAAAGTTTAATGATTGGGAAAGGGTGGCACTCACTTTGCTGACACAAGCGCAAAACACACGAACCGAAAATATTAGAGTAAGACTTGGGCAAATTATAGAGCGATCACGCAACGCGTCCGATCGATTAGGCAGCAGACTATAGACTTTTGGCGAACGGGTTTCACCAAATATTAGTGGACAAGCCCGACCAATAGAAAACTGCTTTTAGTACTCCCTTCGGTCATTATGAGTACAACAGAATGCCATTTGGATTGAAAAACGCACCCACAACGTTCCAAAGGCTCATGAACAATGCCCTTATCGGTATACAAGGAGTGGAATGTTTCATCTATATAGACGATATTGTAATATACGGCTATGATCTAAAGGATCACAATAATAAGCTGGTACATGTTCTAGATAAATTGAGGAAACATAATCTCAAGCTCCAACCCGACAAGTGTCATTTTTTTAAAAGGGAACTTGCATATTTGGGTCATATCATCTCTGAAGACGGTTTGAAACCAGATCCTTCTAAAATAAATGTTGTAAATACTTATCCCAAACCAAAAAAGGAAAAGGATGTGAAGGCTTTTCTCGGATTTGTAGGTTACTACAGACGCTTCATATCTGACTTCTCTAAAATTGCCAAACCTTTAACGAAACTGCTTAAGAAAAATGAACAATTTAAATGGGAAGCTTTTTGCGAAGAAGCATTCGTCTCGTTAAAAGAACGACTTATTCAAGCACCTGTTCTAGCATACCCCGATTTTAATAAAGAATTTATTATTACCACAGATTCAAGTGATCTGGCCTTAGGAGCCTTGTCTCAAGGCGAGATAGGTAATGATCGCCCAATTTGCTACGATAGTCGAGCTCTTAATCCGGCCGAGACGAGGTACTCAAATACGGAGAAAGAACTACTAGCCATAGTTTATGCAGTTAAACAGTTTCGCCCTTACGTTTATGGAAAAATTTTTATAATAGTCACTGATCATAAGCCTCTGCAATGGCTAATAAATGTGAAAGAACCATCCTCAAGATTGATGCGATGGCGAATATTATTAGAAGAATACGACTACACTATAAAATACAAACCCGGTAAATACAACGTTAAGTTCAGCCAGTCAAAAAACTGAAAACAATAGCACCATTGATAAAAGTACAGAAATAAGTAATAAGGCAACTAAAATAATAGAAAGTAATGAATCCATTCTAACACAAAAACTTAAACACTAATACTTTTTGTTCCCTTTAATGGAAACACATGAAACTCAAATTAAGAGAGATTCTTCCTAACTATAATGATATAGAAATGAACAATAAATTTTCAATCGAATTAAATAACAAATTTTACTATATAGTTAAGATACCTATTCCTATAAGATCTAAGAAAGATAGGGAAAGTATGAAAACTTCGCTACGACAATTTCTGAATTTATGTGAAAAGGAACAAATCACAGATAACCATATATCAATGCCTGTTTGTGTTATTAGAATTCAAAAATATTTTAAATAAATTAAAGTTAAAACCCGAAACTACGATATTTCTTCATCGAAATTCAAGGATATGCTTAACTGATCCTGATAATATTCAGCAACTCATTAAGGAATACCATAATTCTCCATTAGGTGGACACCAAGCATTCAGTAGGACTGTCAAACGTATAAAAATGTCTTATTATTGGCCTAACATGCTAAACGATATAAAAAATTTTGTTCGAAAATGTGAGTCGTGTCAAAAGAATAAACTAAGTCGACTCAACCACATACCTATGAAAATAACCACTACAAGTTCTCAAACCTTTGACAAGGATGCTCTAGATATTGTGGGTCCACTTCCAGTTAGCTATAGAGGACATAGATATCTTCTCACTTTCCAAGATGACTTGACTAAATTCTCGGAAGCTGTCACTATACCTAACACCGAAGCTCACACTGTGGGGGAAGAATTCTTCAAAAATATCGTGTGAAGACACGGTATCCCCGAATCTCTACTCACAGATCAGGGTACTAACTTCCTCAGTGTCATGTTTACAGAAGTATGTAAGCTTCTGAAAATAAAGGAAATACAAACGACACCTTATCACTCCCAAACAAACGGAGCTTAAGAGAGAAGTCACCGCACTCTAGCGGAATATCTTCGACACTACGTCAATAAAGACTCTCAAACATGGGACGAGTGGATCCCATATGCAATGTTTGTACATAATACTACTCCTCACAGCAGTACGAATTATTGTCCTTATGAACTTCTCTATGATTAAACACCGAAAATACCTTCTTCCTTAAAACAATCTCCACAAACAATCTATAACTACGATAACTATGCTAACGAGCTCAAACCCCGTTTACAACACAGCTATCAATTGGCAAAGGAAAATATAATTCGACATAAACAAAAATCTATGATGAGAATAAAAGAGAGAAACAACTTAACCTAGGGGAAAAGGTTCTTTTAAAAAGGCACGTACGAAAAGATAAATTCTCTTCTCTTTGGGAAGGACCCTATGAGGTCACCCAGCTGATTTCTAAAGAAACTACCAAAATAAAAATGGGAAATAAAACAAAAATCGTTCATAACAATAAAATAAAACCCTTCATTGAATAACAATATATCACCCTTTTCAATCTAGTCAACGCTCGAGGAGTTATTGCTCCCACAACAATTTTACTCTTCTTCTTAAGCTGAAATAAAATACAAAATTTAAATAAATTGGGTTGTAACGTCGAAGACGATCAAATTACGCTGACGGATAATTTCCGACTCGAATAATGGTCTAAACTAGATCCTAATCAGCGCTTCTTTTCTAATCTCTCAAAATTTTCTTAACCTGTTAAGTATTGTAAAAGAACTTGACATCGGTTCTAACAATAAAAAGGTAAGGTACCGAATTCTTACTGAAATGGTAAAAATTATAACGAATAATAAAAATAAATACCTCTTTTAACTGATGATATCTTAAGTACCCATGTAAAAAAAAACGTAATTAACAACTTTACGATTTTATGAATATTATGGGTGGATAAACTTAATCATTCTAACATGAAAGTAAACAATACTGTCGCTTTTGCTTAAAATTTCTTGCTGGTGTGCTAAAACTTTTCCCTAAAATACTTTGCTCACCACTCCTTACCGTAGGAAATAAGAGTGCTGCTATCTTTTCAGATATGTTTTGGACACTAATTATTCTCGTAACAATCACCGCAGCACAACCTGACGGAGTAAAAATAACGAAAATTCGCAATGCTGGAATATACTTCGAAAACTTGGGATTGGTAGAGTTCTATTCTAGTGATTGGAAGATCGTAGTATATTACGATCTGACGAGCATAAATCTCGGGATTATTTATCTAAAGAAGCACAATACTGAAATAAACCAGTTATGCGGAGTACTTCTTAACGAACCCGCATTTTTGCAAATTTGTAACCACACCATTATAGAAATGAACCATTTAATACATGACATCGAATTAAATCTCATCCTTTTGGAATCGAAATCAAAAACGAAACGATCTGTGCTGGGAATCGTTGGTAAAATTAGTAAACCACTATTCGGCACTTTAAACGAGGAAGATGCCAAGTATTATGACAAACAAATAGAGAAGTTGCAAAGAAATGAATTACATTTAAAGTCATTAATAAAAGAACAGACGATGATCTTAGAGACTACTGCGAACATATTTAATAAATCCTTAACCCAAATTCAGATGCAATTTGTGACTCTGAACAATGAATACAGAAATCTAAGAGGTCTCATGGATGATTTGTATAATGCAACTTATGCTAACCGAATAGTTACTGAAATGGAATCATTGGACTACCCTTAATACCCTACTGATATTGAGATATTAGAACATAATTAATACGTTAGATGACCTGGTAACAGATGCCAAACATGGGAAACCCCATCCTTCAATCATTGCGCCTAATCAAATAGATTCTATACTTACAATCATTCGAAAGGAAATCTCTAGTGATCTTAGGCTTCCCACTACGTTGAAAGAAGCCAACCTTTTATCCATTTAACGCACTGGAAGAATGAGCACGACGGTGTATAATGGTAAAATCTTATTCGAATTTAAAATTCCCCTTCCTTATAAGGAAGAATATCAACTGCTCAAAACGCATTCTTTACCTACAATTTACAATAACGAATTCGCTTTCATCCAGCCTAGCACTGAATTTTTAGTGATCGATTATGAAAGGGAAAATTTTTATAGCATGAATGCCAATGAGTTGAAACATTGTAGAATCAATGAAGATGGGCACTACCTGTGCCAATTAAATCACCCTATTTTTAATGTAAATGAAGATAATCTAACGTGCGAGGTTAACCTTCTGAAACGGGATTATTCAAAATTACAAACATGTGATTTTCGAACTTCAAATCAAACTACCTACTAGAATACACTATCAAACTACTACTAGAATAAATCTAAGAGCCGATGTTATATGTAAACAAATCATTACCCCACTAATTCTGAGCGGAACAGGAATAATGGAAATTAGGAATAATTGCTATTTAAAAACAAAATACTTAACCGTAAGAGCATATAAGTCTAATGTAACTGAATTAAAATCTTACCTAGTACCAATTTTAAATGTTGAAAGTTTTTTTTAACAGTACTGTGTAACGTGATGGTCTTGGACAGCAAGTCGCATGCCCCTGGGATTGAGGCACCCATTTCACTGCCCAGATTTGTCCACTCCGTACATGTTCGGAGGTATTTCTACGATGAGAGCAACAGCGCACTGGGCGCCAGGTTCCTGGGAAGAAAGGATAAATTCTTCACAGTAATTACGGCGGCTGTACCGGGCCACACAAAACTCCCGCGAGAATTGCTGAAATGGAGTTCGTGAAATCCTAGTCAGCCAGAGTCCGGTACACCCGCTTAGAACCAAAAGGGAGATTATGCGCAGCAGCCCTCATTCTCACCCTCCCATATACCTCCTTAAAAGGTGCTGCCAAGCTCGCCGGTGTGGGCGTGGGTGGAAGGTGAGAATTTCTCGAAGTAGCAAACCAACAACAACAAAAAACGAATGGAGAAGAAAATCCCTTTAATAATTATGCATACAATCAAACTTGCCATCCATTAGCTCACATAAGACCAGAACCATCGCTCTGCCTTAAATGTGTAAACACGTTACCAGCAATCATGTTTACGAACACGCAAGTCCGACTGACCAGCTGATTTTTTGACTGCATATCAAAATTCTAATAATATTTTTCTACTGCCGACAACCCCAAATAAAAACACAAATAATAATATTTACTGGGGCCCTGACCCAGTCTCGAACCCAAGCTCGCCGAAATCAACACATCTGCTTATGGAGTTTTCCCATTCGACTATACCCATCTTACCGCAAGTTCACTCTGCAAGCAACTTAAACGGTTTACGCATGGCGACAACAAGTTATTGTGACTTCAGCACATGCTCAGCTGGGCTATAATAACAATTCCAGTCCCAAGCGCAAACAATGGTTCGATGACACCGAGCTGTAATACGGAAAGAATAACACCAAACAAAATACTCGCTCCATAACCTCACCCACTATCACGGCGCACTGGAGAAAACTTCGGCAAGTATAGATTACTGTTTATTGAATCATAATTTCACAAAGATATTAACCATTCAAAATAAAAACGCAAACCAACCTTTCTAATCTAATAGCTTCAATACTATGTATCTCTATTTTAATGTTATTCAAATTAAATTGATTTTTTTTTCTTTCAATAACACCGATTTCATTCAACAATCGGATTCGATACTTCATCAAATCAAACCAAGACTCAAAAATAATGTTTCCATTTCAAGGAATGTATGCTACGCTAAGTCAATACTTTACTTATTATAAAAAAAAATCCTCTGCCACAATTCAATCGAAATTTAAATGAATAAGGAGTTCTAATTTAATACTTCACTAGTGAACAAATTATTTTTACCTTACTTGCAGAAAGAATTTAAGTACTAGTAATATGTGAAAAAACTACAAATTATGATATACATGCTCGCAATAAATTTAGTTCATTTGCCTTGTGCCTTGTGTTACGTATATATATATATATATATATATATATATAACTCAATAATAAATTTAATAAAAAAAAAATTTAAGGAAATTTCAAGTACTCACCGGGATCCCAATTGCAATTGGCTTCCGGTGGGTAGACGGTGGCTGAAAGCTTAAAAGTTATACTACAATTTTAATTTTTAAGTAATCTCTCGTTGCAACTTGTTCCGGGCCTCCTTTCCTCATTACTCAAATGTTAGGCTTCTCCTCAAAATTCACGAAGAGGATTATTTCCGATGATTTCCTTTCCCCTTTGGTTTGCCTTAGTTTTGTTTTGCCTTTGGGGAGCTCTTCCTATATTTGCTGCCCTCGCCAGACGAGGATTACTTTAAATTTTAAATTTACCAAAAAATGGGTTTAAATATTTTTTTTTCTTTTTTTTTTTTGAAAGGAAACCAGCTAAAAAATAAATTTCATTGATCACACTGCACCGTTTAAAGAGGTTGTATCATACCTAAATCGTTTTAAATAGACGACCTTATAAATACATAATGGGGGACTCGCAGCCTGCTGGACGCGCTGAAATTCCATTTGGGTTTTATGATGTGTGAATTATACGAAAGTATTAGAAAATCTTACCTAATTGATCTATATCCTTAGATGGGGGACACGAGGTGTGGAATTATAATCCCTCGCTATTTCACCCATCGATAATTTTCCCTTCAAACACAGGGTTTAACTTTGAAATTTAAAAAAAATTCTCCCAGAATTCGTTGGGATTTATACACTTGTAACTATTAATAACCAAAAATTTTACGCACTGCGCTCCACGTTTTAATTTCAACAAAAAATTTTGAACCCCAGTTGAGAGTCCCATTTCTATTTTGCACGCTCACTGCCAGAATGATGCTCCCCTTCCTATCGACGGCTAGGTTAGTTAGCAAGGTAAATTATTAGTCGATCGGGAACTACTAATTTTGATTATCGTAACAATATCACTGTGCCCTTCTCCGCTAGAGGTCCGTAATTAAGCGGGAATTAAGAAATTAATAATCTTTATTGTGGTTTCCCTCACCTCAGGAATAAAATACAATTTAACTATATAGGTTTTCTTTTCCAGTTACCGATCTTTTACTAATTTTAAAATTTTAACAGCGAAATGTTTAATTAGGTCGTTTTGGGGTTGAGGTTAGGGTCTTGACTAAATGTGCTTTAACACAATTGTGAGGTAATGACAATATTCTATGTATGTTAAGATCACGTGTTCGACTCGTGATTTCAATTTTCTGAAATTTAGAAGAGCAGTATTCGAGCAGGCTAGGAGATGGCAGCACTATTAATTTCTTTCTTTCAATATTAGGAATAATTTTGCAAAAATATTCGCCATTCTGAAAAGCGTAAAAGTTTATTTAGTTTTGACATATCCGGGATTGTTCAATTATGGGAAGTCGTTCCACCGCGACCGAAATTTTATATTTCATAATTTATTTGGAAGTAGTATTCTTGCAGATTAATTTGCATTATCTGAAAAGTGTAGGGAAGAGGTGAATTAGCATTCAAAGTTATTGTAGTGTGCTTTAGTTTCAAGTATTTCAGTGTCCAATGTTGTAAATCTTGAAGACTGCTCATACACTGCTAATAATTCTTCAACATACACTGCAGACGCAGTTCAAGGTAGTTTAAAATTGGTTCAAAATCCCTTCTATAAATCTAATAATATGTATTGTTACAGGACAGGCTCGGGTTTCACGCCACTGGTGTTAAACTCCGAGTCTGAGGTATCAACGACAACAATCGGCCTTGAATCGACCTGACCTAGTAGTCAACCCTGTATGAGCAGAAAAGAAAATCCATGTGTAGGTTTGCGCTGGACTTCATGAAGCGATAGTATCATGATCCCAACACCACGCAACCAACTTAAATCACGCTACTGGTCACCCTGCTACCTGCACAGAATTAATTTCTATTTATAACTTACTGCGGCCTGACTATTGTGTCAAGTCTAGAAGTATCCAATTCTTGAGTTCTAGCCGCCTAGCGATTAGTGTCCAACGTCAGACCTACCTAAGAGTAAGTTGACCTCACTCCCCCTGCTTGTATGCGTATGCACTCCTCTAAAGCAGGGAGTGTGGCAAAGGGTTGCTAATAGTATAATTTAAATTACTCAATTTATATCTACTGAGATTTATCCCCTCAATTAAAGATGAGTCTCCTGCGAACTTCCTGTCGTGTAGTCTCCATGCGTTAATATAATATCTAGAGTGCAGGACCTCTAGGTCTGATCGGAAAAAAATGGGAATTTTATTTCTATATTGGGTTTACCTTAACGGAATCACCATGTGGGAGAAAAAAAAATTTGTTGGGATATGTAAGGGACTTGAATAGGGGAAAAAATTGTGTATAATATGTTACTGAGGCGTATCAGTCGCTAGACGGGGATAAGTCTAAGCGACGTGTTGGTAGCCTATTGTTACCAGTTCAGCTGGTTGGATGCCTTATTAGGGCTACCGGAGAGAAAGGGAAAGAGAAAAACCAACGCGGGGCTGCCCCACACCCTGAGATCATACTAGCTGGGCCTAAGATCTTTGGCATGATACACACCAATTCGTTTACCTTGCAGATCTTCCACTTCATAACAAGAGGAACCGACTGGTTTCGTTATCCGACACTTGATAAATTTTTTGTCTAATTTAGCATTTAAATGTTTAGCAAGGTCACTCTGTGCAAACGATCGCCTATATACTTCTTGACCAGCTCTATAAGTCCTATCCTAACATCTCAAATTATATTGCTTTGCATGTCTTTGTCGTGCCTTTGATAAATTGTCTAATACCTCCTTTTTTTCTCTTCGCGATCAGTCCGAGGGTCCGCAACCACAATATCGTCAGTCTCGATAGCCTTTAATTTTCGAAGGAGTTCATACGATGTTCCATGAGTTATCATATGATGACCGAAAGTAAGGTAATAGGGAGAATAACCCGTGGATTCGTGAACTACATTTCTGAGGGCGCTACTTATCGCCGAAATGTTTTCATCCCAGGAATGATGATCGGTGCCTATGTAAGCTCGAACGGCAGCTAGTATACTTCGGTTAGCTCTCTCGGATGCATTGGCCTGCGGAGTATACAACGCAGTTTTGATATGTTTCACCCCGTATGTTTCCAGGAAGGACTTGAATTCTCCGGAAGTAAATTGGGAACCATTGTCCGAGGTCATCATACTGAATTATAAAGGGCTTACTGAAGTCAGGGTTCGCAGGAAGAGGAGCTTCTGTTAAGCAAGTTTTGATTTTAGTAAACGCTTCCTCAGCTTCGTCCGTCCAAGTATTCTGCGAGCCTTTCCTCAACAAATCTGTGATCGGTGCTACCAAGCTCGCATAATTGGCTATAAAACGACGGTACCAGCCCGTGTGGCCCAGGAAACGTTGTATCTGTCGAACGGTCCTCGGACGAGGAAAGTTTTGAACCGCAGTTATGTTGTCCGGGTCAGTCTGTATTCCGTTTTCTCCAATTATGTGTCCCAGATATTTAATGTCCTTTTGACAAAAGCGACTTTTCTGTACATTTATCGTTAAGTTGGCTTCCCGAAGGCACTGCGTCACCCTTGCCAAGACCTTTAAATGGGTCTCGAAGTCTTCCGATATTACAAGCAGGTCATCCAGATAAATGAACACGTCCTCGTGTAACTCGTATGGAATTATTTTGTCCATTAGTTTGCACATCGTCTTGGGGGCGTTTGTCAGACCAAAGGGCATGACCACAAATTGGAAGAGTCCCCTCCCAGGAACTACGAAGGCGGTTTTGTCCCGGGATAATTGTTCTAACTCTATTTGCCAGAAGGCGTCTTTCAAATCTAAGCTAGTTATATATTTAGTACCTCTCACTCTACCAAGTATTCCATTAATTTGTGGAAGCGGATACGCATCCTTTTTGGTTGCTTCATTCACCTTTCGAGAGTCCAGACACACTCTAGTTTTGCCATTCGGTTTCTTTACCAGTACTAATGGCGAAGACCACTCACTGGAGCTCTCCTCGATAACGCCAAGTTCCACCATTCTGTTGATCTCTGTATCTAGCAATTTTTGCATAGGCGGTGACAAGGGGTAGTGTCGTTGTCGCACTGTTCCCAACATCGATTGAGTGCTTTACGACGGTCGTCCGTCCCAGTCCTGCCTTAATGTAAGATGGGAATTCGTTGATAATCTGCTGAAGCATAAATTTTTCCTCCATGGTTAGAAAGGCGTTCTCTCCTTCGTCTTCCTTAAGCATATCAATTTCTGAAACGACCGCTGGGAAGATGTTAAAGGCCGACCAGAAATCTATTCCTAGAATGAGTCTACGGACAATACTCGGTATAATAAAAAACTTAACTGGTTTAGTTTGGTTGCTAAATTCTACATTAAGGTATACAAAACCTAAGACCTCATGACCCTTGCCATCCGCCGTTCTAACTTCAGCAGAGAGACTTGACCAATCAACTCCTAATTCACGTAGCAGTGAGAGAGCAAAAATTCAAATAAATTTATTAACATATACACTAGGTACATATTAACTAAACCTAAGCGCTTAGGAGACGGGTCCATACAGCGCGTCCTATTGCCTCTCTTGTCTAATTACCTTCTTAATTTAGCTTATATTGTAACATTTTTATAACTTTATCTTTATTATTTCTAATCATTTTTCTCCTTTTTTGTCTAATACCTATAACTAGATTTATAATTATGTTACAATTTCAGTTTTGACTTTATTTACTCTACTTATGTTTCTTTTTTATTTTATTTGTCTTCTATGTATTTTTTAATTTCATTTTGTTTCATTTCATGTTTTTTACATTTTTCTTATTCCATTTTTGTTCCTATATTAATATTTCTTCCCTGTCTCCAATACAATAATTCATATTCAAATTCAAATTTGTTTATAACTTTATTTTAGTTCAATCTATTTTATTTTATTATTTTTCTTAAATATACTTTTATCATTACGTTTTAATTCTAATTTTCTTTATTTATAATACTTATTCCAATTTTGTTTCTTTTCCATTGTGTTTTTGTTATGAATCCATTTTTTTTTAGTTTTAATAATACGTCTTACAACTACCTTATCTACGTGTTTTGTCATTCTGTAATAAAATTCATATTAATTATTATATTATATTGTATATGTCTAATTCTATTAATATTTGTTTAAGAGTTTTGAAATTCACGGGGTCGAGGAGTTGGGGTAGGGGTGGGATTTCGCCGTGCAGAATATCCCTTGTGGTCGCGCACTCGTTCAGTATATGTTTAATAGTCAGTCTTTGTTGGCACCTTAGACATCCTGGCGTTGGTGTTCTGCTAAATAGATGCTGGTGCGTCATCCGTGTATGGCCTGTTCGTAGTCTCATTAATTTGGCTTTTTCAGTTCTTGACATGCTTGCCGGGTACTTTGGGGGTGATGTTTTGTCCCAGTGAGTTCTAAGGAACGTGCTATTGGCTTGCCACGCTCTTTCCTTCCTTTCTTGCAGTGTTTTTAAACCTACTCGTCTTATGAACACCTGCGTTTGTGGGATATACCTTTCTTCCACCTCGTTGACAGGTCTTTTTGCCTCCTGGTCGACGGCCTCATTCCCGGGGATTCCCTGGAGTCCTGGAATCCACTCAACTCCTATTCGACCTCTTTCAGCTATTAGAGTTTGCCTGGCCCAGATGATTAGCGGTTCAGTGTTAGCTTTGTTTTTTATCGCCTCTATGCAGCTTTTGGAGTCAGAAAAAATTATTGTCGGCTTCCTTTCCTCTTTGGCTTGCTTTATAGCCATTATTATGGCCTCTAATTCTGCCTCAAATACCGAGCTGTCTTGATGCAGTACCGTCCTTTGAGCCTCACGTTCTGGTCTTCTACCGGGGCTTTCGTAATCATGGCTGCCGTGACTTGCCTGTCAGTTTTTGACCCATCCGTGTAGGTAACGTGTTTTCCTTTGTGGTGCTCTAACGTTTCTATGTGCATCCTTCGATGGTCTTCTGGCTTGTACGTCTGTCTCGTCTTATGTCTGTTCGTCTCCGAATGCGCGGCCACCAGTGACATTCTACGGGGGTTTTCTGGGGGGGAGTCAGGGAGTGGGGTTAAGGGTATACTTAGCCTATGTACTACATTAATAGCCTCCTCTATGGCGTTGATTGAAGAACTTCTGCCCTGTATGTGTGCCTGTAGATAGGCGTCAATCGTTCTCCTGTGCGGTCCTTTGTATGCCATGTGGTGCCTGGCTACAAAATTGATCCGGGCCTTCAGGATCCTGTCCTGTATTGGACTTATGCCCGATTCGATTGCAAGTGCTGGGATAGGTGTCGTCCTCAGCATGCCTGTTGCCGTTCGTATCGTCTTATTTATGTTTATCTGTATTTTTCTTAGGTATGTCTGTCTTGTTCTACCATACAGAAGCAGTCCGAACTGGATGCTGACGCGCCTTTGTTTTTCGCGCCCAGCGACTTCGCTAGTCCGTTTATCCGTGTTAGTTTGTTACAAACTGCTTCCGTATGTTGTCGCCATGTTAGTTTCCTGTCAAGTGTTAGTCCTAGTATTTTTAATTTATCTACCCTACTTATCTCTACGTCGTAGAAGCTGACTGGGCTGGATGTCGGTGCCCTTTTTCTGCTGAATGTTATGGCCTCTCCTTTTTCAATAGGTAGCTTGGCACCCGTTTCTTAGCACCATGCCTGAATCTTGAAGACCGCTCTTCTGAAGACGTCATTAGGGTTCTCTGTTGTCGTTCCAACAAGGTTCCATGTTGTCCGCGTACGTAAAATAGTCTATGTCGTGTTGGTCGTCCAATAGTGTTGTTAGTCCGTGTTGGTAGGTGTTACAGAGTGCTGTTGATATTGGTGATCCTTGAGGAATGCCGTTTGTCAGTGCTCGAGTTCCAGATAGGAACCTATTTACCCTAACTCGAAGTGTTCTCTTAGATAGGAAGTCTTGGATGAGGCGACAGAATCCTCTGTCAACTCCCCAGATGAGTAGCTGTTTGATTATTATGTGGCTGCATACCCTGTCGTAGGCTCTCTCCAGATCCAAGGATAGGACGTGGTACTCCTTTTTCTTCGATAGGGCCCTCCCAGCACACGCCTCTAGTTCCAGCAGGAGAGAGGTGGTCCCTCGTCTTCTCCTGAATCCGTGCTGATGCGTGGACAGTTCCCCTTCTATCAACTGTCCCAGTCTTTCACCCAGGACCTTCTCGAGGAGCCTCGATATGCAGGGTAGCAGCGATATTGGCCTGAGATCCTTTGGAGTTATTGAACTTGAAGATGTAGTCGACTTTTTCCTAAGTGGAATCTGTATCGCAATCTTCCATGAGCTAGGATAGTGTCCTCTGCTCAGGATCTTATTGTACAGATTCAGAATTCTATGCTGGAGTAACAAATCGGCGTTTTTTAACATGCCGTAGGAAATTCTGTCGTGACCGGATGCTCTACCCTTACAATTACTAAGTGTGTTCCTTAGTTCTTCAAGGGTGATCCGGTCTGTTAGGATTCTGTTAGGGTCTGGCGCGTATGGTAGGTCACTTATTTTGAATGCGTATTTTTGGGAGATGACTGTAGATGGAAAGTTGCCGTCTGAAGCATATTGTGACCATGAATGCGCTAACTCAGTGGCAATTTGCATGGAATCGTGAAGTATTCGGCCGTTGAACTCGAGGTTCGAGATTATGTGTGGAGATTTATTGCCATAAAAGGATTTGACCTTTTTCCATGCATCGGCGAGGTTGATAGAGGGATCTATGGAATTTGCGAATCTCTCCCAAGATTCCTTTTTCGCGATCTTTATCATCCTCTTGGATTTTGCCGATTCCCTACGGTAAGAGATAGCATTCTCTGTAGTAGGGTGCCTATGAAATGTTCTCCAGGCTTTGTTTTTTACCCTGATTTGTTTATGAGGGGCTGGGTGACCAGATGGTATGCACTGCGGTGCTGCCATTCTGATGGTCTTCCTGATGAAAGCTTCTTCTTTGTTGATGTTGTCTGCAGTGGGCAGTTCTTTTGCTCTCTGTGCTGTTATAGCACGGAATCTGTCCCAGTCTGCTTTATCTTCCCGATATCTTGCTATCGGTTTAACGTTAGATGTTGCCTTTTCAACTTTTATTATAATCGGGAAGTGGTCGCTTCCTTCCGGATTGCTGTGCACGGTCCATGTTAGTAGAGGGGTACTGCTAGGAGAGGATAAGGATAGGTCTATGGATGTAAAGGTGTTAAAGTTTGATAGATAGGTTGGAGATGTATCATTGAGTATTACCAAGGGGGCGTTCCCCAGCCAGTCCCTGCCCTTCCGGTTCCAATCCACACAGCCCCAGATGGGGCTGTGTGCATTGAAATCGCCACCAAGGATTGTAGTTCCCGGTAATTGGTCCGTTAGTCGTTCAAGGTCCGTCTGGTTTAGCTCTCGGTCGCACTCAATGTACATGGAAGCTATTGTTAGAGTTGGTTTAGATTGGACTCTTACTGCACCGCACGTTAGTGAAGTTCTGAGCTCAATTTCTGCGAAGGAGAGACCTGAATGCACCAGGATGGCAGCACCGCCATGCCTGGTTTGCCTCTCATTATTAGTACCTACGAAGTGGTATCCTATTAGCCGTTCAGGCTCTTCCCCTATCAGGATGTTTGTTTCCTGTAGGATAATGACTTGAGGTCTATAATGTGCAACTAGCAACTGTAGTTGGGGGAGACTATTATAAATTCCTCTGGCGTTCCATTGAAGGATGGTTATGTCCTCCATGGGTTTGAAGAGTTAGGGTTATTGGTTCTCTATCTCTTATTCTTGCATGGATTCGTCTTCCTCAATTTCAACCACGTCTGTCCCTGTCCTTAGCCGTATGTCTGGTCCCGCGCAACTCACGGCATCTACGTCGTGAGTCTCACTGGCCCGGCCGGTCAGAGCTTCTGCGATTAAGTTTGTCATAGTGTTAGGTGTCATTTGTATATTATTTTCAATTTGATTAAATTTTTCTATATTTTCTTTGATGACTTTAATGTGTTCCATTGTTTCATTATGTTTTTGGTTTTGTTGTTGTAAGCTTTGGAAAATGGGGCTGGTTGTCACTGAAGTGCAGGCTTTAGGTGTAACCTGAGTTCCCTCACTTGTAAGTTTAACCACCTGTGCTTTTACTTCCGTGTATGTTTGTGGTTTTGCGATTTCTTTTTTTGCTTTAATTTTTTTAAGTGTTTGAGATGGTGCGTTGTTATGTTTTGTTTGCTTGCGTTTTCAGTTTCTAGTGTCGGTAGTTGCCATTGCGTCGTTGGCTTTTGCACTGCTGCTTGTTCGATTGGTTTTTGTGTTGCTTGTATTGGTACATTAACATTTAATGCCTTTTGTGCCATGGCCAGAATCTGTGTAAACTGCTCCTTCGTGGGGATGTTATTTTCAATCTGCGCGAAGTCGAACCCCCCGGTGGACCCTGTAATAGGTGTTTGCTGGCTGGCGATTGCTATTTGTGCAAACGTTGGCTTGCTTGCCGTAGGATTTAGCTCATAATAAATTTTTTTGGCTTCGTATAATGTACAGTGGTGCTGCTGCTTTAATTTCAGGAATTCTTTTTGAAGTAGGTACTTCGGGCAGTTCCTGTCATTGGAAGCATGTCCTTCCACCTTACAGTTTACGCATGCCTTTCTTGTGCAGGGTACCTCGTATGGTTTCGCAAGTGCGCACGTCTCGCAAATCTCATCCCCAGAGGTGCAGTATGGCCCATGGTTTGGCACTTTTTACATTTCATTGGGTTAGGGATGTATTCCCTAACCTCTATCCTCTCGAACCCTATTTTAATATATTTCGGCGGTGTGTACTTGTCAAACGTAAGTATAACCAGGCCTGAGGGAGTTTGTTGCCTTCGATTGTTCGGTTGGCTTGGTAGGCTTGTGGTGCCAGACCTTCTGCGATTTCTGTAGATGTCATTTCGTTTAATCTTCTGCAATAAATAGTCCCTTTGGTAGAATTGAGATTTGTATTTAATTCAACTTTGACCGGTATGGGACCTATTTTTTTGGTATTAATGAATTTCTCCGCAATTTTTTGGTTATTGCAGAGAAGCAAGAGACTGCCATCCTTGAGATGAGTACATTTCTTATACATCGTTAGGATAGGAGTTGAACTACTGACGGGGACGGACGTGCCGCCGTGTCTTGCTCCCCAATAAATTTTTAAAGCGGTTGCGAAAGCGAATCGAATTTTAAAAAATCAAAGTGCTAGTGCCATCTTGCCGGAGTGAAGGGCTTTTATGCTCTACTTGAAAGCACAGTCTGGTGAGTCCGTTCCTATCTATTTTTTATTTTCTTCCATCCAACATTCAATGTAGTACAATCGTGCTGCATTGAATGCGTTTAACGGGTCTCCACTGCTGAGCATTTAGCTGCCTTCGTCGAGATCAAAGTTCAGCACAGCAGGCATAACACTGCTGCTGGCTTTGTTTTCACAGAGGTCGGCTTTGCTTTGCATCTGTGGATCCCGTTCGTCAGTCCTTGTGTTTGTGTACGTTTTCGTTTGTTTTGTTTTGGGCAAATTAAGACCGGGACTATGCAAAAATTTTTATTTAATTTTTGCAACATTCGTGGCTTAAAAAGTAACCATTTTTCGGTTTACTGCCACTTGATCGCGGAAAATCCGGCAGTTTTTGCACTAAGCGAAACCAAGGTTGTTTCCGATTCTGATATTAATCAGTATCACATCCCTGGTTATCACTTAGTGCCGCTCTTCTCTCCTCAGAGGGGAATCGCGGTTTATATTAGAAATGATGTGCCATTCTCCTATCTCCCTCAATTCTCTTCTACTAATCCAGAATTTAATTATGTCTGGATTAGATTTAAACTCTATCGGCACATTATTCACTTCTGCTTTTTATACCGCAGCCCGAATATGTCTGACACTGACACTGTGTGCTCCTTCGATAAACTGTCTTCCGATATCGATAAGATTTTGGAATTATCCCCCTCTTCTGAAATCGTTCTTGCTGGAGATTTCAACGTCCACAACACACAGTGGCTCAGGCATTCTTCTACCACAAGCCCGTCTGGAAGACACGTCGAGTTATTTAGTGAGTCTTTTAATTTACAGCAACTGGTTGAGTGTCCGACTCGTGTTCCTGACACTTCGGGGCACAACGCGCACCTTTTAGATCTATTTCTAACATCGCATCCAGAAAAATACTCGGTTTCGGTGACGTCTCCCTTGGGTAATTCGGACCATTGTCTAATCTCCGCCCAATTCTCCATCTCCTCTCTGACAACCACTAATCTAAACTCCACCAAAAGATTAGTGTGGCATTATAAAAATGCTGATTGGGCGGGACTTAATAAATATCTCAGAGAGCTGGACTGGTCTGATTGCTTTTCTATGAAGGACGTTAACAGAAGCACCGATTATATCTTGAACATCCTATGGTTTGGAATGCATCGCTTTATTCCTCATAGCTTCAAGAACATCAAACCAACTAACACCAATTGGTTCAATAATGACTGTTTCGCAGCCATTAAAAAGAAGGAAGCAGCCTTCCAGGCATATAAATTGTGCCCTTCAGAGGAATCGAGACGTATCTATAGAGATGCGCGGAATATTTGCAATTCAGCAATTAGCCGGGCTAAGTTCAATTTCGACCAGAGCATCAGACGGAAGGTATTTTCTACTCAAAAGGGTAGTAAGGGCTTCTGGTCTCTAGTAAAAACCGTAAAGAACAATTTCACCTGTTCGTCAACACCACCACTCATTTATAATGGGAATGTTTTTACTGACTCATTGGACAAGGCCAACCTGTTTGCTGCTAATTTTGCTGCTAACTCGTACTTGCCACCATCATCGCAGCCACTTCCATCTCTATCACAGTGCATTAGTAGGCAAAAGCCGCTACACTTTCGCACTCGGGAAGTTTTTAGAGTACTTTCGAAACTCGACGTGTCCAAAGCTACAGGGCCTGATGGTTTCTCGCCCCTTGTTTTAAAATGCTGCGCCTCTGCTTTGGCTAAACCTCTGCGCAAACTTTTTCACCTGTCATATTCAACAGGAATATTTCCAAGTGTATGGAAACTTGCTCATGTCCAGCCGATACTTAAAAAAGGAGAGGCATGCGACCCCTCTAACTACAGACCAATTGCACTAACCTCGATCATATCCAAAGTTTTTGAATCACTCATCAACTCTCAGTTGTTGACATATCTAGAAAATAACCATCTTATCAACGATTGCCAGTACGGTTTCCGCGCTGGCCGCTCAACCGGAGACTTACTAACGGCTCTAACGGAGCGTTGGAATCATTGTCTCCATAATTTCGGTGAGTCCGAAATCGTCGCTCTTGATATTTCAAAGGCTTTTGATAGAGTCTGGCATGCTGCCCTTTTAGCCAAACTTCAAACATTTGGTCTGCATCCTACCCTCGTTAAATGGATAGAGAGCTTTTTGTCAGGCCGTTCAATCCGTGTAGTTATTGACGGCGTTACATCTGCATCCCACGAAATAAATGCCGGTGTACCTCAGGGTTCAGTTCTTTCACCAACTTTATTTCTTCTTTTCATCAATGATCTCTTATCCCTTACTCTCAATCCTATTCATAGTTTTGCCGACGACAGCACCCTTGATTTCGCGTACTCATTTGATTCTGTAATGAATTCACGTGGAAATGCTACAGAAGTCAATCGGGAACGCATGTTTAGATCATTAAACAACGACATTTCTAAGGTCCTCGCTTGGGGCAGAGCAAATCGTGTTACGTTTAATGCATCCAAAACTCAATGCTGTTTAATGTCCCTTAAAAAACGCCCAGTCCACCCCCAACCCATTTCAATCGACGGAGTGAATATACCCAATTCACCCTCCCTAAAGATCTTGGGTATTGAGATATCCAGCAATCTTAGCTGGACTGATCATATATTTGCAATCGCCAAAAGTGCGATGAAATGTTTAGGTTTTCTACAGAGATGTAAGAAATATTTCACCCCACCCGACTTAGCGTTGATCTACAAGTCCCACATTAGGCCTAGACTTGAATATAATTCCCATATTTGGGCAGGGGCAGGACACACCGCATTGTCCGCGTTAGACAAAGTTCAGCGTAAGGCTGTTAAACTTATTGGCGATTCCTCAATCTCTGAGGGCCTTGACTCTCTTGAGCATCGACGGAATGTCGGTTGTCTCTCACTCTTTTATCGCTATTTCCATGGCCATTGTTCTAACGAAATCGCTAGCCTGATTCCTTGTAGACTCATTACAACGCGCGATACAAGATCTACAAGTCGCTCCCACCCCTTTACTCTCCGGGTCAAATTTGGACGTACCGTCAAATTTCGGGAATCTTTTCTTAGCAGAACAACACGAATGTGGAACAGTTTACCATCTTCTGTTTTTCCCTCGTCTTATGAGCCTGAAACTTTCAAACGGGGCGTACATCGACACCTCCTTCACTCAACCTCCTAACCCATTTCCCTCATCCTTAATTCCTTTCCTGCCAAGGCTGTGCTTTAGCATCATAGGGCATCCCCTGAGCTTTGGCAACATCATATATAAAAAAAAAAAAAAAAAAAAAAATCGTACATATTGAGTCTACACTCTTGGCCACAAGGAATAGGTTATAGCTGTCCATGATTTTTCCTGGTTCAGCGCTTTGAATGGTAACATACTTTGGTTGATCAACCTCTAATCGTTCTGTTACCTTTAGTGTAGGGAATTCGCCATCTAGGCTGGTATAACCTCTCTTATTTTTTTGGGGTGGCCTTTGCGATCCTGGGCTGCCCCTCAGGATCGCGAAGTAATTCCCCTGGCCCTCCGGCCCCATCTTGCCTGCTTTGCAGGCCCCTTCCTTTTATTACTTCCCCTTCCTGTTTTGTAATTTATTCCTCCTTGTTAAACTATTCTCCACCTGGTATTTATTTGTCCCCTATGTTTTGTCCTATTATTTTTTACTTACCCTATTTTATCCTATTCTATCCTATCCCTATTAGTCTAATTAACCTATGATATTTCCTAACCTACCGTTCCCTTACAAACCTATCTTGTTAGTTTGTTAGTCCTATTCCTATTAATTATTACCTATTCTTTATAACCTATTTGTGTATACTATAACTATGTTCGTTTGTTTCTTGCTTCCGTAATGGTCTTTAATGTCTTTTTACTCGTCTTTTTTCATCCAGTTCTTTATTTAATTATTAGTCCATTCACCATGAATTTCTTTAACCAATTCCCAATTTTTAATATTATTTTCTCTCTGACCTGTCCGTTTTTTGTCGGAAATCCAGTACACGAACCGGAGCTTTGGAGCTTTCGGTGTTTCGAATGCTTCGAACTGCCAGAATGTGATCACGTTTTCACATTGAGGTTATGTTTGGTGATACAAATATTCCACTCTTTTTCTAATTTCGGAGTCTTTTCTCCTGTCACTTTTATCACCACAAGTTCTCGATGGTGTCCTTCACACTTAGTGTAATTTTACACAACCAAAGTGTTTTTCTATCAAAATTCGAAATTTTTCACTGCGATCTCTGCTGACAGTATTCCTTCATCCCAAAGGTACAGTCCCGCCAAGGCAGCTAATACTTGCTCCACTGTCGAGAAGTCCACAAAGTTCCTTTCCCTGAAGTTTTACTAGTACTACCGGTCTACCGTCCTCTTAGGGTTTAATCAGGGTCGTTACGCTGGGTTCTATATTTTCGAGTCCTGAAAAGTCGTTTCTTGTAAGGTGTCATTTCTGGTGTTAAGGGCTTTCTTAATGTTGAGGGTGGGTCTGTGTGGCTGCATCTGCACTGAGGCAACCTATCCTGGGTTGGTGAGGGGGTAGATTTGTCGACCGCGGGTTCATGATTCCCCTCGTAATTAAACCCGATCGTCGGTTTCCCTTCATACAAGTGATGCAGTTCCATTTGACCACATTTTTGGCCCCACAGGAGTAGCAAAACGTGCGCTGCCGGTCCAGCGGACAGTCCACGTATGAATGACCAATGTCGTCACAATTCCAGCAGATTAGGTAAGTGTGCCGGTTATTCTGCGAGGAGTCTTGTCCCTGATGAACTGCCATAATTTCCTCCGAGTTGAATGTGCCTTGAAACGGTTTGAAGGTTTGTTCTTCTGCATACTCGAGTTCATGAATATTGTGCCGTCTATAACGAATTTGATCCTCTGCAGTTTCTCCGATGTCTGACCATAGCCTTTCCATTTGCCTACACATGCGGTCCATTTCATCGATATTATCAAACTCGCGCAAAATAAGGGTTTTCCTCAACGCAGGATGCATATTCTGCCTTAAAATGGTAAAGAGCTCAGTCTGACTCATGTTCTGTCGCAATCGCAGAGCTAGGCCTTAAATTTCTAGCCTGAAATCGCCAAAACTTTCTCGGGGTTTCTGCTTTCTAGACTCCATTAGCTTCCTTATGTCCGCGTCACTAGCCGGATCTTCAAATTCTCATCGTAATGAATAGCACAGCTGACTCCAAGTAGCTCGTGGAAATTTTCGGCAAAATTGCCAATACCAAGTCGCTGCTCTTCCCATAAGGAGCTGATGTATCGCGTACACCAAACAGTTTCGTGGAACACCATCTGCTCGAGCGAGCGTCTCCACTCTGAACAAAAAATCATCTATATTCAGTCCCTTGAGCGACCCGTCAAATTTTATTTGCCAGTTTGCAACATTACCTCCTCCACGTCTTGCCAACGGGTTTGTGGCAGGGTCCTGCAGTGGGCGAAGCGAACCTCGTTCCTCAAATGCTCCTATTGCTTCGGCGTCATAATTCCTTAAAGGTTCATCAGGTCGTCTCCCAAATTGGTAATACTCCCGAGGAACATTTTGCGGAGGGATATCCCGACCTAGTTCGCGAGGATCTCCCCTGAGTGCTGCATAGTCCGAGTTTCCTCGGGTACTGTCACGGGGTTGTGCATACCAATCATCTCGTTGTCTTTCTCGGTGATCCTGACGACTCTGAGCTGGGGTGTTACTAATTCCATTATACTGATCTGGAAGTGAATGGTTCCACATTCCTGGGACTGAAACAGCTGGTAAGGATACTCCAGTAGGTTGTGAGATCGAAGCGATTGCCCGATTAGAAACGTCGTTTACCGAAGTTCCTAGGTGAAAGCTTTTAGGCGAAGGATATAAACTACTTTCTCGAGTTCTACTTTGAACAAAAGAACCCATCACTGTCTGCAACGCATTCCTAATTTGTCTCGCCGGGCTATTCATGGTAGTTGGAGCATATAGTTCCGGCTCCATCGTAGCTGTAAGCATAACAGAATCTTTAACTACTGGATTTGGGAGGGGATGAATTAATTGCGCAGAAGGATCAGACGACGTTTTCAGTGCTTGCGCCGAGTTTTTATTTGTGCTTTGCCCAATTTAGGCCGACGTTAATTTTGGTGGTTTCTTAGCCACGGACACGCAGCTAGGTTTCTTTGGAATCGCACCGCTTGCTGTATTAGGAAAGGGTGATAGTCGACTAGGTGAACGCCATTCAGGACGATTTGGTGAGCCATTTAGTACAGAGCTAGGAGCCATTGTATATACCGAAAGGTAATTTAAGGTTCCTAGGGAAAGTGTCTGCTCCAAGGAGACAGATATACTGGTCATGGGTTCGAAAATCTGGCTTTTGTCGTAGCCAGAAGCGGAATTATCTAGGCTCAAGTTCTGTCTTGAATTATTAGGATCATTAGGTACACTCGATAGCACTAGGGAGTTAACAGTGTTAGAAAGGAAAGCTAGCCCATTTACTACCTGTTCTAAATCTCGTAGAACTATTTCCTCTAATTGTAGAACAGCTTCCGCCACCGTTGGCTCAGCAAGTCTCAACAATTCCAATCGTCTGATTAAGTGCAGCAACCGGGACCTGGCGTATTGCAGATCCTGTACGTTACTCGAAACCAGACTCGCTTTTACGATTTCCTGCAAATTTGAGGCTTTGTTCTGGCACTGCAGCATTTCAGCGCCTAAGTCGTTTATAGGAGGAACATTGTTAGGACAAATCAATTCACCACTCTCTTCTCGCCTTAAAATCTCCTGTAAGGAGTCAACCGGTCGAGATTTCGAGGTGGATCTTAATTTTCTTAGCTTCAGCTCGTAGTCCAGTTCGTCGACTTCTAAGTGCGAAGCTTCCATTTTCATAAATTCAAATTACTTAATAATATTAGGAACTATATAGTCGTGCTATATTTAATAATAACTAGGCATTAAATAAAATATTCCAATTAGGAGAAAAAAAAATTTCTGTGAAGATAGGTAACTGTACTATGTACATAAAATAATTCAAATACTCCAGACTTTCCCATTTGTAGCCAACTTCAAACAAAAATTTTCAAATTGTGCAATCGTAACTATGTAAATTCCGTAATAATATTACACGTGTTTGGTTTAATTTCCATTGAATTTCAATTAACTATACCAACTGTAACGGCGAATTAATTTAAAAAAAATTTGCAAATTGAAAAAAAAAAAAAAAAAAAAAAAAAAATTTAATCCCTCGGCATCGGGAATTGAACCCGAAGCGTCTCCGTGCTGCGCGCTTTTCCTAGCACTGCACCAAAGTTAACAACGCAAGATCTGTGCAGTCAGGGGAATATCAAGTTTCAAAACATGATATTAATACACAATTTTAATAAGCTTAATTAGTTCTTTCTTTCTAACTGCCACAGCTAAGCGCCTGGTAGGGGGTTCCGCTTGGAGGTTAATAGTAGTAGTATTGACGCAGTTCCGATTCCAAAAATTTAAATATTATTAGTTCAATATTAGGATGGATCGACGAGAAAGAGAAGTTGAATCAGTTGGCCGTTAGAAATTTTGGTAATACCTAGAGATAGTCGATGTGAGAAAATACATAATGGCAAAGCTTACCGTTGGCGTCGGTATATAGAACTTAAATTTATAAAAAGGCCCGGACAGTCGATCCGTGACAAGTTTTGAGTTTCCCGTGAACGATTATAGTAGTACATTATTAAGAATTTAAGATAGTGGAAAAAATTAATTAAATAAGTGCAAGTGTTATAAAAAATATTAGTAAAACGTGGAGGAATAATTATATCTATAGGCTAGATCAGTTAAGTGGAAAGTGCAAGGAATAGATTTGGATTTTCTAGAAGGCAAGTAGGGTAAGATCCATTCAGGAAGAAGGGCATTGGATCACCTCTAATTTCTCGAACCTTTAAATAACCAGAGTACTCCTAATTATTGGAAAGGAAAGAAGGGCATTGGATCATCTCCAATTTCTCAAACCTTTAGTTACAAAGGGAAGATTTCTGGTGTTGAAAGAATTCCACTTCAAGATAAATTTTAATTGAAGTTCTGATTACTGAGAGCATACATATGTATGCAACACGTCGCCATGTTTAAAATTACATTAAGCATGCGAAATTTTTGAGAACCCAATTGCCAACATCGTCAATCTAGAAGAAATTACCTACAGCTACAAAAAGGAAAACCGAATTTTTTTCAAATAATCAAAGGAAATTATGGGCAAGACGCGAGAAGAACGCTGGAAGTCGCTAAGAGACCAGAAGTAGGTCTGGTCAACAATCTACGAAGCCACAAGGATAGAATTATATTATAAATTAATTACTATTATTATTATTAAATTTCAGCAAATCCCCGGTGATCATAAATGCATTTAGGATCCCCGGTAAGTACTGCTTTGTTTTTTTTTTATGGCTTAATATATATAGATATAGCGTAATTAATATTCAAGTAAAAGTTTTTTTTTTTTCACTTCAAATATCTAACTTAAACAATTTAAGATGTTCAAGCAGAGTAGCGAACATAATTTTTATTTTAGTTAAAGTAATCAGGAATTTTGATCTCTTCTTATGAAAATTTTCTAGCAAATAAGTAAAAATAATTATGAATTTGTAACTTTGTGTAGCTCTGGTTCGTTTATTCAATTTGGTTGAACTATGACAGTCTTCTAATATTTTTTGCTTTAATTTATTATACTATCACATATTGACAACACAAGAACTAAATTGATGAGTGATACCGGCAATTTTAATCTTCGATGAGTAATTATTAAAATTTGGAGTCAATTGCTAGTCTGAATGTACATTTACTGAATTAATTGTTGTATTAAAAAAATCTAAAATTTTCAAACTAGCAACTTTCATTGAAGTTTTCTTTGTGGTGGAATTTTGGAAATATTTTGTCTTCCTTGGAGAAGTTTGAGAAATGAATTACCGACCTATGAAAGGTAAATCGATGCTGTAAACCATTCTTGTAAATTCCCGTGTCCCTCGGAGCTGCTGTCCCAAGTAATAACAGGGGTCCCAGTTAAGGCTCATAGATGTCTCTCGCTAGCAACAAAAGAAAACGCGGGATACCAAGCTCCGGTCATTAGCAATTATGGCTGCGAATTGTTTCGGAAGTAGTGGGTTCTGGGTACAGGGCCTAAAGATTCCAAAATCAGACCAGTGCACGTAGATGGCGCAGGCAGCGTTATTTGTTTTGAAATTGGCTTAACCAAACAAATTTGGAGGAGAACTGGTGCAGCGACGATGTGTCATTACAATAACATAACTTCGCGTCGGGTCGTCGACGAAAACACATTTTATTAGGTTGATAATTGCCAGTGTACAATGTTGTTATTTATTCCATCTTTTCTTACTTTTCAGTAATTAAAATTTTTCAGTAGTTTAAATTTTCGTTTGTGATGTTGACAAACCAGTCTTTACTGGTTTCCTGCTCCGGTTCCAATTGGTTACAGTAGAGTTTCCGCCCCTAGAAAAAATTATATTTTTTTTGCAAATTCCCATTCCCTTGAAATTGGCCCTCTTCCGACCCACACCCAATCGACGAGCTATAGCCGGCAACCTTTTTAAGGAGGATTCGGGGAAGAGTGGGCCTGATGAAGTAGAGCAATATCTAACTTTGGCTCTGGAAATCGAGCAGCTAGATAGCTTGCTTCGGTTTTTTTCTCAACTGTAGGAGGTAACTCCTCAAGGAGCCTGGCGCCCGGATGCGCCGTGTTAGCGTTCCGCTTATCTTTAAATCCTCCGACCTGTATTAAACAGAGACTGAAGGTCACTCTGTTATTCATATGGCGCCCAAACTTTATTTTGTGTTGGCATTATTTTTTGGGCAAGTGGCAACTTTATCGGCTGTTACCAATTGAACATAGCTGATGACTTGCAGTTATTGTACTCAAGGTGTTGAAGAAAAATTTGACTTCAACAAATGAATGATTTGTCAAGAAAATATGACTGCATTAGAACACGAGTATAGTAAAGCAAACGTATGTATACTTGCAGACTTTAATAATAGAGCTTAAAGAACGTGTACAATAATATAGCGCATTTAATGCTCGACCTTTTGTAGAGCGAATGGGAAATTTTTTTTAGTTTACTGAGTTGTTTGAACTTTACATTGGTTTTGCGAAGTGTTAATGCTCGGGTTAGAAGCATTAGCTTAAATGCTTTCTCTGAGGCGATTAACGTGAGATGCACTTGATGTTGTCATCGACTTCTCTGTTAGTCATAGAATAAGTTAAAACAGCCTGTTAGAACTGAGTTTTGGGTGGTCCCGATTCGGATCCAAGCTGAAAAATTCTGTCTGGTTAGAGTATGTGTTATTAAGTTGTCTTAATCCAGGCACCAGATAAGATACGCTTCGTGAGTTCTGATGGGAACAAATGACATAGTGAATTGACTTGCAGTTCTTAAAATTTAAATTGTAAAGAAAAAATAAATAAATTTTATATAACTTTATTATCGCATCGTTGGTCTGATCGGTTAGGCATGTTATCTTGTGACAGTGGGCTCGTGAGTGGACACGGGAAAATTAAGTAAAATTATTTCTAGTTCATTTTGGTAATTTTGTTGAAATTTTGGAACAAAGATAAAAAATGAATGAAAAGGAAAAACACTTGTTTTTCTTCCACAATTGGAGTGAGATGGATGTTTCGACCGGAGTGCAAGTGGTCATCATCAGCATGGTGCTTGCACTCCTTACCATGGACATCCATGACGAAAAAGTCAAAAACTCAACTCCTTTAAATACTCAGTTTTAAATCTGAGTACGAATTATATGAAGAGGATTTTTAGTCCATCAATTTCATATAAAACCAAAAATGGTTAAAAATTGTGTGATCAGAAAGTTACCTTTCAGCAGCACTTGGTGGAAGTCATTTGTTCAAAAAATGAATGAAAAGGAAAAACACTTGTTTTTCTTCCACAATTGGAGTGAGATGGATGTTTCGACCGGAGTGCAAGTGGTCATCATCAGCATGGTGCTTGCACTCCTTACCATGGACATCCATGACGAAAAAGTCAAAAACTCAACTCCTTTAAATACTCAGTTTTAAATCTGAGTACGAATTATATGAAGAGGATTTTTAGTCCATCAATTTCATATAAAACCAAAAATGGTTAAAAATTGTGTGATCAGAAAGTTACCTTTCAGCAGCACTTGGTGGAAGTCATTTGTTCAAAAAATGAATGAAAAGGAAAAACACTTGTTTTTCTTCCACAATTGGAGTGAGATGGATGTTTCGACCGGAGTGCAAGTGGTCATCATCAGCATGGTGCTTGCACTCCTTACCATGGACATCCATGACGAAAAAGTCAAAAACTCAACTCCTTTAAATACTCAGTTTTAAATCTGAGTACGAATTATATGAAGAGGATTTTTAGTCCATCAATTTCATATAAAACCAAAAATGGTTAAAAATTGTGTGATCAGAAAGTTACCTTTCAGCAGCACTTGGTGGAAGTCATTTGTTCAAAAAATGAATGAAAAGGAAAAACACTTGTTTTTCTTCCACAATTGGAGTGAGATGGATGTTTCGACCGGAGTGCAAGTGGTCATCATCTGGGATATAGTTATTGAAGACAGGTGTTTTGATCATGGATGTGACTCATCTTGAACCAGATGAGCTCGAATACGAGCTTAAATTGAGAAAATTAAGATATAATCAAAGGTCTCAGTCAATTTCTCCCCTACGTCGTATCCTAGAGAAGGAATCGAAGGGCGAAGTTCGAAAACCATCAGGTATTCCGCCTATAGCAGATTTATCTGGGGAAAGAAATATTTGTCTAGACAAGGCTGAAACCTTAAGAACATTGGTAAATATAGCTATAACGTCAAAAAACAAAAACGAACTTGCTTGGTTGAAATCCCGGTTGTTACACTCTTTAAATAGAGTGCATTTATTAATGAAGGCAGATCCTACCGCGAGGGAAGATATAGCCGATGTTCATACTTCGTTAAAGGGAAGTCTTGAAATGGTTCTAAAGGAACTTGAAGTCGAAAACAGAGAGAAGTCAAATGTCTCTTCATCGCAAGGCTTAGGGATTATAAAGGAATTTAACGAAGAGGGTGGAGTTCCATCGACAGCGTCCATATCGACGATAGAAACCGTTACCGCATCCTCTATCGTGACTTTGACTCTTGGCAGAAGCCCCTCCGACGCTACCTACACAGTAGCGGGGTACCAAGATCCAGTAATGAGTTCCAAACCTCAAACGCCTCGTCCGATAGAAGGAAGTAATTACTCCTTCATTGCTAGTAATAGTCGAGGAGCCATTCCGAAAACGAAATCTTCTGTACCGGATCCCCTTGTGTCGATCTTCCCAAATCAATCTCTTCTCTTTCCCTCAGGACCCAATCAACAACTGGATATCAACCCAAGTTACGTTCTAGCACCACCTCGAACGAGCGTGGTTGGCTTCACAGGGCAGGAAACTTTTCCCTTTTCATCCAGTCCCCAGACGGGATTTCAACGTTCCTCCGAGATCTCGCTCGGCATTTGATGATGACATTAGGGCTGAACCGCGAAGCGACCCTTATGCAAACACAAACCGGAATACTTTCGACTGTCAGGGGTCTTTCATGCATAATACGGAAATCGAAAATGGACTACAAAATCCGCAATTTAAGTATTCGGTGCCTCCTCCAAAACCGCCTGCAGGTTTCCACGGAGATGGCCGACAACAAATCTCTTCTCCAGAGCAAAACATCCCTATGCGTCGCCAGGGGGGCAATCCAGTCACCAACTGGCAGATTAAATTCGACGGATCACCTCGAGGATTTTCAGTAGACGACTTTTTGTTTAGGGTAGAGACATTGGCAAAAGCTGATGGTGTGCCTCAGGCGGGGTTAGTATACTCCATTCACCAACTGCTAAGTGGCAGAGCTGCGACGTGGTACTGGCAGTTCTGTCGAAAGGTACCGCGGGTGAACTGGTACCAGTTATGTTATTCCCTTCGGAGGGAATTCGAAGACTCTCAGACGGATTACGAGATCAAAATGTTGATGGAATCTCGGAAGCAAAGACCTAGGGAAAGATTCAGCGACTTCCGCTTGGAGATTGAAGGTCTCGCGTTAAGACTGAGAGAGCCTATTAGCCAAAGCGAGTTACTGCAAATAAAACGGAGAAATATGCATCCGGCCTTAAGGAAAACCCTAATATTGCGGGATTTTAATAACGTTGAGGAGATCGATCGGGTATGCAGGCAAATTGAGAAAGTGTGGTCGGAAGTGGGTGAATCCGCCGAGGATCAGTTGAAGTCTCGACGGGCGACGGTCCATGAAGTGGAATATGAAAGGTATGAACGATTTCCGATCCTAAATTACCCGGAAGTTCAGGAGCAGTCCTCAGACGTGGAAGAAGTGATGGAGATGGGTAAAAATAAGCACAGCCCATTTATTATCTGCTGGAATTGCGACGATATGGGTCATTCCTTCAAGTATTGCACAGATAACACGAGAAGAGTCTTCTGCTATACTTGTGGAGAGAAAAATGTTCTTAGACCAAATTGTTTTAAATGTATGCGGGGAAACCCAAAGGCGGGTCAGGGCCTGAGGGGTCCCCGAAACCCGCAACATCAGACATACCCCCCTCTCAAAAGACCCCAGAAAATAGACCGAGCTACTATGACGGCGCCCGTAAAACCAAATCAGACTGTGCATCGCCACCCACAATGAGCAGTAATCGACGTCTTAATAGAGCCTGCAAATATTTCGCAGCCCGCCGACAAGTCAAGAAACTTCTCTCAAACACCAACATAAAGACCGAAATAGATGGCAGGCCGGTGGTGGAGATTAAAATTAAAAATACCATCTTACGGGGATTGTTGGACAGTGGTGCTAGCGTAAGTTGCCTAGGCAATGGTGCACTAACTGTGTTGGAAAACTTACAGATGCCATGGTCCTCGCTGGAAGCCTGTGTCAAAACCGCGGATGGCGCTAATCAGAAAGTTCTTGGATTTGTAATATTGCCAGTTCAATTTAACAATGTAGTTAAAAGCATTAAATTTTTCATTGTACCGAGCTTAACTCGACAACTGATTTTGGGTATTAATTTTTGGACTGCCTTCGAAATTTTTCCCGCTATTGTCGCAGAAATACAACCCGATAACAATAGTTGCGAGCTAAGCATCGAGCAGAGACAAATATTGGACAATGTAATCTCAGAATTTCCCTCGTTTACTAGAGAAGGTTTGGGTCGTACTTCTTTGCTAAAACACTCCATTGATGTTGGCGATAATAAGCCAATAAGGCAAAGGCATTATCCCCTATCCCCACCAATGCGGAAATTGTTGGAAACTGAGATAGACCGGATGCTAGAACTAAAGGTTATTGAAGAAAGCCAAAGTGAGTGGGCCTCTCCTCTGGTGATGGTCAAGAAACCAGGAGGGAAGGTGAGGGTTTGTTTAGACTCAAGGAAATTAAATGATATCACTCGCAAAGACGCATATCCTATTCCCCAAATTCCCCTTGATTTAAAGGACGCATTCTGGCAAGTTCAGCTAGAACCAACATCTCGAGACAAAACTGCATTTGTAGTCCCTGGCCGGGGGCTATTTCAGTTCACTGTGATGCCATTCGGTTTGACCAACTCTCCGAAGACCTTGTGCAAACTGATGGATAAGGTTATACCTTATGACATGCACGAGGATGTTTTTGTATATCTCGACGATCTTTTGATCTTATCTGAAGATTTCGAGGTGCACATAAGTGTATTAAGAAAAGTTGCGCAATGTCTCCGGAGAGCTGGATTGACCATCAATGTGGAAAAAAGCAGATTTTGTCAGCGGCGTCTTAGGTATCTTGGACACATAATCAGCGAGGAGGGGATTCAAACTGACCCGGAGAAGATATCAGCTATTCAGAATTTCCCTCGACCGAAAAGTGTCCGACAGGTTCGCCGATTTTTGGGTCTATCAGGCTGGTACAGACGGTTCATACCAAACTACGCGTCCTTGGTCGCTCCAATCACCGACTTGCTGAAGAAAAACTCAAAATCGTTATGGTCAGAAGAAGCCGAGAAATCCTTCGCAGAAATTAAGTCATGTTTGACTAATGCACCTACTTTAGCGAGCCCTGATTTCTCGCGACCTTTCACAATACAATGTGATGCTTCCTCTACCGGGATTGGAAGTGTACTTTCCCAACACGACATTGCAGGCAATGAACACCCGATCGCCTTCATGTCGCAGAAACTGACACCTACTCAAAAAAATTATAGCGTCACGGAGTTGGAATGCTTGGCCGCAGTGGCTAGTGTAAAGAAGTTCCGACCCTACATAGAAGGAAGCCACTTTACTATCGTAACCGATCACGCCAGTTTAAAATGGCTAATGAACCAGAAGGATTTGTCAGGAAGACTAGCACGGTGGAGTTTGAAGCTTCAAGGCTTTGATTTTGAAATCGTACACCGTAAAGGCTCGGAGAATGTAGTCGCTGACGCACTTTCAAGGGTAGACTTAGATGAAATAAACTCTGTAACTAACTTAGCAGGATTCGATCCTGAACACTCAGCGTTTAAACATAAGGAATACGTGGAAAAGTATAACACCATTGAAGAAAATTTAGAGAAATTTCCTGAC
This sequence comes from Leptarthrus brevirostris, assembly GCA_964036015.1. NCBI lineage: Eukaryota > Metazoa > Arthropoda > Insecta > Diptera > Asilidae > Leptarthrus > Leptarthrus brevirostris. The sequence goes on from OZ038373.1 coordinate 36,227,649, forward strand.
TTACGAATAAAAGAGGGAAAAATATTTCGTTTAACCCGGCAAGTGAAGGATGGTCTGCCCGAAGATATTCCGGCTTGGAAGTTGTGGGTACCAGAAGGGTTGACGACTAATCTTATTAAAGAAGCTCATGACGCCCCTTTGTCCGCCCATTGCGGAATATCCAAGACAACGGAAAAACTTAAACGGTTGTACTATTGGCCAAAAATGGACTTGCAAGTTAAGGAATACATCAACAACTGCCAGTCCTGTAAAGAGTGCAAACCAGCTAATAGTTGTCTTCGGCCGCCCATGGGAGAACCAACCATTCCTATCCGAGCTTGGCAGCATCTTAATATTGACCTTCTAGGCCCGTATCCGCGATCAAAAGCGGGAAACACGACCCTAATAATTGTCTTGGACCAATTCACGAAATTTATTATGCTGAAACCCATTAGGAATGCAACGACAAAAAACATTATTACCTTTGTAGAGAGAGAGATTTTCCATCTTTTCGGAGTTCCAGAAAGTTTAACTTCCGATAACGGCTCCCAATTTATTTCTCACGATTTTCAATCCTTTTTAGCAACTTATGGAGTGAAACATAAAAGAACCGCTATATATAGTCCGCATGCCAATGCTTCGGAACGCGTTAATCGTAGCATATTGGCCGCGATTCGCGCCTACATCATCAGCGATCACAGAGAGTGGGATGCAAATATTTCTTCGATAAGCTGCGCACTACGAAATGTTTCTCACGATTCCACCGGGTTCTCGTCTTATTATTTAACATTTGGTCAGCACATGATTACGCAAGGGTCTTCATATGAATTGCTACGTAAACTTAAAGCTATGGAATCCGACAGCGATATAATTGACAAATGTACTCTAGATTATCAACAGGTGAGACAGAGGGTAGTAGAAAATCTTAAAAAAGCCCAAAAGCGACATGAAAAGCAATATAATCTTCGTTGCAAAGAGCGCAAATATAGTGTAGGACAAGAGGTTTATCGAAGGAATTTTGCCCAAAGTGATGCAGCGAAAAGTTACAATGCCAAACTCGATAAGAAGTTTGTGAAGTGTCGGATCGCGCGGCTTATAGGTTCTTCTTGCTATGAGGTGGAGGATAGGCAAGGGAAAATAATCGGAGTGTATCACGCTAAAGACTTAAAGCCCGGTTAGCCCAGACACTACTTGATGAGACTCTTAATCTCAGGGTGTGGGGCAGCCCCACGTAACCAAAGAGGTCTATATCCATAGTAAAACGAAGTCCTTATTCCAAGTCCTACCGGTCATATGAGAGGTAAGGGATATGAATTTCAGGAATTCCAGCATCCAACTTCAAAGTTGATGATTGATTGGTGCTTACTTAGTATACTACGCGGCAGCCTTCAGCCTCGGAAGAGTTTACGAGGTGTACTCATCCGAGCCTGTGCTGTAACGGCGAATTAATTTAAAAAAAAATTTGCAAATTGAAAAAAAAAAAAAAAAAAAAAAAAAAAAAAAAAAATTTATCCCTCGGCATCGGGAATTGAACCCGAAGCGTCTCCGTGCTGCGCGCTTTTCCTAGCACTGTACCAAAGTTAACAACGCAAGATCTGTGCAGTCAGGGGAATATCAAGTTTCAAAACATGATATTAATACACAATTTAATAAGCTTAATTAGTTCTTTCTTTCTAACTGCCATAGCTGAGCGCCTGGTAGGGGGTTCCGCTTGGAGGTTAATAGTAGTAGTATTGACGCAGTTCCGATTCCAAAAATTTAAATATTATTAGTTCAATATTAGGATGGATCGACGAGAAAGAGAAGTTGAATCAGTTGGCCGTTAGAAATTTTGGTAATACCTAGAGATAGTCGATGTGAGAAAATACATAATGGCAAAGCTTACCGTTGGCGTCGGTATATAGAACTTAAATTTATAAAAAGGCCCGGACAGTCGATCCGTGACAAGTTTTGAGTTTCCCGTGAACGATTATAGTAGTACATTATTAAGAATTTAAGATAGTGGAAAAAATTAATTAAATAAGTGCAAGTGTTATAAAAAATATTAGTAAAACGTGGAGGAATAATTATATCTATAGGCTAGATCAGTTAAGTGGAAAGTGCAAGGAATAGATTTGGATTTTCTAGAAGGCAAGTAGGGTAAGATCCATTCAGGAAGAAGGGCATTGGATCACCTCTAATTTCTCGAACCTTTAAATAACCAGAGTACTCCTAATTATTGGAAAGGAAAGAAGGGCATTGGATCATCTCCAATTTCTCAAACCTTTAGTTACAAAGGGAAAATTTCTGGTGTTGAAAGAATTCCACTTCAAGATAAATTTTAATTGAAGTTCTGATAACTGAGAGCATACATATGTATGCAACACGTCGCCATGTTTAAAATTACATTAAGCATGCGAAATTTTTGAGAACCCAATTGCCAACATCGTCAATCTAGAAGAAATTACCTACAGCTACAAAAAGGAAAACCGAATTTTTTTCAAATAATCAAAGGAAATTATGGGCAAGACGCGAGAAGAACGCTGGAAGTCGCTAAGAGACCAGAAGTAGGTCTGGTCAACAATCTACGAAGCCACAAGGATAGAATTATATTATAAATTAATTACTATTATTATTATTAAATTTCAGCAAATCTCCGGTGATCATAAATGCATTTAGGATCCCCGGTAAGTACTGCTTTGTTTTTTTTTTATGGCTTAATATATATAGATATAGCGTAATTAATATTCAAGTAAAAGTTTTTTTTTTCACTTCAAATATCTAACTTAAACAATTTAAGATGTTCAAGCTAAGTAGCGAACATAATTTTTATTTTAGTTAAAGTAATCAGGAATTTTGATCTCTTCTTATGAAAATTTTCTAGCAAATAAGTAAAAATAATTATGAATTTGTAACTTTGTGTAGCTCTGGTTCGTTTATTCAATTTGGTTGAACTATGACAGTCTTCTAATATTTTTTGCTTTAATTTATTATACTATCACATATTGACAACACAAGAACTAAATTGATGAGTGATACCGGCAATTTTAATCTTCGATGAGTAATTATTAAAATTTGGAGTCAATTGCTAGTCTGAATGTACATTTACTGAATTAATTGTTGTATTAAAAAAATCTAAAATTTTCAAACTAGCAACTTTCATTGAAGTTTTCTTTGTGGTGGAATTTTGGAAATATTTTGTCTTCCTTGGAGAAGTTTGAGAAATGAATTACCGACCTATGAAAGGTAAATCGATGCTGTAAACCATTCTTGTAAATTCCCGTGTCCCTCGGAGCTGCTGTCCCATGTAATAACAGGGGTCCCAGTTAAGGCTCATAGATGTCTCTCGCTAGCAACAAAAGAAAACGCGGGATACCAAGCTCCGGTCATTAGCAATTATGGCTGCGAATTGTTTCGGAAGTAGTGGGTTCTGGGTACAGGGCCTAAAGATTCCAAAATCAGACCAGTGCACGTAGATGGCGCAGGCAGTGTTATTTGTTTTGAAATTGGCTTAACCAAACAAATTTGGAGGAGAACTGGTGCAGCGACGATGTGTCATTACAATAACATAACTTCGCGTCGGGTCGTCGACGAAAACACATTTTATTAGGTTGATAATTGCCAGTGTACAATGTTGTTATTTATTCCATCTTTTCTTACTTTTCAGTAATTAAAATTTTTCAGTAGTTTAAATTTTCGTTTGTGATGTTGACAAACCAGTCTTTACTGGTTTCCTGCTCCGGTTCCAATTGGTTACAGTAGAGTTTCCGCCCCTAGAAAAAATTATATTTTTTTTGCAAATTCCCATTCCCTTGAAATTGGCCCTCTTCCGACCCACACCCAATCGACGAGCTATAGCCGGCAACCTTTTTAAGGAGGATTCGGGGAAGAGTGGGCCTGATGAAGTAGAGCAATATCTAACTTTGGCTCTGGAAATCGAGCAGCTAGATAGCTTGCTTCGGTTTTTTTCTCAACTGTAGGAGGTAACTCCTCAAGGAGCCTGGCGCCCGGATGCGCCGTGTTAGCGTTCCGCTTATCTTTAAATCCTCCGACCTGTATTAAACAGAGACTGAAGGTCACTCTGTTATACAACCTCATTCAAACAGTGCGATGTAAACAATAATCTCTTTCAATTAACAGAGTCAACTATTTACATTCGTTTGTTCTCAAAATTATTCTTGCCTCAGCTTACCCAGATGCGCCGCGATTTGTGTGCCACTTAAGCGCAAAAATTTTTCGACGGATCTTTACGGTTGCCTTGACCTTGTAAGGCACGGAACCACTATCGATTCTCCTGTCGATAAACAGTACATCGTAAACGGTTATAACCTGAGACCACTCAAGCTTACATCTTACATTTACGGTCTCCGGGAAGACAGCATTTCTAGGACTACCTAAAGAATTAGCTCTAATTCCCTTATTATGGTACTATGGAATTCTCATATGACCACATAAGAGAGATTCTGACATAGTTATAAGCTTGGAGACATAGCATACTTAATACGCCGCTCTAATCCAAACAATTACTACTGCAATCGACGACGGGATTATCAACTCATGGAACCGGACTAATTTTCTTAACTTGCAAAAAACCGTATTAAATTTTGACTGCAGATCACTCAATTCGCGCTATCCCACTTACTTTTGCAGCGATTATTCCAGCTTAGCAGACTTGCTCTGCTCTTATCTCACAACAAGGTTTTGTAATCCATACTAGCCTTCGCTGTTTAAGATTAACTTCTCAAGATTCTACAGATTAATTCACTAATTTACATTCCTCGTGATTTACCTTCTTCATATTATTGGGGAAGATACCAATGTTCAAGTAACTGATAACTGACGCTACGACTCAGCCACAGCGACTAATTTTGTCGAATCAAAAAAAAACCTTTGCAAAACTTGAATATAGGGCTTGTCAACCTAAGTTCATAGACCCTATATCCTAAGGCCATAATTGTAACGTGATGGTCTTGGACAGCAAGTCGCATGCCCCTGGGATTGAGGCACCCATTTCACTGCCCAGATTTGTCCACTCCGTACATGTTCGGAGGTATTTCTACGATGAGAGCAACAGCGCACTGGGCGCCAGGTTCCTGGGAAGAAAGGATAAATTCTTCACAGTAATTACGGCGGCTGTACCGGGCCACACAAAACTCCCGCGAGAATTGCTGAAATGGAGTTCGTGAAATCCTAGTCAGCCAGAGTCCGGTACACCCGCTTAGAACCAAAAGGGAGATTATGCGCAGCAGCCCTCATTCTCACCCTCCCATATACCTCCTTAAAAGGTGCTGCCAAGCTCGCCGGTGTGGGCGTGGGTGGAAGGTGAGAATTTCTCGAAGTAGCAAACCAACAACAACAAAAAACGAATGGAGAAGAAAATCCCTTTAATAATTATGCATACAATCAAACTTGCCATCCATTAGCTCACATAAGACCAGAACCATCGCTCTGCCTTAAATGTGTAAACACGTTACCAGCAATCATGTTTACGAACACGCAAGTCCGACTGACCAGCTGATTTTTTGACTGCATATCAAAATTCTAATAATATTTTTCTACTGCCGACAACCCCAAATAAAAACACAAATAATAATATTTACTGGGGCCCTGACCCAGTCTCGAACCCAAGCTCGCCGAAATCAACACATCTGCTTATGGAGTTTTCCCATTCGACTATACCCATCTTACCGCAAGTTCACTCTGCAAGCAACTTAAACGGTTTACGCATGGCGACAACAAGTTATTGTGACTTCAGCACATGCTCAGCTGGGCTATAATAACAATTCCAGTCCCAAGCGCAAACAATGGTTCGATGACACCGAGCTGTAATACGGAAAGAATAACACCAAACAAAATACTCGCTCCATAACCTCACCCACTATCACGGCGCACTGGAGAAAACTTCGGCAAGTATAGATTACTGTTTATTGAATCATAATTTCACAACGATATTAACCATTCAAAATAAAAACGCAAACCAACCTTTCTAATCTAATAGCTTCAATACTATGTATCTCTATTTTAATGTTATTCAAATTAAATTGATTTTTTTTTCTTTCAATAACACCGATTTCATTCAACAATCGGGTTCGATACTTCATCAAATCAAACCAAGACTCAAAAATAATGTTTCCATTTCAAGGAATGTATGCTACGCTAAGTCAATACTTTACTTATTATAAAAAAAAAATCCTCTGCCACAATTCAATCGAAATTTAAATGAATAAGGAGTTCTAATTTAATACTTCACTAGTGAACAAATTATTTTTACCTTACTTGCAGAAAGAATTTAAGTACTAGTAATATGTGAAAAAACTACAAATTATGATATACATGCTCGCAATAAATTTAGTTCATTTGCCTTGTGCCTTGTGTTACGTATATATATATATATATATATATATATAACTCAATAATAAATTTAATAAAAAAAAAATTTAAGGAAATTTCAAGTACTCACCGGGATCCCAATTGCAATTGGCTTCCGGTGGGTAGACGGTGGCTGAAAGCTTAAAAGTTATGCTACAATTTTAATTTTTAAGTAATCTCTCGTTGCAACTTGTTCCGGGCCTCCTTTCCTCATTACTCAAATGTTAGGCTTCTCCTCAAAATTCACGAAGAGGATTATTTCCGATGATTTCCTTTCCCCTTTGGTTTGCCTTAGTTTTGTTTTGCCTTTGGGGAGCTCTTCCTATATTTGCTGCCCTCGCCAGACGAGGATTACTTTAAATTTTAAATTTACCAAAAAATGGGTTTAAATATTTTTTTTTCTTTTTTTTTTTTTGAAAAGAAACCAGCTAAAAAATAAATTTCATTGATCACACTGCACCGTTTAAAGAGGTTGTATCATACCTAAATCGTTTTAAATAGACGACCTTATAAATACATAATGGGGGACTCGCAGGTGGCGTCTCAAAATTGAAATCTCGTTTTTTGTTTTTTCAATGGCAATATGAAACTAACGCAATCAGCATTTAGCCTGCTGGACGCGCTGAAATTCCATTTGGGTTTTATGATGTGTGAATTATACGAAAGTATTAGAAAATCTTACCTAATTGATCTATATCCTTAGATGGGGGACACGAGGTGTGGAATTATAATCCCTCGCTATTTCACCCATCGATAATTTTCCCTTCAAACACAGGGTTTAACTTTGAAATTTAAAAAAAATTCTCCCAGAATTCGTTGGGATTTATACACTTGTAACTATTAATAACCAAAAATTTTTAAGTTTTAAAAAACAACTACAGAACCACAATTGAAAATTTACGTAATTCTACCTGAACGTTTCAGCTCACGGGATCAAAAGGAAGGACGATTAAATACTTTTGTTGTAGTTGTTTGGTTTGTTAAATTTGCACCGACTTCAAAATGTCGTAATAGATATAAAATTAAAAATTATTTTATGCTTTTTAGCGCTTTTTGTGAAGTCGGTTCAACTTTTTTTTAAAAAAACTATTTTATTCACTTCACAACTTAACCTTACATGACATCGAAGAAAACCCGAAAATTACTTATGTTCTTCATTAAGCCGGGAAGATAGGAACAATACAGTGGATTGTTTCCAACCCAAGGAATTAAGGAAAAGTAAAGAAGAGCCCCGAAAAGAAAATTGAAAATAATTTTTTTTTTAAGAAGGAATCACAAAACGCTTGTTAAGTTCCAAAATTGTTTTAATTATACTTTTACAATTGTTTTTATAAATTCTAATTCGACGCGTTTCGCCTTGGTATGGCATCATCAGGAAGACAAAACTAAATAAAGTCTAGCAGTACATATCAAGCTCAAACAGAACATCCAATAACGGGCTCTTATAATTAAAATCTATTTGGTCATTGAGTAAATATTTACTTAATTGTCTAGCTTTTTTTATTTCATAAATTTCAAATTTATCTAACGTATGCCCTCCATCCAAGTAATGAAGAACGTTAATATTATTTAAATTTGTGTTATGTTTCTTACTAAGTAAATGTTTTGATAAACCAGAATGTGGTCTATTATGCTGCATCCCAGAAATATGCTCATTAAATCTTGTAACTATTTTTCTCCTCCCTCACAATCTTCACATTTAACTTCGTAGACCCCACTTTTCTTCAACTTTTTCGTTTTTGAACCAGACTTAATATTTGAAATTAATTTCTTTGATGTTTTATTACTGTATTTTTGAAGTTTTTAAGATTTTCTTAATTTTCTCAGACGCACTTTCCATGTATGGTACTTTTTTCCACATTTTCTGTTCATCTTTGTTATTATTATTATTTTTTAATAATGGGAAGATTAGTTTTAATGTATTCTTTTTCGATTTATTTTTCAATAGCTTATATATTATTTATTTTTTGTAACCGTTATTGGTTGCAATTTTTATAATAGTCTTAAGTTCTTTTTTGAAATTTTTTTCTGAGAGAGGCACCCTTAATAATCTATCGATAATAGCATGAAAAGATGCTAATTTGATATTCCAAGGGTGGTCTGAATTGAAAGGAATGACTGCGTCTGAGAAAGAGTCCCTTCTAAAAATATCGAAATCTAGCCTATTATCACAGATAGAGATTTTTAAGTCAAGAAAGTTAATTGTTTTATTTCCTAATTCTAAAGTAAATTTTATAGAATCGCCCAGTTTATTTAAAATCTCGTTTAAAAATATATGCAATTGTCGTGATGTACCGTCCAAATTACTAAAATGTCATCTACCTATCTATGCCAGCCAACAATATACTTTAGGATGTCACAGTCAAAGTTAAAAAGGTCATCTTCTAATTTGCTCATAAAATACTCAGCGAAAAACGGAGAAGCTGTACTGCTCATCGCCAAACCATCTGATTGTATGTAGACCTTATTATTAAAGTGAAAATAATTTTGTGATAGGCAAATTTCGGTCAAATTTTTTATCCCTTTTATAATTTTTTTCCCTATATCTTTAAATAATATATCTTTTAATTTTTTTATAGGTATAGAAGGCAATAAGTTGCATACGTCGAATGATACCAATTTAGCATTGTTTGGGATTTGTAAGTTATTCAGTTTCTGTACCAAATCAAATGAATTTTTAATTTCACATTTTGATTGAAAATTTAAGACGCCTGATAAAACTCTACTCATTGTTTTACTTAATCTCTGGGAAGGAGTATTTATAGCTGAGCACACCGGTCTAATAAGAAATCTTTTTTATGTAAATTTAAAAAACCATACAACACTGGGATAGGGGGGTTGCTGTTCTTTGAATAAAACTTATATTCCGAGCTAAGTATTAAATCTGTATTATTTACTGTCGGATCATAGTCTATTTCAGAAACTTTTCCGCTATTTAAAAAATCTGTCATCTTTTGTAAATATAAATTTTTCTGTAAAATAACTACTGTATTACCTTTATCTGCTTTTCCTAAAACCAAATCATCTTTATTAGTTTTAATGCTTATCCTAGAATTCCTAATTTTATTATTTCTTTATTCGTAATATGGTTTAAGCCGGTTATTGTAAACCGTTACTGTTCTTTTTCGTATTTGTATTTTAGTATTTTTCGGAACTAGGGATGCCGGTTACCAGATAGGGTCCTACCCAGACTTGTGAGAGCTTGTGCTTTCTACTTTTGCTCTTGAGTAGAACCTTGTCCAGCTTTGTCATAGCATGTCTTGGAGCGCTTTTTACTCGCTAATACATTTTTACGTGCCGTGGCGTAAAACCTTTGGAGTTTATACCTTAGCAAATCGTAATAACTTTCGTGCTTATACACGGGTTCTGGGTCTCGTTTTGAATTTGATGGGACATCCACTGTGAAACCGTAAGGGCAATCCATGGGAGTTAATTTCGTCCCTTCGTGTACACTATTATTGTACACGAATGCAGCGGTTCGCAGATATTGATCCCATGATTTTCATCCACAATTGTGCGGAGATATTCTATCAATGGGCGATGTGAACGTTCTAGAGCTCCATTGGATTGGGGGTGATAAACTGACGTTCGAAGCTTTTTCACCTTGAGCAGTTGAACAGGTCACTCAGGAAATTACTTCCCTGATTGGTGACTATTCGTTTTGGAATGCGGTAGCGTGTGACGATTTCGTCGAAGAAATTTCTTGCTACTGGGACTGCTTCTCCGTTAGGGATTGCATACCAATCGACGAACTTTGTGAGGTTATCTTGGAAAGTAAGAATATATTTGTTTCCCGTCTCGGTTTCTTCGAGGGGTCCAACTATGTCGAGATAAACCTTGTCGAAGGGTTGCTCTGCTATGTCCGTGATGACCATCGGCATACGATATTGAGGTGAGCTTTAATTGTTTGGCACTTAAGGCATCGCTTGATGTAATTTTTAATGTTATTTAGCATGTGCCTCCACCAGTACTTTCTTCGGATCCTTTTGTAAGTTTTAATTACACCCTGATGACCACCAAAAGGGGAATCGTGATAATCTTTTGATTTCCTCGGGGCTTGTGACGACTTCGGGCTTTGGTTTATTTAATTCGTCTGGATCGGTACTTGGTGAGATTATGGGGCTTGTATTATTGCTTGCCTCTTCTGCTGGAATTTCGTTTTTGTCGCTGAACGAGTGATCTTTTGTCTCGGGGCTTTCTGTAGCTATTGAGAGTTTTTCGCTTGAGCCCTAGTCACTGCGTTACATTTTAAGCGACTTTTATTGTTTAGAGGGGTGTTTCCATCTTCGTTGTCCGAATCCATTTAGTGGTGGACTTGAGCCGTTACCGTGAAGGTTTGGCCGTTGTCGTCTTCTGTGTTTTCCCGTGGAATGCGGCTTAATGCGTCTGCATTGGTGTTGTGCTTTCCGGGTTTGTATTCGATATTATAATCGAATTCGGAAAGTTTGTGGTGGAAACTCACCAAGCGGGAAGTAGGGTCTTTTACATTAAAGACTCCTTTGAGAGGTTTGTGGTTTGTGTAGACCGTGAATTTTCGCCCTTGTAAAGCAGCGAAAATTGCGTATGGCCCAGACAACCTTTTAAATTGTGGAGTAGTTTCGCTCAGCCTTGTTTAAAGTGCGGCTAGCGTAGGCTATGGGCTGGTCGTGACAAACTTCTCCTTGGGAAAGTACTGCTCCAAGGGGCTCGCTGCTCGCGTCCGTGGTGAGGTTAAAGGGTTTTGTGAAATCTGGGGGAGGGGCAATTAGAGAGGTCTTAATTTTCTCAAATGCCTCTTGGCACTTCTCTGTTCCTGTGAATTTTACATCCTTTCGGAGTAAATTCGTTATCGGCCGGACTATTTTGGAGAAGTCCGGGATAAAATGATTGGACTTGCCTGACTGTTGTGGGAACAGGGAAGGTTTGGACGCATGCCGTCTTGCTGGGATCTGGAAGTGCTCTTTCACTATAGAACACTTGTGGCCTAAGTAAACAACTTCTTTTCTTAGAAACTGGCACTTCTCTGGTTGCAGTTTTAAGTCGTTCTCTCTCATACAATCGAAGAATTTGCAGAGCTTTTAGTTATGGTCCGCTAGATTTTAACGGTAGATGACGATGTCGTAGCATTCGAGGTCTTGAAGACCTGTTAAAACAAAGTTCATGAGGCGTTGAAACTTTGCTGGAGCTCCTTTGAGTCCGATTGGCACGCGTTTGAATTCATAATGCCCATAGTTAGTGCTGAAAGCAGTTTTAGGTCGAACTTTTGGATCGACGAGCACTTGGTGATAGCCGTTGGCTAAATCGAGGGTCGTGAAGTAACGCGAGTTACCTAATTGGTCAAGAATATCCTCGATTTGAGGTAGCGGATAGGCATAGCCTATCGTTTTTTCGTTGAGTTTCCTAAAGTCAACGGCGACGCGCCACGTTTTTTCGTCGTCTGGTCTCGCTTTCTTGGGGTCGACTAGGAGAGGTGAATTCCAAGGGCTCTTGCTCGGTTGGACTATGTCATTATCCAACATGTCTCGGAGCTGTTCGTTTATGACGTTGCGCTGGGTTTCTGGCAACCGATACATCTTTTGATTTATGGGTGCCTGATCTTGCACCAATGGAATATCATGGGTGATGGAGTTTGTGTGCGTGAGCGAGTACGATGATATATTTAAAAAAAATATATCATCGTACTCGTAGCAGAGGCGTGTTATCGAAGATTTTTCGATTTCGCTTAGTGTCTCATTTAGACTAAGTTCCTCTGCTAGTCTAGTGAGTCTTGGATGATGTCTTTGTTCGTCCGGATCTTTATAGTCCGGGAATATAAATTTTACCTGTTGTAGAGTGGCCATCCTGCTGGCGCTTGAGTTTCTCTTTTATTTTAACTTATTTTCCTAACCTTTTCTAGTGTTACTTACGTTTTCTCCGGGGCTCTTATGCCTTGTTTTTTAAACTTATCTCTTATGGGCGTAGGAGTGTCTTTGGTTTTCTCGCTTACGTCCGTCTGTTTCTTAGATCTACTTTTGTTTTTCTTGATTACTTTGGGCGTCAGGGCTGGTGGCTTTGATTCACCGTTTTGTGCAGAATTTCGAGCTCCTTCCGCGCCGCTGATTTGTTTTTTTGGTACTGCTCTGGTTGTGTTAGAAGCTTTTGTTAATGGGATGACGGCGTAATCTTTGGCCGGGACAAGATTAAGGTTTAAACTTGTCTGGACTACTTGAAAGCTGTTGGTGTTTAGGATCCCTATGGTGACTGTCTCATTTCCGGAAGAGAGTAAGATGTTTGCCAGGAAGACTCCATCGCCTGTCTCTTGGGATAGACAAAGCATTTCTTCCGGTAATTTCAAAGGTAGTTTGACTACAATCTGTGATCGTGCAGGTATGCACAGAGGTTCTGTTAAGATTACCTGATGCTGCCTTATTTCGCAGGCCCGATTTTTGTTAGTCAGTTCTTCCATATCCTGCTCTTGTGAACGACAACTAGCATTCTCCGATTGAGATGCCTTGAGGATACTGCAGGTCGACAGTTTAACTACAAGAGGCCTTGACTGTCCCACACGTGTTTCTCCTTCGATTGGGTTCTCCGAACAGGGTTCATCCACTGCAAATGTTAGTGGAACATCGAACTCTCCCGGATTAATTTCAGTGCGAGGAAATTTTAACGTCATGTTGGGGCCCTCAACATTGCAGTTTTTAGATCGAAAGTCATTTCCTAATGGGCCGTCGTCGGAAAGACCAGGGAGCTTTTTCACAACCTGAAACTTACAGGAAATATTTGTGTTTAAGGTGAAGTTTCCCTGACAGGTGCCCAGTGACTTTCCGGTACCAAATGGCGTTTGTAAATTATATGTCTTCTAGGGTTTTTAGGGCTTTTTTCTTCATTATACTAACCTCAGCGTCGGTGTAATACTACTAGTTGAGTCGGGCCGTTGAGGCCGATATCCAAAGGAAGAGAGACTGTAGGGACACAGGATTCGGACGAATGAGGGTACCCTTGTTTTTTTGATAGTGGTTTCACTGTCGAGCCGGGAAGTTTTGGGTCGACTGCTCGCCGTTTCCCTGATTCTTTGACTCCCATTTTTTTTCTTTGCCGAAATTCCTCTATCGAGTGACCGCGGCGACCACAGTATTTGCATTTCAACGGTATGCTGAATACTCTGGGACCAGCCTTTTGGTCCTGTGGTCGTCGATCTGGGGTTCTTTGGGGATTACTAGAACCTGCGAGCATAGGGGAGTGTTTTTTCAAACACGCTTGGTAAGTGTGTCCCCCTTTTTGGAAAAAACTGCACTCGACGTTGAATCTGACATTTGTGGAGCGCAGACCTTGCACGTTTTCCCGGTAATTCGGTCTGCTGTAGGAATTACGCCGTGGAGGGTAGGGCAAACGTGGTGACTGCCGCTGGAAGTTAAATACGGGGGGCGTCGGAGCATGGGTCTGCACTGGCGGGTGATACGTGGTTGTAGTTCTTAACACCGCTCGCTTGTACTTAGGTCCACTGGAGCTGGAGGGGAGTAGTCTGGGGCTGCTTGAGATTGCACAAAATGGGTGCTTTGTTGCAGCTTCTCCATGTCTAATGCCTTTTGGATTAGGTCTTCCAACGTGCTTTCTGTGATGGTCAACAGGTATCGACATAAGCGAGCGTTTAAGACTCCAAAGTCCTCCACTACCCTTTGACAACTGTGCTTGCTGCGGCTTCGTATTTGGTCTGCGTCGCCTCCATGCACTGCGTCAGCAGCTGCTTCACCCTGTTGGCGAAGACAGAGAGAGCCTCACAGGGGTTCTGACGGGAAGTTATGAGTCGATTGACGAGCTCTTGATATATAGGTTGTGACTATTTTCTCCAGAGAATAGGGGGCCCAATTGAGCAGTTAATTTGGCTACTTTTGCATAATCGGTTGCCATAGTGGAGTTCTGGTTCGAGTCGGCGGCGGGCGAGTCTTGTGCGAGAAATTGATTTAAACCTTCTTTCTTTCAGGAAGTCTTGTAATGATTGTCTGAAGCAGTGTTGCCAAGGCGTCGATGAACAATGTCACTAGACAGGGACTAAAAAGGACACCATTTTTTAAAAAAGTCACCAGATACAAAATAATATTTTTTTTTTCAAAATTGCTTCCAATATAATATTAGAAATTTCTAAGTAACAAAAATGTAAATACTACTACTTAATAAAAGACTGTATTTCATTGGTGCTCATTAACTTAAACTTCGTGTAATTTCTTCCTTTCAATTTGTAAAAGGAAAGGGAGGAGAAACAGTCAACTATTAGAATGTGATAAAATTCTAATTTAGTGGGCGATCCTCTTATCGTAAGCGACAGAAAATGAGTATCGTTGAAAGTTTCAGGATCCCGCTGGAAAGTCATGAAGTCTGACAGGAAATTGTTCGAGTTGTTTACACATGCGTTTTGCTTAACAACAAAAGCATTAAATGGGCCCTCTAGAATGTGTGGTGCAACACCGGTTGTAGCTGAATTAAGTACAGCAGCAGCAAATATGTACAAAAATAGTCAAAAACAATGAGAAATGCCGAATATTTACGTTAAAACGTAAAAGAGTGGGAGACCATTTGGTGGCATCAGAAGAGTTTCAAAATCACAGTGTCGCTAAAAAAAATATCAATTATTAGAAAGGTATTCGAAAACACCAGATTTGGTGACAAAGTCCATGATTTGGCATCACTGCATTAAAAGTCACCAGAAGTCACCGCAGTGGAAGTTAAAAATCACCAACTTTTAGACGTGTCTGAGAAAACAAAATTCTGTCACTAGGGAGGTGTTCGAAAGCACCAGATTTGGTGACAAAATCACTGAATTGGCATCACTGGTCTGAGGTGTTCCTCAGTTGGGCTTACTAAATAGATTTCTGTATTGTCCTCAGAAGGGAGTATGTGCGAGAATCCGTCTAGCTTGGCTTGAAAAAGTGCAGCTTCCCTAGATCTTTTAATCTTTCCTCGCTGGACTTTGTAGTCCGGTTTGCAAAATGATGACGGTCCTGCTTCTGAGGGTCATTCCTGCTGAGCTTGTCCCTGGTTGTCCCGGGGTTAGTGGGGGTTCATTGTCCTGAGTTCGCTCAGTGAAGACCGATGTCTTGGAACCCTGTCGAGGTCTTGCTTGAGACCTCGGGAATTCTGGAGATTCCTCAGTGGTGTGCTCCAATGTCAGTGAGGTTGCGAGGAGGTCTGCTGTTGACTCCTCGATGGGTGATTGTACGGGGTGGCGTGGTTGTCCTCCGACATAAACCACTGCTAGTAACTGGGGTGTTGCAAGGGGGGCTTTTGACCTTCCTTACTTCCCTTGTTTGCCGTCTGATAGAGTTGTGTTGGGGAAAAGCGGGGCTTGTGCCTGCTTCAGCGATTCCCTTTTCCAATCTGCTACTGGTGATTTGTTGAGTGATGATGTTAGTTGTTGTCGTCTTCTTCGGGCTGGGACGGATCCCATACAGTTCCACCGGTGGTGCTGGCTTGCACTTTGTGGAAGCGTTGGGGGTGACTCCTCAGGGCTATTGGCTACCCGGGAAAGCTTAAGTTACTACCTTTTGTTCGACGTAGGATACCGGCTGCGCCAATTTTTTGTTACCTTTTACTCAGGAATTCCCATTGATACATAAACATTCAGAAGAAATATCAAACACTTCTATTAGTCTGTCAGAGCTATGAAGATTTAATCACTAGCTCTGAGGATTGACAAAAAAACAAGAAGGCTTCCTTCTTAAATGAGAATTTATTTCATTCTGAAAAATACAATTAATCGAAGTGATATTTATATAATGCGATATTTATAGAATTGTGTTTCAGAAAAAATGTGCAGTGTCACAGTATTTACCGGCAACCAAAATGAATCTTGACTCTAGAAGAAATTGTCGACTGTTAATTTTGTTTATGGCTCCAAATTCTGGGTAATTGATATTTTCAGAATTTGGAATGTTAAATGCTTACGTAAATTGAGAATTAGGAAATTTATAAATTGCTGACTTAATTTAAATATTTAATGTTTAATAATCTAGAGACTTAAACATTCTCCCCGCCTTGAGTTTGTATCCATCATAAATTTTTCATCTAGGTTCTGCTGATGTCGTTCCTTTGGGATGGGAGGTAGAGGCCCCTTCTTTAATGGCCGGGATAATTTGATGGTCTTCGTTCTCTTCCAGCGGGAGTAGGTTAAGTAGCTGGCAATTGTTAATAACACAGCAATTATTACGTAGCTCACTGTATAGTGATGAACATCATGCGATCTTATTTTGTTGGGAAAGGCGGTTACTGTCTTCAGATCTTCAATTCTTGTAGTTAATTCCTTCATTTTTTGTGCGTTTGTTTCGAGATGAATTTCGGACGAAGTTAGTTGTGGTGGTGTTTGGTTTGATTGCAGATATTCCTGGATAAGGTTACTTATGTTAATACGTGGAATAAATGCAGCTGCTAGTTTACTTTGATAACGTCCATGGCCGCTAATTGTCATTGATATTTGTTTTATTAGGCATTCTGGACGTAGTTTGAGAATTCCACTTCCACTAAGTGTTTTCAGAAAAACTTGAATCTCACACACCACATTGAATGTAGTTTCTATGTCCATTGAAGATAACCAATTGTTGGGCGAGTGAAGCTGTAGCCATACTTTCGATGATCTTGTTGTTCGGAATCGGCACTTTGGAGATAACGTTTGTCGATTTCACAATGACTGACATTTGATTTTAAATTATAAATTGGATGATTCTGAAGACATAAATATTGTTCATCGTCAATGATTTTGCATTTATCCATTCCTTTTTTTTTTATTTATTAAAGCTTAATGCAAGCTATTACATAAAAAAAAAAATAACAAAATAAATACTACAAACTAAAATAAACAATATTTCATAACAGATAATGTAAGCTACAATATAAACAATGATTATGATAACTATAAACTGGGAGGAAGGAGAATTAGGAAGGGCGATCAAGATGGGCGGGATAAAGATATAAGGCTTTGTGAAGGAATGATTTACTCAGATGGAAGTCAAAGGAGGGAAGGTCGAAGCATCCTGGTAATTGGTTCGCGTTGACCGTAGTTCGTACGATGGCGGTCGAGTCGGAAAAGGGGAGTAGATCTAAGGTTGCGAGGGTTGGTATAGATAGGTAAAGACTGCAGGATTGAAGGGCAGTCTGTGGCACCAGCTAGTAGCTGATGAATGAAGAGAACGTCGGAAACATCACGACGTTTACTTAGGGGTTGTAAGTCGATCAGTTTCAGACGGTTTTCATAAGGTGGAAGGTTGAATCTATCTACTCATGGAAGATCACGTAGAGCAAAGCGAATGAACCTACGCTGGACAGATTCAATTCTGTTAATGTGGGTTGTTTGCGTGGGTGACCAAACCTGGCTGGCATATTTAAGGAGAGGTCTAACGAAGGAAATATAGAGAGATTTGGAAACATAAGGATTGGAGAACTCTCTAGACCAGCGCTTCACAAACCCTAGCGCGGAGTTAGCTCTGTTAATTATGCTATCAATATGGGAACGGAAATTTAGTTCACTATCACAGATTATTCCTAGGTCACACAAAGAGGTAACGATAGGGACTGGTACGTTGGTTAACATATATGTTCTCGGGGTGGGTGTAAGACGCTTGCGGGAATAAGAGATGGACTGGCATTTGGAGACATTGAGCTCAAGAAAGTTTTTCATGCACCATGTGGTGAACGAATCGAGGTCATTTTGCAGAAGAAGAGAGTCGGTTGTGGAGGAGATATGTTTAATTATTTTCATGTCATCAGCATAAATGGACACCTCTGAGTATTTTATGACACAATCAACATCATTAATTGTAAGGATGAAAATTAATGGACCGAGTTGGCTGCCCTGAGGGACGCCGGAACGAGCGACAATGGGGTTAGAAATGGATGAGCAGAAAAGAACATTGTATTCATGGTTGTTGAGGTAGGATTGAATCGAGGAGATGAATCTGGGGGGGGGGGGGAAGCCTAGGCGATCAAGTTTAAACAGGATAACGCTATGGGAGATCTTGTCAAAGGCTTTACTAAAATCGGTGGCGATAACATCAACATCTTTACCGTTTTCCAGGGCACATAGTGCTTTGGAGACGAATTCGGTAAGGTTGGTGGTTGTAGATCTACCTCTGAGGAAGCCATGCTGGGAGAGGGAGCAAATAGACTTACAGTGGAAGAACATGGAATCATAGACCAATTTTTCGAATAGTTTACGTATTGATGATAATTTAGCAATGGGTCTGTAGTTGGATACATCGTTCTTGCAGCCTTTTTTGAATATGGGAATAATATAAGAGTTTTTCCATAATTGAGGGAAAACCCCTTGAGTAACCGAGAGGCGTAAAAGCAAAGTAAGGGGTTGAACTAGATGCATGGCACACTTTTTCAGAACTATGGCCGGAATGCCGTCAGGACCGGGGTGAAAGTCATCCGCAAGCCCGTTAATACTGGCAGCGATTTGTTCGGGGTCAGGGTTAAACGACGTTTGAGTGCATTTGTCCAAGAATGAAAAGTAGCTAAGGTCAGGTTGGAGCGAATTGTCGCTGAAAGATTTACTGAAGAAGTGTGCAAAGAGGTTGGCGATAAACTGAGGATCTGATGAAGAGGTATTCTCGAGCTTAAGGGTGGAAGGGTAACCATTAGATTTCTTCTTAGAATTAATAAATCTATAAAAGCACTTGGGGTCGGATAAGAGGCTTGTTTCCATCCGTTGGAGGTACTCATGGTAGAGGGTATCACAACGTTCAGAAAAAGAGGTGTAAGCAGACAAGTAGGAAGAGTAGTCAGACTCAGTCTGGGTCAGAAGAAAAGTTTGCCAACGTTTATTTCTCCTGTTGCGGAGAGAGCGTAATTCTTTGTCGTACCAAACGGGGGATGAGGAGCAGTTTTTACGAGGAAGAAGAGGGATAGATTGTGAGGCAAGCACGTATTTCCGAATAAAGCGCCTCTACAGCAACGTCTATTGGAAGATGTTGAGGGATATTGCCAATGTTGGAGTTGAGGAACAAGTGATTTAATTTTTCAAAGTCGCCTTTACGAAAATTGAAGGAAAGAGAAGACTCGGAGCCTGAAAGGGCGCGAGGATGTTCGTAGGAGAAAACAAGGAACAGGGTAGGATGGTGACGATCGAGGGAGGAGAGGAGATGTTCGCTTTCCGCGACAGCGGAGTTAACTGGGTCTGAGGAAAAGATTAAGTCTAATTGTCTGTCCAGAAAGTTTCTGACTCCACTAACTTGAAAGAGACCAGAAACAGAGAGCTGATCGGTAAAAAATGCTTCTTTGGCGGAAGAGGCGTTTAGGGGGACAAAGTGTGAACAGTCCTCAGATAATGACCATTGAATACGGGGGAGGTTAAAGTCACCCAGTACAATGAATTCATCGGAGGCGTTAGCGTTCTCAGGCATGGTGTCTAACGTTTCAATTACGGGCTCGTAGGCTTCTATAGGTTGAGAGGGACGAATATAACAACAAAGAATATACAGAATACACTTATTCAGTGTTAATTTGATGCATACAAATTCAGATATTGAAGAGTCGGAGGTCTTAAACAGGGTGGCATCATAACGGTTGTGAGCAGCTATGAGAACCCCGCGGCCTGGTGGGTCATTTTTGCCTACACAACCGTCAACACGGAAAATGGTATAGTTAGGAGGGAATAGTTCGTTGTCGAGAATTCCTTGTATTAGATTGGTTTCAGTTAAGGCAAAGATATCGTGCGGGAATTCGTGGGAGTTTAGGAAAACATTGGATGTTTTTGTGCGAAGTCCTCTGACGTTCTGGTAATAGACTGACAAGCTGCTGGGGATAGGTACTTGATCGGAGACCGCAGGTGCATTAGGGGGGAGGTCAGAAATATAGAAAGCGGGGGGGTTAGGAACGAAAGTAGTTTAAGGAGTCGTTGCGACTTTTTTGGAGATGGGAAATGCGGCGAGAACTGACGTACGCAGCATAGGTGGATAGATCTTCTGAAACCTTATGGGAAGGGATATTGAATGATTCGTGGTACTTAGTAAAAGGTTGATGTAAGACTGTTGTATCTGTGGGCAGGCCTTCTTGATGTATACTTAACATGACGTTGGTGAAGGTTTTACCATCAATACAGACGGAATTCGGTTTGTCGTGCAGATAGGCAAGAAATAGACGTACGTTTTCGTAAATGCGACGGTCCCGAAAGCGGGACAAGAGGTATCGTCCATCGTTGGAATCCGCAGAGCGCAAAGTCAATTTAACTGTAGGTGGGAATAGGGGATCGATAAATGAGTTATGTTCGGATGTAGGAGTTTTGGTTAGCTGAAGGGGCGGGTTAGCGGAGGTAGAAAAAGTTTGAGAAGGGGCGATAGTGAAAGAAGATGATGACTTGTAATTAAATTTGGTTTGAGTCATTGGGTAATATCGGTCTCTTAGTAAAATGATGATGAGGTATTCAATCGATGGTTCTGTTAAAATAAAATTATCTTGATGTGGAGTAGGAATCGGAAGTAACTCAAAGTACTCATCTTGCTGCAATGGAATTCGTATGTCAAATAAAACATACGATTCTGTCCCTCTTGTCGCTGCTGTCATCAGATTATACAGCAGTAAACCGTTATTCTCTCCATTTCCAGGTATAGTTAAGGTAAAAGGAATGTGTGATTTAATTGGTGCGAGCTGATTTTGAAGTTGCATTGTAGACAAGAGTAAGGGGTTGATCTTGATGGAGATCTGTAAATACATCAAGAGGAGCTGGTTGCCTTCTATTAATATAAATAGTGAATTTAAGGTTTGTATATGTGTCTTCGTGTACTTATTGGTGGCTGTGCGCATGTAAGTTCTGGCTCTGTTTATGGTGTTGGTTTGGAAACTGTATTTGGTTATTCTCGGTGCCGGCTATTGTCTAATTGCTTGATTTCGATTCCCCGTTGTTGTGCTCCGCTTTCTTTTTGCACTTGTGTTGTAAAATTTTTCAAAATTTCGCTTTTGTTTCGGAGATATACAGCTTGCTTTTCTATATATGTGCATTGAACGCAAAATAAAATGTTGACCTTTTGCGGTCGTTCCCCCTTGCTGGCATTTTTGTCTTTATTATTGTTTTTGTTTTTTTTTTGAATGGTAGCTTGGATAAACTCGTCCTTGCTGTGGAGGGCCTAAAATCAAGCTCTGAGTCTCTGCTTGAGAAACGTCATGATCTCTCATCTAGGTTATCTTTTTTGTCAGCTGGTTTTGACGACCTTCGGACGACGCTCTCTGGTGTGGACGGGTCTTCGCCAGCACTGGCAACCAGCTGTGAGCCGGTGATGCCGATTTTTGATGATCTCCGCCGTAGCGTTAAACATATCAGAGCGGACCTTGGCTCCTGGCAGACTGCTGTTAATAGGAACTCCGATCTGCTCAGCACCATTTCCTCTAATGTTGGAAGTCTGCTATCGCGTGCTGTTGTCAAGCCTGACGCCTCTGTTGTTTCTGGTGCCTCCATTTTGCCTGAGGCCAATGTCCCTCGGCATGACGATTCTAAGAAACAGTCTGGGTCTCGCTCTAGACGCCGGCGTCCTAGAGTACCCAATGGCCCTGTTAGCCCATCTCCCACTCCTCCCCCTGCATCGAACCCAGCTGGGAACATATCTCCCGCCCCCTCTCAATCTAATCCTCACCCATCACATGGCACATCTCCATTAAGATCTATTAATGTGTCTCGTAATGAGGGTTTCACTCTGAGGATTGCGCAACCACCGCGGTCCTTTTTTGTTTCCCGACTTGATCCATCTACTTCTGTTGATGACGTTATTGGCTACGTGAGAGAGAGGAGTGGTGCTGAAGACTCTGTACTCCTCCGTTGTTAACTTCTAGGATCTCGTCATTCTCAAGGACTCATGTCGTCTTTTAAGTTGACATCGTCGCCAGAGCTTTTTGAGATTATGTCTGCCCCCGATTTCTGTCCCGAAAATATCATTGCACACGAGGTTGTGCCCATTCGGAGGCTTGCGGGAAGCACTCAAAACAGAACCTCTTCTAACAACCAAAAACACTAAGTACGCTATCCCTTTACTACCAAAATGTAAGGGGATTAAGAACAAGAACAAGCCAGTTATTTCAGGCTTCTCTTGCTTGTTGTTACGACGTCATCGCTCTGACCGAGACCTGGCTTTATAATGGTTTTAACGATGCAGAAATTCTTGACGAGTCCTATCAGATTTTCCGTAAGGATAGATACTCTGACTCTATGGCTCGTGGTGCTGGTTGCATGTAAATCGCATTTGAATTGGCGGCGTTGTTGATATACCTGTTTATTCCGACACACTCTCAATCGAGCTCTTAGCTCTTAAGATATCTCTCGAAGTTGCATATTTTCCTGCTATGTTGTTATATCCCTCCAAACTTGACAAACTTTGCTGATGCAAATGGTCGAAGTCTTTACGATATTTTAATTCTTAGCTTAGATTTAATTAATAATATGACAAACCCTGAGGACGAAATTATCCTTCTTGGTGACCTTAACTTACCCAACGTTCAATGGGTATTCAACGCTGATGACGATGACTTCATCATGATGACTTACTGCTAAAGACTCCCATTTTCTTGACGCCATCTCCTCCTCTGGTTTACACCAAATGAGTGATGTAAAGAACTCTATGGGAAGGCAGTTAGATCTTATCTTTTCTTCCGATTTCGAGTAATACTATAGTTGAGCCAACTTCTCGCAAATTATCTGCTATCGACAGTTTACACCCGCCCCTTTCCATCTATTTTTGCTACGATGGTTCTAATATTGTTGACCCTGTGTTGACTTTAGAAAAAACTCTGAAGTTAGCTACAATTTCTATGCAAAGAAAATACCTGCTACTGCTCCAGTTTAGTAAACGCAGTAAACTGGTTGCATATTTTCCGGCTATAAAAGAGCTGGAAATTTATATCAAAAGCAGTTCACTTTCAACCTCTAAAGGATAATATCAAAAAATAATTATAAAACCAAAGTTTTTAAATTAAAATAATTACAAAAAATAAATCAAAAAATCTTTTACTAAAACATCAAAATAAATAAAATTTTCTGATTTATATTTTATAGTTACAGAACTCGGTGGAAGGATGGAATCATCCAAAATAGATAAGACAGAGAATAGTTCATCAACGATTAAACAGGAATCAGCCTCAGAGTCTTCAAACGATTGGAACCATATAGGAAGCCAGTCAATTTAAATAAAACATCGATAACGTTGACGACCTTTTGTAAGGATTCAGGATTCAGTCTTACAAACAATAAGGTTATTCAGAAGGTGAACTCATAACTGGAGGTTAACACGTGTCCTCCTCAAAAAAGTAGAGGTAATAAACATTAAATCAATTACCTCCACAACCCCAACGTAGATCAGTACGTTCTTGATTTTAAAAGGGCGGACTTCTCTGATCTTTCAAACAGGATCCTCTCAATCGATTTCCCATCACTTTTTTATGATTGTGATGTCGACGTTTGTGTTTCTGTATTTTATGATAAGATTTATGATCTGTTTAATTCCTGTGTACCACTTAAGCGGTCGAGATCATCCTGCCATTCTCCCCCGTGGTATACTAGGGAACTACGGAGTCTTAAGAATAAAAAAAATAAATTATGGAAAACCTACTTACGCTGTGGTAGCACGTCAGCTTATTCTGAATTCGTATATTGTCATGACTGCTTTTTAGCGTTATCTTCATCCTTATACAGGGAATACCTTGATGATATTCGCAGTAACTTGCATAATGATCCTCGTAACTTTTTTAAATTTGTAAATTTGAAGAAGAAAACTGATAATTATCCATCTACAATGTGGTATAATGGATCCTCTAGTTGTAGCGCGCCCGTTATTGCCGATAACTTTGCATCGTTTTTTGAGGGCGCCTTTTCACCAAGCAACTTTGTGCCTTCCCTGGATGATTTTGGCCATATCCAAACCGTCCCGCTACCTCTATTGCTTTGCCAATTATATCTCATGATTTTATCTTGAATGGTATCAAGGAGCTTAAACTGGACTTTTCCTCTGGTCCTGATGGTGTTCCAACCGCATTCTTGAGATCATGTTCTGATGCCTTACTCACTCCATTGGAACTCATCTTCAATAAATCTCTTCAGGCCGGTAGATTTCCTACGTTATGGAAGTGCTCCTTTATAATTCCTGTTTATAAAAAGGGGCACAAAAACTTCATAACAAATTATAGGCCAATCGCGAAGCTTTCCTGCATAACCAAGTTGTTTGAATCTGTTATATATTCACAGCTTGTTGGGCAGTGTAAGGGGTTAATCTCATCTAATCAACATGGCTTTCTGCCTGGTAGATCGACGACAACAAGCCTGCTTGAATTTACATCCCACATTATCTCTTCCTTCCAACAAGGTCTCCAGACTGATTGTGTCTACACCGACTTCAGCAAGGCATTTAATAAGCTCCCTCACTCCGTGATTATGCTTAAGCTTGAAAGGTTGGGTTTTCCGCCTTTGTTGCTCGACTGGATCTGCTCTTATTTAAAAAATAGGACTTACCGTGTCTCTTTCCGTAATACTTTATCTAGAGTTGTTAGGGCTTCATCTGGCGTGCCGCAGGGTAGCCATCTGGGGCCGTTGCTGTTTATTCTAGCCATTGACGACATTGTCCCTCTGATTAAGGACTCCAAAGTTTTAATCTACGCTGTTGATATGAAGATTTTCTCATGCGTTAGAAATAGTTATGATTCTTCCTGCATCCAGGAGGATTTGAATACCTTCAGGGTTTGGTGTGCCTCAAATGGACTGCAACTTAACCTGGATAAATGTGAAGTTATGTCTTTTTCTAGGATCATCAATCAGCTTGTCTTTGATTATACCTTTGCGGTTACTACTATCCGTCATGTGGAGTCCGTTACTGACCTTGGTGTAAAGCTAGACAGAAAACTCGATTTCACTCTGCACATAAACCATATCGTATCTCGGAGTAATTCAATCCTGGGTTTTGTTAAGCGCTGGTCAAGGGAGTTTTCTGATCGACAGACCCTCATTCACTTATTTTTTTCTTTAGTTAGACCAATTCTCGAATATGCATCTCAGGTTCGGTCTCCTTGCTATGCTGTTCATTCTAGACGCATTGAATCGGTGCAGCGGAACTTTGTTAGGTTCGCACTAAGGGACCTCCCGTGGAATGATCCATTAAGGCTTCCTCCTTATGAGGATCGCCTCCGATTGCTTAATATGCACTCGTTGGAGGAACGACGTAGAGTTGCTGACCTAGTATTTATTCACCAGCTTTTGAACTCGAATATAGATTCTCGCTCTCTTGCAAGTTTCGTAACTTATAGGCATGCTCCGTATAGGTTAAGGAGATTGCCTTTACTACATGTTGCTCATTCTCGTTCTAATTATGGTATGCATGAGCCTATTAATCGCATGTGTAGAGCCGTGAATATGTGTCCTATTTTTGACCTGGCTCTTACTAAAGATTCGCTTAAACGTTCTCTGTTATCAATGCAACCCTGATTGTTTTGTTTGGACGTGTTTTGGTTTTTTGTTTTACTAAAATTTTTCCTTTCATGGGTTGTGGGAGCCTCATTCACCTCAATATATGTTATATTCTGGTGAATAGGTCAATTGGTTCCAGGCTTCTGCCTGTGAAGTGCGCCTTCTGAGTTAGAAGGGTTAATTCTATTTTTATTGTTCGTTTTCGTATTGGGCACTACCCATATACTTGTTCAAGGCCTTGATGTGGTTTTCAATGATTGCCAACTGTTGTTGAATGGAGTTTTCTCTTTCCCTTATAATATTTGCGGTCGAGTCCAAAATTGTAGTTTGATTCTTTAAAAGCTGATTCCAGTTTGTGATTTCCAGTTTGTCGGTGAGGGTATTGCTTTCCAGTCTATGTGGTTTTGAGAGCAAAATTAGTCTAGTGATGATTTCAATTCCTGAGATTTAAATAAGTCCTTTAATTCCTTTAGCTCCGATTTAGTACCCACGAAGTTGGTTGCATTATCGCAGTAGATGGTTGCACAGTCCTCTGCGGGAAATGAATCGCTTGAGGCCATTTAAAAATGCAATGGCATTTAAGTTGCTTACAATCTCCAAATGAACAGCATTTGTCACGAATACTGCTATATACGCCTTTTCAGGAAACTTTCTGCGAAGCATGTGGTGAAATATGACTGGTCCACAAAAATCCACTCCAGTGGTGAAGAAAGGTCGCGCTGGTGTTACTCGTCTCGGTGGAAGGTCTGACATAACCTGGGTAATGGTTTGTGGTTTGTGTCGGAAGCAACGGATACATTTATGTCCTATTTGGCGCGCTAATGTTCTTACGTCTATCACCCCAAATTGTTGTTTTACGACAGTCGTTCACGTCTGCGGTGTTGCATGCATATGCTTTCTGTGAAGAGAGCTGAGCAGTAATTCCCTTAGTATCTTGAGATGACTGAGTGTTTTGAGTTGGGTTTTAAAGAGCCGCCAACTTTTCTTCAATCTATCTGAAAGATCTTCATCCCATGATACATTTGTTTTCCACAGTTCTTGAACAAATAACTTTCCGAGGACTGTCACAGGCCCTATTAAGCCGAGGGGGTCGAATATCCGAGTGATGGCTGAGAGGACTGTTCTTTTAGTTAGCTTGTCCGGTTCGTAATGCGATGTCTTGAACTCTATCACTATCTATGTACTCCTCTTCTAAGTCTTCAGTGTTGAGTGATTTTAAGACGATTTCTCAATGGAGTGAGACAATTTGTGCCCAGTATTTATTAACTGACTTCAGTTTTTGCGTAAAGCAAGCCTTTGAATGGGGATCATCAAGCTCTCTTTCAATTGATTCTAAATATCTGGCGAATGTTTTCATTGTTACGTCGAGAAATCGAAAAGATTTGGTCTCTTCAGCTTGTTTTGCATCTACAGACGTATATGCTCGTGCAATCTGCTGCTGTTTGCCTGCAGGATTATCCTTCAACCTTCGTTTTATTTTGAGCAGAAAGTTATTGTAGGTATCTTTCACCTGCTTCGGGTAAGCCTGTACGAAGTACGGGTGATCTGGCTGCAGTACTTTAAGCGGTTCCAGCTCTTCGTGATTTTTATTGAACTTACTGATGAATTTATTTAGGGAAGACTGGATCCGATCTATTCTTTCTTTCTTGCAATTATCCAATAGCTGGTTAATGAGCATCAGCAAGTTCAACGAGGTTTTCCATTGGGATTTACATTGCCTGAAAATTTCTTAGAGACCAGAAATGCGCAAGAAAACCAAATGTAGCTTAAAAGAGTTATGCTTCTCACCATCAGATGTTTTAGTTTGTCAGTATACTGCTACTTCGGACTATCTGGATGATGATGGACCAAGG
The DNA here is from genome assembly GCA_964036015.1 of Leptarthrus brevirostris. Classification (NCBI taxonomy): domain Eukaryota; kingdom Metazoa; phylum Arthropoda; class Insecta; order Diptera; family Asilidae; genus Leptarthrus; species Leptarthrus brevirostris. The sequence continues at coordinate 36,255,213 of OZ038373.1, forward strand.
TTGGTTGCTAATAACTGCGCAGACTTTGAATGCTGCTGACTTTTATGTCACCTGTAGATACAAAGTGTTCTAGATTTACTTCAGTAACGTATTCTAGTGGCTGCTACTAGTATCGTATTGCTGGCTACTGAAGCTTACGATGGTGAGTTAAAGCACTGCTTATGTTCCACAGGTAGTGTTAATCACGTTGGGGTCACCAGTTTGTTAGAGCTATGAAGATTTAATCACTAACTCTGAGGATTGATATAAAAACAAGAAGGCTTCCTTCTTAAATGAGAATTTATTTCATTCTGAAAAATACAATTAATCGAAGTGATAATTATATAAATCTTAAAGCTAACTAATCAATACGAAATTTGCGATATTTACAGAATTGTGCTTCAGAAAAAATGTTCAGTGTCACAGTATTTACCGGCAACAAAAATTAAGCTTCACTTTAGAAGAAATTGTCGACTGTTAATTTTGCTTATGGCTCCAAATTCTGGGTAATTGATATTTTTACGTAAATTGAGAATTAGGAAATTTAAAAATTGCTGACTTAATTTAAATATTTAATGTTGTTACGTGTTTTCCTCGTAGATAGGCGTAGAATACCCAGGGAAGCGCACTGGGTAGGCGTTAACTAGATAACCAGGGAAGCGTACTGGTTAGATAAGCTTCTCACACCAGGGAAGCGCTCTAGTGCGAGAGAGAACGGTATGAGTGACGAACACCAGGGAAGCACACTGGTGAGGGCGATAGCTAGATAACCAGGGAAGCGCACTGGTTAGACGAGTGTCTTGTACCAGGGAAGCACGCTGGTACAAGAGGGAACGGTATAGTGGCCAACACCAGGGAAACGCACTGGTAATGGCGATGGCTAGATAACCAAGGAAGCGCACTGGTTAGACGGGTGTCTTGCACCAGGGAAGCACGCTGGTACAAGAGGGAACGGTATAGTGGCCAACACCAGAGAAGCGCACTGGTGAGGGCGATAGCTAGATAACCAGGGAAGCGCACTGGTTAGATGAATATCTTGCACCAGGGAAGCACGCTGGTACAAGAGGGAACGGCATAGTGGCCAACACCAGGGAAGCGCACTGGTGAGGGTGATAGCTAGATAACCAGGGAAGCGCACTGGTTAGCCGAGTGTCTTGCACCAGGGAAGCACGCTGATACAAGAGGGAACGGTATAGCACACTGGTGAGGGCGATAGCTAGATAACCAGGGAAGCGCACTGGTTAGACGAGTGTCTTGTACCAGGGAAGCACGCTGGTACAGCAGGGAACGGTATAATGGCCAACACTAGGGAAGCGCACTTGTGACGGTGATAGCTAGATAACCAGGGAAGCACGCTGGTTACTTAAAACTTGCCTCACTGGGCTTACTTATATAGCCCCAAGTGCTCAGTCACCTGAAATTTAAATATTACCTTTTAACTCGGGCGGCTGTTTCTGCTGGCTTCCACTCGCTGAGATTGTTGTGGTCTCCTCGGCCCCCGGACTGCAACTCGCTTAAGTCCTCTGCCGGTCGGACTTATATGACCGTGGTCCACTGTTCCACAAATACTTTTGGTTGGCTTCTGGTCGGTCTGGTCTGGGCGACTGCTCGCCTGCGACTCCCTTTGGCTTCTGGTCTGGTCGACTAGGTCTGTTTCTGTCTTCTCATCGGTCTGATCCGGTCGGCTACTAGACGGTAAATGCCCCGGCTTCTGAGCCGGTCCTCTTTATATAGCCCGGCGGAGATCTGGCGCGGAGGCATTTCGACAATTTCTGACTTGGGCGATGTGTTACTGTTAACAGGTTTGCTGTTAACAGGTTTTGTAATTTTGTAACTTCGTTACAATGTTTAATGATCTAGAGACTTAAACAAGCCTAACTTAAATAACGAAAAACCCAATCAAACACTTTTATTGAACTGTACAAATTAAAGTTCACTCAATAACTAAAATTAAACTAACTAACAAAAATTAACGCTTACTATAACTTGAAAAAATTACACAGAAACTTATTAGATAAATTATCGGCAATATTACTACATTGAACCGTACAAATCAAAGTTCACCCAATAACTAAAATTAAATTAACTAACTAACTACAATTAACGCTAACTATAACTTGAAAAAATTACACAGAAACTTATTAGATAAATTATCGGCAATATTACTAGCGTCTTTTAATTTAACAATTCAAACTTGACCAAGCACTTAGCGTCATTAATTTAACAATTCAAACTTGGTCAAACACTTTTATCGAACTCTTTATACTAAATATACTTTTATACATTGATAAATGAACATTCAGAAGAAATATCAAACACTTTCATTAAACTGTAAAAATTAAAGTTAACCCAATAACTAAAATTAAACTAAACTAACTACAATTAGCGCTCACTATAACTTGAAAAAATTACACAGAAACTTATTATATTGATAGGAGTTGAACTACTGACGGGGACGGACGTGCCGCCGTGTCTTGCTCCCCAATAAATTTTTAAAGCGGTTGCGAAAGCGAATCGAATTTTAAAAAATCAAAGTGCTAGTGCCATCTTGCCGGAGTGAAGGGCTTTTATGCTCTACTTGAAAGCACAGTCTGGTGAGTCCGTTCCTATCTATTTTTTATTTTCTTCCATCCAACATTCAATGTAGTACAATCGTGCTGCATTGAATGCGTTTAACGGGTCTCCACTGCTGAGCATTTAGCTGCCTTCGTCGAGATCAAAGTTCAGCACAGCAGGCATAACACTGCTGCTGGCTTTGTTTTCACAGAGGTCGGCTTTGCTTTGCATCTGTGGATCCCGTTCGTCAGTCCTTGTGTTTGTGTACGTTTTCGTTTGTTTTGTTTTGGGCAAATTAAGACCGGGACTATGCAAAAATTTTTATTTAATTTTTGCAACATTCGTGGCTTAAAAAGTAACCATTTTTCGGTTTACTGCCACTTGATCGCGGAAAATCCGGCAGTTTTTGCACTAAGCGAAACCAAGGTTGTTTCCGATTCTGATATTAATCAGTATCACATCCCTGGTTATCACTTAGTGCCGCTCTTCTCTCCTCAGAGGGGAATCGCGGTTTATATTAGAAATGATGTGCCATTCTCCTATCTCCCTCAATTCTCTTCTACTAATCCAGAATTTAATTATGTCTGGATTAGATTTAAACTCTATCGGCACATTATTCACTTCTGCTTTTTATACCGCAGCCCGAATATGTCTGACACTGACACTGTGTGCTCCTTCGATAAACTGTCTTCCGATATCGATAAGATTTTGGAATTATCCCCCTCTTCTGAAATCGTTCTTGCTGGAGATTTCAACGTCCACAACACACAGTGGCTCAGGCATTCTTCTACCACAAGCCCGTCTGGAAGACACGTCGAGTTATTTAGTGAGTCTTTTAATTTACAGCAACTGGTTGAGTGTCCGACTCGTGTTCCTGACACTTCGGGGCACAACGCGCACCTTTTAGATCTATTTCTAACATCGCATCCAGAAAAATACTCGGTTTCGGTGACGTCTCCCTTGGGTAATTCGGACCATTGTCTAATCTCCGCCCAATTCTCCATCTCCTCTCTGACAACCACTAATCTAAACTCCACCAAAAGATTAGTGTGGCATTATAAAAATGCTGATTGGGCGGGACTTAATAAATATCTCAGAGAGCTGGACTGGTCTGATTGCTTTTCTATGAAGGACGTTAACAGAAGCACCGATTATATCTTGAACATCCTATGGTTTGGAATGCATCGCTTTATTCCTCATAGCTTCAAGAACATCAAACCAACTAACACCAATTGGTTCAATAATGACTGTTTCGCAGCCATTAAAAAGAAGGAAGCAGCCTTCCAGGCATATAAATTGTGCCCTTCAGAGGAATCGAGACGTATCTATAGAGATGCGCGGAATATTTGCAATTCAGCAATTAGCCGGGCTAAGTTCAATTTCGACCAGAGCATCAGACGGAAGGTATTTTCTACTCAAAAGGGTAGTAAGGGCTTCTGGTCTCTAGTAAAAACCGTAAAGAACAATTTCACCTGTTCGTCAACACCACCACTCATTTATAATGGGAATGTTTTTACTGACTCATTGGACAAGGCCAACCTGTTTGCTGCTAATTTTGCTGCTAACTCGTACTTGCCACCATCATCGCAGCCACTTCCATCTCTATCACAGTGCATTAGTAGGCAAAAGCCGCTACACTTTCGCACTCGGGAAGTTTTTAGAGTACTTTCGAAACTCGACGTGTCCAAAGCTACAGGGCCTGATGGTTTCTCGCCCCTTGTTTTAAAATGCTGCGCCTCTGCTTTGGCTAAACCTCTGCGCAAACTTTTTCACCTGTCATATTCAACAGGAATATTTCCAAGTGTATGGAAACTTGCTCATGTCCAGCCGATACTTAAAAAAGGAGAGGCATGCGACCCCTCTAACTACAGACCAATTGCACTAACCTCGATCATATCCAAAGTTTTTGAATCACTCATCAACTCTCAGTTGTTGACATATCTAGAAAATAACCATCTTATCAACGATTGCCAGTACGGTTTCCGCGCTGGCCGCTCAACCGGAGACTTACTAACGGCTCTAACGGAGCGTTGGAATCATTGTCTCCATAATTTCGGTGAGTCCGAAATCGTCGCTCTTGATATTTCAAAGGCTTTTGATAGAGTCTGGCATGCTGCCCTTTTAGCCAAACTTCAAACATTTGGTCTGCATCCTACCCTCGTTAAATGGATAGAGAGCTTTTTGTCAGGCCGTTCAATCCGTGTAGTTATTGACGGCGTTACATCTGCATCCCACGAAATAAATGCCGGTGTACCTCAGGGTTCAGTTCTTTCACCAACTTTATTTCTTCTTTTCATCAATGATCTCTTATCCCTTACTCTCAATCCTATTCATAGTTTTGCCGACGACAGCACCCTTGATTTCGCGTACTCATTTGATTCTGTAATGAATTCACGTGGAAATGCTACAGAAGTCAATCGGGAACGCATGTTTAGATCATTAAACAACGACATTTCTAAGGTCCTCGCTTGGGGCAGAGCAAATCGTGTTACGTTTAATGCATCCAAAACTCAATGCTGTTTAATGTCCCTTAAAAAACGCCCAGTCCACCCCCAACCCATTTCAATCGACGGAGTGAATATACCCAATTCACCCTCCCTAAAGATCTTGGGTATTGAGATATCCAGCAATCTTAGCTGGACTGATCATATATTTGCAATCGCCAAAAGTGCGATGAAATGTTTAGGTTTTCTACAGAGATGTAAGAAATATTTCACCCCACCCGACTTAGCGTTGATCTACAAGTCCCACATTAGGCCTAGACTTGAATATAATTCCCATATTTGGGCAGGGGCAGGACACACCGCATTGTCCGCGTTAGACAAAGTTCAGCGTAAGGCTGTTAAACTTATTGGCGATTCCTCAATCTCTGAGGGCCTTGACTCTCTTGAGCATCGACGGAATGTCGGTTGTCTCTCACTCTTTTATCGCTATTTCCATGGCCATTGTTCTAACGAAATCGCTAGCCTGATTCCTTGTAGACTCATTACAACGCGCGATACAAGATCTACAAGTCGCTCCCACCCCTTTACTCTCCGGGTCAAATTTGGACGTACCGTCAAATTTCGGGAATCTTTTCTTAGCAGAACAACACGAATGTGGAACAGTTTACCATCTTCTGTTTTTCCCTCGTCTTATGAGCCTGAAACTTTCAAACGGGGCGTACATCGACACCTCCTTCACTCAACCTCCTAACCCATTTCCCTCATTCTTAATTCCTTTCCTGCCAAGGCTGTGCTTTAGCATCATAGGGCATCCCCTGAGCTTTGGCAACATCATATATAAAAAAAAAAAAAAAAAAAAATATAAATTATCGGTAATATTACTATATTGAACCGTGCAAATCAAAGTTCACCCAATAACTAAAATTAAACTAACTAACTACAATTAACGCTCACTATAGTCTATAGTATGCTGCCTAATCGATCGGACGCGTTGCGTGATCGCTCTATAATTTGCCCAAGTCTTACTCTAATATTTTCGGTTCGTGTGTTTTGCGCTTGTGTCAGCAAAGTGAGTGTTTATTTACATTGACACAGTTTCTGCGTGTTTACTATTTTCTCAGTGACCTTTTTTTGCGTGACTCAATTGTTTATTTACGTATTCGTGAAGTATTTTTTGCTTCGCATTGGAAATTACTATAATCTGGTGTAAATTCAACTATTTAACTTTTTTCATTATTAAAATTTTTTTGTGACAATCTTTCTATACATAATGGCAATCTGCAAAGCGTGCTCTATTGAATTACTTACCAATGGTGTGGCCTGTGATGGCATTTGTGGTGATAGTTTCCACGGTACATGTCTGGAGCCCTCTACTGGTGGACTTGCTACATGCAAGGATTGCTCCAATATAAAGCTCTGCCATGTTTTACGGCTTATGAAAGGAGTCGTTGCCACGCTTTCCACCGACCAAACGTTTATAGGGATAAGGTCAATGAGATATCCTCTAACTTGGCCGGATTGCAGATTCTGTCCGACGACTGCGCCAGTTTAAATTCAAAACTGGACAAGGTGATTCAAATCGCAGAGGCTTTGAGCAGTGATTCGTCGCTGCTTTCTAATAAGATTTATGTGATATCTTCGAAGTTAAGTGCGCTGGTGGCTTCCTTGGATGACCTTTGCTTAACACAATCTACGTCTGGCTCACCATCGCCCTCCATCGGCCAGCCTGCTGGGTCAATTATGCCACTCATAGACGACATTAGGCGCGGTGTCCGGCACGTCAACCAGGATCTAAATTCGTGCTCTACAGCCATTGATAGAAACTTTAAACTCATTGGCTCAGTTTCCTTTGACCTTAGGTGTTTAACGTCAAAAGGCTCTCTCGGCTCTTCTTTTCATCCGTCCGACGCCATTGCTGCATCTGGTTCGGATTCTGCTTCTTCAGGAACTTCATCACCGAACGCAACTGCCCCACTCGCCGGGATTCAACATCCGCAGCTCCACCTCAATCAACCGAGAAAGTGGTTCCTGCAGCTCCCCCTCAATCAACCGAGAAAGTGGTTCCTGCAGCTCCACCTCAATCAACCGAGAATGTGGTTCCCGCAGCTCCACCTCAATCAACCGAGAAAGTAGTTCCCACAAACTCGCTTTCCTCCTCGGCGCAGCCTGCTCCAGATGTTGATGCTACTGTTGGTTCGATCGTGCCCCAGATGGCGACGGATGCTGGTGTCGTCATCAATGTCTCACCGCTAGTGTCATCCCAATCCACTTCCACCGCACCTACGATTAACAAATTCGGCACCACCTGGTCGGTATTGGAATGGGAACGGAGATTAAAGAAACTAGGCAGCAAATACTCATCTTCATCAAACGACCATACTTCATTTCTCCTTAAGGGTGCCCCTCACAACGCCACCGTTTCCTGGGTACATAGCTTTTTTTCCCGGAAGTTTGCATTCATCCCCGTTAGCTGCCTGAAGTTACCTTTGGACGCAAGGAAATTCAGCAACTTCAAGATCTCCATCCCGAACAAGTATGTGTGGCTCATCAGTAACCCCACCAGCAAAATCTTCACTCTCGGGACTATCGAAATATCCAAGTGGTCCAGGAAGTATGTTAAGTTTAACCCTAAGCCCTCTGCATCTAACCCTAAATTAAATTCTAATAGACCAAATCCTACTAACTATCCAAAAGATAATTCCAAACGTCCTTCTCCCATACCTAAATTTAGTATTCAGCCTAATCGTAAGAACATTAGCACTAGTAACAACATAATCTCTCATCACTATTCCGCACCTACTGATCCAAACTCCAATTGGCAATTCAAAATGGGTGCATTTCCAGACTTTAAACTAAGTACCCGAATCAATTATCCTAACTTTATTTATTCTCACACCCTTAACCCCTCAGATCCACTTACAGCAAAGCCCTCGAACACATCTATCCCAGCCGACAACCCTATCACCACTGTCTCGAATTCTGTATATCCAGCGCATCCACCCAACCACGCACTCCCAACTTCTTCCGAGTGCCCACCTAGCCACAAGCCATCATCTTCCGACCACCCCACCACCTCTACTTCGATTTCCGTCTGTCCCACCGCTACTCTGCATACACCTAACCTCGCACCCGTTACTTCCTCCGCATGCCTACCTAATTGCAAGTCATCTTCTTTCACTATCGCCTCTTCTCAAACTTCTTCTACCTCCGCTGACCCGCCCCTTCAGCTAACCAAAACTCCTACATCCGAACATAACTCATTTATCGATCCCCTATTCCCACCTACAGTTAAATTGACTTTGCGCTCTGCGGAATCCAACGATGGACGATACCTCTTGTCCCGTTTTCGGGACCGTCGCATTTACGAAAACGTACGTCTATTTCTTGCCTATCTGCACGACAAACCGAATTCCGTCTGTATTGATGGTAAAACCAGCACCAACGTCATGTTAAGCATACATCAAGAAGGCCTGCCCACAGATACAACAGTCTTACATCAACTTTTCACTAAGTACCACGAATCATTCAATATCCCTTTCCATAAGGTTTCAGAAGATCTATCCACCTATGCTGCGTACGTCAGTTCTCGCCGCATTTCCCATCTCCAAAAAAGTCGCAACGACTCCTTAAACTACTTTCGTTCCTAACGCCCCCGCTTTCTCTATTTCTGACTTCCCCCCTTATGCACCTGCGGTCTCCGATCAAGTACCTCTCCCCAATACCAGGAATTCTCGACAGCGAACTATTCCCTCCTAACTATACCATTTTCCGTGTTGACGGTTGTGTAGGCAACAATGACCCACCAGGCCGTGGGGTTCTCATAGCTGCTCACAACCGTTATGATGCCACCCTGTTTAAGACCTCCGACTCTTCAATATCTGAATTTGTATGTATCAAATTAACACTGAATAAGTGTATTCTGTATATTCTTTGTTGTTATATTCGTCCCTCTCAACCTATAGAAGCCTACGAGCCCGTAATTGAAACGTTAGACACCATGCTTGAGAACGCTAACGCCTCCGATGAATTCATTGTACTGGGTGACTTTAACCTCCCCCGTATTCAATGGTCATTGCCTGAGGACTGTTCACACTTTGTCCCCTAAACGCCTCTTCCGCCAAAGAAGCCTTTTTTAACGATCAGCTCTCTGTTTCTGGTCTCTTTCAAGTTAGTGGAATCAGAAACTTTCTGAACAGACAATTAGACTTAATCTTTTCCTCAGACCCAGTTAACTCGGCTGTCGCGGAAAGCGAACATCTCCTCTCCTCCCTCGATCGCCACCATCCTCCCCTGTTCCTCGTTTTCTCCTATGAACACCCTCACGCCATTTCAGGCTCCGAGTCTTCTCTTTCCTTCAATTTTCGTAAAGGCGACTTTGAAAAATTAAATCACTTGCTCCTCAACTCCAACATTGGCAATATCCCTCAACATCTTCCAATAGACGTTGCTGTAGAGGCGTTTTATTCGGAAAACTTTTCTTCTGACAAACTTTTCTTCTGACCCAAAATGAGTCTGACTACTCTTCCTACTTGTCTGCTTACACCTCTTTTTCTGAACGTTGTGATACCCTCTACCATGAATACCTCCAACGGATGGAAACTAGCCTCATATCCGACCCCAAGTGCTTTTATAGCTTTATTAATTCTAAGAAGAAATCCAATGGTTACCCTTCCACCCTAAAGCTCGAGAATACCTCTTCATCAGATCCTCAGGTTATCGCCAACCTCTTTGCACACTTCTTCAGTAAATCTTTCAGCGACAATTCGCTCCAACCTGACCTTAGCTACTTTTCATTCTTGGACAAGTGCACTCAAACGTCGTTTACATCTTTTGACCCTGACCCCAAACAAATCGCTGCCAGTATTAACGGGCTTAAGGATGACTTTCACCCCGGTCCTGACGGCATTCCGGCCATAGTTCTGAAAAGGTGTGCCATGCATCTAGTTCAACCCCTTACTTTGATTTTCCGCCTCTCGGTCACTCAAGGGGTTTTCCCTCAATTATGGAAAAACTCTTATATTATTCCCATATTCAAAAAAGGCTGCAAGAACGATGTGTCCAACTACAGACCCATTGCTAAATTATCATCCATACCTAAACTATTCGAAAAATTGGTGTATGATTCCATGTTCTTCCACTGTAAGTCTATTTTCTCCCTCTCCCAGCATGGCTTCCTCAGAGGTAGATCTACAACCACCAACCTTACCGAATTCGTCTCCAAAACACTATGTGCCCTGGAAAACGGTAAAGATGTTGATGTTATCGCCACCAATTTTAGTAAAGCCTTTGACAAGATCTCCCATAGCGTTATCCTGTTTAAACTTGATCGCCTAGGCTTCCCCCCCAGATTCATCTCCTGGATTCAATCCTACCTCAACAACCGTCAATACAATGTTCTTTTCAGCTCATCCATTTCTAACCCCATTGTCGCTCGTTCCGGCGTCCCTCAGGGCAGCCACCTCGGTCCTTTAATTTTCATCCTTACAATTAATGATGTTGAATGTGTCATAAAATACTCAGAGCTGTCCATTTATGCTGATGACATGAAAATAATTAAACATATCTCCTCCACAACCGACTCTCTTCTTCACCAAAAGGACGTCGATTCGTTCACCACATGGTGCATGAAAAACTTTCTAGAGCTCAATGTCTCTAAATGCCAGTCTATCTCTTATTCCCGCAAGCGTCTTACCAACACCCCGAGAACATACATGTTAACCAACGTACCAGTCCCTATCGTTACATCTTTGTGTGACCTAGGAATAATCTGTGATAGTGAACTAAATTTCCGTTCCCATATTGATAGCATAATTAACAGAGCTAACTCCGCGCTAGGGTTTGTGAAGCGCTGGTCTAGAGAGTTCTCCAATCCTAATGTTTCCAAATCTCTCTATATTTCCTTCGTTAGACCTCTCCTTGAATATGCCAGCCAGGTTTGGTCACCCACGCAAACAACCCACATTAACAGAATTGAATCTGTCCAGCGTAGGTTCATTCGCTTTGCTCTACGTGATCTCCCATATGTAGATAGATTCAACCTTCCACCTTATGAAAACCTTCTGAAACTGATCGACTTACAACCCCTAAGTAAACGTCGTGATGTTTCCGACGTTCTCTTCATTCATCAGCTACTAGCTGGTGCCATAGACTGCCCTTCAATCCTGCAGTCTTTACCCATCTATACCAACCCTCGCAACCTTAGATCCACTCCCCTTTTCCGACTCGACCGCCATCGCACGAACTACGGTCAACGCGAACCAATAACCAGGATGCTTCGAAAAGTCAACGACCTTCCCTCCTTTGACTTCCATCTGAGTAAATCATCCCTTCACAAAGCCTTATATCTTTATCCCGCCCATCTTGATCGCCTTTCCTAATTCTCCTTCCTCTCAGTCTAAAGTTATCATAATCATAGCTTATCTTGTAGCTTACATTATCTGTTATGAATTATTGTATATTTTAGTTTGTAGTATTTATTTTGTTATTTTGTATTTTTTTATGTAATAGCTTGCATTAGGCTTAAATAAATAAATATACCTTGAAAAATTACACAGAACTTTATTAGATAAATTATCGGCAATATTACTAGCGTCCTCCAATTTAACAAGCACTTAGCGTCATTAATTTAACAATTCAAACTTGGTCAAACGCTTTTATCGAACTGTTTATTCTAAATATACTTTGATACATTGATACATAAACATTCAGAAGAAATATCAAACACTTTGATTGAACTGTACGAATTAAAGTTCACTCAATAAATTTAGATACTTATGATCTTTATAGAATTTTATTGATTTTTAGGTTTTAAAATTTAAAATTCTTTAATAGATTCCACCGACCCGGTATGACACGTCAGACTCTCTACCACGATGCTTAAAAAATGACTCCAGTAAAACGCGACTTAACTGTGCACCGTAATTAACCAGACTCTTCCATTTTACCCAAAAGAAATCTTAACACGCGATCTACATGAAGTAAAAGCTTTCGCGCTTTTCTTCGTTTTTGGCTTTTGCTCTTGCTGTAGATGGCTGTCATTGGGCAGAGTTGCTGTAGGTCTTTTTCTTTCGCGCTGATTAAGCAAGTTTCTTTTGCTTATCGTGTATTTGGCTACCGTGTGGAAAAAATGTCGACGGTAACTCCAGCGCGTTGTTTATCATGAGTTGGTTTTGAGTACATGACAACTTTGTTGCAACGTAATTCGGTGTACGAAATCCAACTCATTAAATATTCATTTTATTTTTTTTATTTCATGAGTTGGATTTGAATATGTTGCAACTTTGAAAATGAATTCTCTTCTAAGACCGAAATCTACTTTAAGTAGCTTAGAACCGTTTGCTGTTAATAAATATAAGTTAGTGTCTTTGTTGAATTTTCTAAAGAATTCGTTAAGTACTACGAAATATCAGCACCTGTATCTATTAGAAATTTGAATTCGTTTTCTTTGTAAAAAATGTAAACGTTTAGAAATGTTATTGTTAAATATATTGTTCACTGAGGGATTAATTAGTTTTTTTGACTATTAATAGTTTTATAAGAACACAGCGAAATGCATTTAGTCGCTTTGGTACCAAATTTAATGTGGTACCAACAATAAGAATTGTAATCTCAAGAATTTGAAACTTGTCTGTTGTGCGAATTGTTTCTAGAGAATGTATGATCTGATCTCACGTAAGTGAGAAAATTGTTTTTGGCGCGATAATCATCAATGTTATATAATCAAATAATTTATCAATGTTTCTAAATTTTCCAATTAGTTCTCAAGGTTATTTATCTTGTTTAAAAGGAAATTATTGTCGATAAAATTGTATTTTTTATTTGGTAGATTTTTGTTAATTTCTGACACATATTGAATTTTGGAAATTACATATGAATACGCTATCTGCATATACGTTCTTTAATATCTTGTTTTCTTGAAGATAGTAAGGCTATGTTTATATTTGCCGGCAATTTTCTCATCCATAGCTTTTTATTACAGATTTGCTAAATGTGGATGAATTACCTGCAATAATCTCCATAGAGAGATAGAATTGGGATAGTAGATAGAAGTTGCTCTAACTTTTTTTCTTCCGATTCTGTAAACCGTTTGATTAGAATATTCTTCAAACTTTCACATTTATTGGGATGTGGAGGATTTTGTAAAAAATCTAGAACATTTGTGATGACTTGTAACTAAGTTACAAAACCTGTCAACAGCACCGGAGGAGATAAGGGCTTTTAAGCATTACCAGATACCCCCGCTACCAATATAATTAACCTGGATCAATTTCCACATCCTCGCAGCTACCACGAAGTCATAAAAGGCCCCAAAACCTGTTAACAGCAAGTGACAAAACCTTTCAACAGCATTGCAGGAAATAAGGGTTTTTCAGCACCGCCAGACCTCACCGGACACGGATATAGTTAAACTACACCGAATTTACCACTCCCCGTAGTGGTAAAATACCAAATTTCTGGGAAATTCAGACTGCCGAGTGCCACCAGACACCCACTGGCCCTATATAAAGAGGGCTCACACCGTGACTCAGTCAGTCGTCGTCGATCAGCTCTAAAGGCAAAATCAACTCGGAGCAACTGAGGTAAGGTAAGAATGTTGCATACCGACCAGGATATAAGGAGGGCTGACTACCGTGGAAAAGTTAGTCATCACCGACCAACGCAGCGAGGCAGATCACCGAGGAGCAGCAAGATGTAGTTTTCTTTTTAAGGAGATCCCACCACTTGGGCTTATAGGTGGGCCCATACCGGATCGCGGACAGTCGAAGGCCAGCGATCGGACTGAACAACACGGCCAGGACGGAGGCTCCCTACTAGGTGGTAAGATATAAGCAAGTATAGTAAAGTTTGGGTAGCTGGCGTGCCTCCCCGGCTACAACAAGTTGTATTGGCTCATATTTGGATCCACTGGTGGTTGGTAATATTAGTATACATATATATCTCTATTTTGCGCTCTATCTCTTGTACTAGCGTGCGTCCCTGGTACAATACACTCATATAGCTGGCGTGCCTCCCCGGCTATATAATTTTCTTTGTTACTAGCATGCCTCCCTGGTGACAGACACTCGCATTATCTCTTGTACTAGCGTGCCTCCCTGGTGCAAGACACTCACATAGCTGGCGTGCATCCCGGCTATCTAGTTTTCTCTGTCACTAGCTTGCCTCCCTGGTGCCTTTGGTATTGACTTATTCTTCGCCAGCGTCCTTCCTGGCTCGTTTATGTGAGTGATAGTCTCTCAGGGAGACAAAAGGAGTAGTGAGACCGCTGCCCCTTGACAATGAGCAAATGAAATATAGACATTTTAGAGAATAGGAAAAAAGTGGTATATGAAGTGAATTGTAAAAAAAAGACAAAGATAATAAATGTGTAGAATTTAAGTTGTGAACCGAACTGCAGTAATAGACTGTAAATAATCTGATATTGTGGTGAGGAATTGTTGAGTTTCTTTCCAGAAGCTTTTGACCCTGGATCCGGCGAGCTTATCAATTGGAAAGAGCCAGCGACCACCCCCACTACCGGAAAACACGTTACATACTTCTACCTGTAAAAACTGAGCAACGTGATTTTATCAACAATTTTGTTTTGTCTGCGGTCATTCGCTTAGAAGCAAATTGGGCTTCGGCTTGAATGAACCAAGCTTCTGGATATGGAGTCCAAAAGCTTGGTAACTTAATTGATGTTGTACACTGATTTTAACGAAAACCTAACTTCGTGAATCACAAAATGAAACTACAACCCTTATTATAACTTGTAAGTTAAGGTAATATTTAGAGATTGATTATATATTGATAAAATATATTATTTTGAGCAGAACAGAAAAGATCATTTTATTAATTCGATAAATATTTTGAATTCGTGAGTAAGTGTTGTTTTTGAGTTTTTAATTATGTCATTGTGGACAATAAAATTAATTATAATTATAAAATACGTAAAAACCTTATATTCGCCATTTCTTGATTGATTCTTTCTTCTTTAAAGTTAAGGTGTTGTCTTTTCCTCTTTTTTCCTATAATCTATCTATCTAATTTTTTTTTACTAATCTTATTTTTTCGTTATGATCTACAAAAAAAATTGAAATGGAGCAAAACAAAACACACATTGCACATTTGGGTACCGCAAGATTAGTGGGACAGTGAAAATCATAATTTGATACAGCTGTCTAGACCGGTATTAAATTTCGTGTTGGAGTTATATCTAGTTTTCGTTTTCCCCTTGACTTCGCCCACTCATTTTCTGTTATGGCCTGCCGTGGCGCTTGTACAAGGTTGATTTCCCGAGTTTCATGCTGATTGTCTGAAGCGTGGTTCTGGATCCTCCAGAACGGCTCGTTGGGCCGATCTACAACTTTTGCCGGACGACACTGGGTTTCTTACCACCAAGATGGACAGGTTGTCGGATGTCGTTGACAGAGTAGAATCCAATTCACGCGTTCTCTTGGAGAGGCCGCACGAGATGTCCTCCCGCAATCTAGCGTTGTCCGGCTCACTCGAGGATATTCAGTCTACGTTCTCTGCGGGTCCTTCACCTGTCATCCCCATAGTTGAGGACATCCGTCGCGGCGTCAAGCAGGTGAAGGGCGACCTTGGTAATTGGTCTGCGGCTGGCTCTGCCAACTCTGAGCTGCTGGGCTCTGTGGCTTCCGACTTGAAGGCCCTGTCATCACGCTTTGATGCTGCTTCCAAGCCACCACCATCTGTTGCACCCGACGTTCAGCCTGCATCGGAGACGGAAGAAGATTAGTCGTGCGGTTAGTGGTGCGATTATCTCCTAGTTCAAAAAACGGGGCAGCCTCTCTCTTTACTACCAGAATGTGAGAGGACTGAGGACCAAAACAAATAATGTTTATTTCTCATCTACTAACTTTGATGTGATAGCTTTATCTGAGACGTCGTTGTACCAGGGTGTCTCGGACGCGGAACTGTTTAATGGCTCCTATCAGGTTTTCCGTAGGGATAGGCATGCTGCCTCGACCGCACGAGGTACCCAATGTACGATGGGTAGCTGATGATGATGACGATAGCTTTCTTCCCCATGACTTGACAGAAGGACAATCGTTATTCCTCGAGACCTTGGCTAGCTTGGGGCTTTGCCAAATGAGCGATGTGAGTAACAATACGGGAAGACAGATTGATTTGGTGTTCTTCACGAACTCCACGCTCACATTTGTTGAACCCAGCCTCCTTCCCTTGACAAAGCTTGACGTGGTTCACCCCGCACTGCTTGTTGCTTTTCATTGTCTGTCGGACGTGCTTGTCGATGACCTCGATAACCAATATCATTTTAACTTTAGAGCGGTCGATTTTGAGGCTTTGAATGATTATCTTGACTTGCTTGTATGGTGACGATATCGACAGTAACGTATAAAGTCTCTACGATATTTTGTATGAGGCTTTTGGGAGGTTTGTTCCCTTAGTTCAAGTAAGACTCCGCTCCACTTTGGTTTGACAGAGAATTGAAAACTCTTAGGAATAGGAAGAACAGACTTTGGAAAAAGTACCTTCGTGTTGGCTTCTGGCAAGAATTTAGTGTTTGCCATGAACATTTTATAAGCCGTTCTCGCTCTCTCTGTGAAGAATACCTTCAAATTTTAAAGAATAGATTATTCTCTGACCCCCGTGCATTTTTCGAATATGTCAACTTGAAGAAAAATGTCGATAACTATCCATCGACTATGGAGTTCGGGGGGATTTCCAGCAATAATTCTAATATTATCTGTAACTTATTTGCTGAATCTTTTAAGGGTGCATTTGAATCATCTGATTTCATTCCGGATGGTAGAAACTTTTCGCAGATAAATAGTCGAATTTTACCCATGGTATCAGTTCCATCTATCACAGAAGAGATCCTCTTGAATCATATTACTGCACTTCCAACTGACTTTTCTAGTGGTCCTGACGGGGTTCCTGCTGCAGTCATAAAGAAATGCTCTTCGGTTTTTAGGGCCCTTGATGTTTCTATTCAGGAAGTCTCTCTCGCGGGGCCATTTCCCGGCACTCTGGAAGATGTCCTTTTAAATTCCTATTTTAAGAGTGGCAATAGAAGAGACATTTCCAATCACAGGCCGATTGCTAAATTGTCATGTATTCCTAAGCTCTTCAAACTGTTAATTCAATCCCAATTATCCGATTTGTGTAAAGGCTTAATCTCCACTCGGCAGCATGGTTTTCTTCAGGGCAGGTCCACGGTTTCAGACTCCGCTCCACCCTGGTTTGAGAGAGAATTGAAAACTCTTAGGAATATGAAGAACAGACTTTGGAAAAAGTACCTTCGTGTTGGCAGTGTTGGCTCCAGGCAAGAATTTAGTATTTGCCATGAACATTTTATAAGCCGTTCTCGCTCTCTCTATGAAGAATACCTTAAAATTTTAAAGAATAGTTTATTCTCAGAACCCGTGCATTTTTCGAATATGTCAACTTGAAGAAAAAGGTCGATAACTATCCATCGACTATGGAGTTCGGGGGGATTTCCAGCAATAATTCTAATATTATCTGTAACTTATTTGCTTAATCTTTTAAGGGTGCATTTGAATCATCTGATTTCATTCCGGATGGTAGAAACTTTTCGCAGATAAATAGTCGAATTTTACCCATGCTATCAGTTCCATCTATCACGGAAGAGATCCTCTTGAAGCATATTACTGCACTTCCAACTGACTTTTCTAGAGGTCCTGGCGGAGTTCCTGCTGCAGTCATAAAGAAATGCTCTTCGGTTTTATTATGGCCCTTGCTGTTTCTATTCAGGAAGTCTCTCTCGCGGGGCCATTTCCCGGCACTCTGGAAGATGTTTTTTTTAATTCCTATTTTTAAGAGAGGCAATAGAAGAGATATTTCCAATTACAGGCCGATTGCTAAATTGTCCTGTATTCCTAAGCTCTTCGAACTGTTAATTCAATCCCAATTATCCGATGTGTGTAAAGGCTTAATCTCCACTCGGCAGCATGGTTTTCTTCAGGGTAGGTCCACGGTTTCAAACTTGGTTGAGTTTGTTTCCTGCACTGTGGGTGGATTCACGGATGGTTGCCAAACTGACTGTATTTACACTGATTATTTAGTAAGGCCTTTGATAAGCTATCTCACTCTGTCATTTCCTTTAAATTGGCTAAGTTGAGTTTCCCGCCCTCGCTTATTGGTTGGATTAAGTCGTATTTATCTAATAGGACTTATAGGGTACAGTTCCGTGGCACACTCTCTGATGATTTTGTGGCTCATTCTGGCGTTCCCCAGGGCAGTCATCTGGGTCCATTGCTATTCATCTTATCTATTGATGATATTTCGTATTTGCTTCATAGATATAAAATTCTTATATAAGTTAAAAATTTCAAGTCACAAAAACTTTAAAAAAATAAACTTTATTCTTAACGATCTGTTTCAGAGGACAATTTTCTTAAGACTAAATTACAGAAATATTCTTACTTCCACTAATTGATATCTAATATCCAAAGTCGCAGACGCTGATTCAGCAATTTTCTGGGGCAAAACTTGGATTTTTGCGTGAGAAAGTTTTCGTTCCCACCGATGGTGTTAACTCTTCCCCTCTTAAATGTTGATGTCCTCATTCAAACCCTTAGAAGAATGATCCTTCGTAGATTTTAGGAATTTGGACGTTGGTCTGCTGAAGCTCTTGATGTGGGGGTGTTGAGAAGAATGATGGTGCCGGTATGGTACGTGATTCCTTCTTGTCTTCAGAGGTGGTGGTCTCAGGTCCATTTACGTATTTTTCGCCATGCTGGATGACGATATTAGCTGCCTTTCTTCGAAAGATTACGAGCAGGAGGGTAAGTATGGATCCAAGGATGCTGATAAGTCCGTATGTTGTCCTTTGATGGATTTCTTTCTCGGATTTTAAGAGCCGGATCTGATTTGTGTTGTTGATGTGAAGTTCTTGCATAATTTCCGATGACAGGAGCTCTTGGTATTCCCTTTCCAATGCTGTTAGTTGGACGATCGCAGGTAAGGCCTGAAGGGTTGATGCCTCCTTAGACTTGAATGGTTGACCATTGATTTCTACCGTAACGTTGTGGAACTTTATGAGAAATGTGCCCTCGAGACTGTGGCTGATATTGTCGACGGTTACCGTGCCGTTAAATTGATTCTATAGCAAAATACCTGGCTCTATTTCCTCTATTGCGGGTATGTGTTGATTGTTGATGGTGATACACGTGGAACTGCGACCTTTTACTAGATTTGGAATACAGGTGGAATTACTAATATCTAGGATGCTATTTTGGTTACAAATGGTTAGATAATTACAGGTTTTACAATCTTTTTTCGTACCAAAAATTTTATCATTATTTCTTAATATCATATTGTAAGGGTTTTTACTAATGATGTTATTTCTCTTTATGGGTTTAATGAACAATTTTTGATATGTTTCATTTGTTGTGATCGGGATAATAATGATATAAAATAATGTAGAACTGTTGCAAATAATTTTTACATTTGCGAATTCTAATGCTTCTTCTGTTGTGGAATAAAGTAGGTTTTCCTGATCAAGAGTGTTTGTGGCTAATTTTATATCTGTTTTTGATAGCATCATTGAATTAATTATTCCAGCTTTTGCCCAGTGAATGGCGTATCTAATCTTAACTAATTCTTCTTTTATTAATCTAATCCTATATTGTGTGCCTAAAGCTAACTTTTCGTTAATGGCCTCGTCCTTTTCAAATATTTTTTTTAATTTCATTTGTAATACGAGTTATATTATTGATCCTTTCATTATACAATTCATTCATAATTACCTGCTTTTTATTATTTGTTAAAACGTTATTCATTCTATCCTTCAATAAAACAAAATCGTCATGGTCAGGATTTCCTGCGATCCATTTCCATGCGCTACCTATGAAATTCAGGGATCTTTTTTCTCTACGTGGTCTGATGTTTTCTAACATTTCTTGAATTTGAAGCAGTTCATGTTGGAGGAAAGGAAATAGGGGATGATTTTTCGTGATCTGATTTTCGAGGACTGGATTTATGTCAGAGATGAATTTTTGATACCGTTTCAGATCTATTATGTGGATCAGCTTGAAGTTGCCGTTTTGCACCTTGGCTATGCCGGAATTGAGGGCGATGATCTGCGAGTTGGAGTAATCTAGGATTTGGACTTCTCCTTTGCTGGTGGAGAGAATGCATCTGTAAAAAATTAATTTCTTATGTTACTTTTATGAACCGTTTTTCCTGATTGTGTAATAACTGTTGTGTGTCTATTTTCTCTTACGATTTCCTGCTTATATCTTACCGTTAGTTTTGACCCTATTCTTTTATTGCGCTTCACAAATATAATTTGCCCTATTTCATAATCTTTTATTGGCTTGCGATTTTTGTTGTGGTATCTCAAATCTTTTTGTTGTTTTTCCTTTAGCCTTTCGATGTTGCTAATTCGAACATTCTCAAACTGTTTGGGAGTAATTCTTGGATTGTGACCATAAAACAATTCTACTGGTTTCTTTCTAGTAGTAGAGTGGATCGTGTAATAATACTCGTTTACTGCGCGTTCGAGAAGTTCTTCGAAGGAGCGGGGCGATCCGTTAGTGTTGAGACACCGCATGATTTCGGAAAGAGTGGAGTGGAAGCGTTCTACTTGGCCATTCACTTCACTTTTGTATGGTTGGGTCTTGGTAATTGTAATGTTTAGTTCTTATATCATGGATGTTAGGGTTGCCGAATTCAACGATTTTTCATTGTCGAGGACGACAAATTCAGGTACGCTGAAGAAGAATAGAATATCCCTTAAAGGTTTCCTTATGTCTTCTATTGAACGGGATTTGATTATTTTTGCCTGTGCGAATTTGGTGAATTTGTCTATTGCTGTAAGTGCAAGGTGTCTTTCTGTCGAGTAGATGTCAATATGAAGGGTATGTCCTGGATAGTTTGGGATGGGGGTAGGATTTATTATGGGGTTATTGGGATGCCTATCGTACTTATTTTCCTTGCACACTTTGCAGGTTTTTAAGAGTCTTTTTATTTTTTGGCTCATTCTAGGGAAGTAATATTTTTCAAACAGCTGTAACCTGTTTTCTTCTGCATTTCGATGTGCTCTTCGATTACTGATAGAATTATTTCTTCTTGGTCTGTCTCGTTAGTAACGTCTTCTACTAAAGTTTGGGTAAATCGGATTCTGTAATCTTTAAAGTGAAGAGGGTAAATTTGCTGAATTTGTCCCATAGTATCTTCGTCAGTCATTAGCCCGTTAATAGTGTGCGGATTTAAGTATCTTTTGAAAATATTTATGAGGTCGGGATCCGTGTAATGTGGTTGAATGAATATGTGCCTAGAGTATTTTGTGAAAGGATTTTTTATTTGATAGCTGTTCTCATCACCTTTTCGTAAGATTAGCTGGTGGCGGAAGATATTCACTGGTACTTCTACTGAGGGTATTAAATTATGAGACGAGCTATCGTCACTGTGCTGTGTCGTTGTCATTGAGTTAATCTGCATTGTAGGTGGTTGTCTTGATAGTGCGTCAGCTACAATGTTAGTCTTGCCGGGTTTGTATCTTATTTCATAGTTGTATTCTTCCAGAATGGCTTTCCACCTCTTCATCTTGCTATTTGTGTTCTTATTACTAAGTGCGTAAGTCAGAGGTTGGTGGTCGGTAAATATTTTTACCTTTCTTGAGCCGTAAAGGAAGTTACGCAGCGAGTTAAGTGCCCAGATGATAGCAAGCATCTCTTTCTCGTTGGTAGCGTAGTTTTCCTCTGCTTCTAGAGAGGAACGTTATTAACTTATCGTCTTGCGACAGTACCGCACCGATAGCGTGGTCGGAGGCGTCAGTGGTTAATTGAAATTCTTTATTCAGGTCTGGGTGAATCAACATTACCTCTTTCGAGACAAGTGAGTTTTTGAGTTTATTAAAAGAGTCAATGGCCTCTTCGGTAGGGGTAACGGGTTTATTTTTTGAAATGTTCTTGGACACACATCCATCTTCCTCTCTTAAGAGGGATGTCAGGGGTTTCGCGGTCTTCGCATAATCTTTAATGAATCGGCGATAATATTCTGACATGCCAAGAAAGGATCTGAGGTCTTTAAGGATTTTGGGTGTAGGCAGATTAGAGATTGCCTGTACTTTCTTAGGGTAGCTTTGATTCCATCTTTTGAGATGAAAAATCCTAGAAATTCTACTTCCTGTTTGAAAAATTCGCATTTATCCTGTTGGAACTTCATGTTTGCTGCTTCCAATGTTTTGAAAACTAATTGGATGTTTTTAAAATGCTCATCTTCGTTCCTACCGAAAATGATAATGTTGTCTATGTAGACGTAACACCTTGTACCGATATGATCCCTTAAGATGTCATCCAAGGCTCTCTGAAAGATTAATGGGCATTCTTTAGGCCGAAAGGTAACCGCGTAAATTCATACTTTCCGTTATTTACTGAGAACGCTGTCTTCTCGATATCATATTCCTTCAGCGCGATTAGGTGAAATCCGCTTTTTAGGTCTGCTATGGTGAACCATTTATTCTCACCTAAATTTGATAAGACTTCGCCAATCTCCGGTATCGGGTACCTGTCTGGTATGGTTAAGGTGTTGAGTTTTCGGAAATCAATTACTAATCTGAACATTTTCTCACCAGAGGCGTCCAATTTCTTGGGGACTACCCAAACTGGAGAGTTGTAAGGTGACCTGGATGGTCTAATGATACCGTCGTCCAGCAATTGTTTGATCAGTTTGTCAACTTCTGCTCTGAACGCCATTGGGTAAGGGTATGATTTTGAGTAAACGGGCTCATTGGAAGTCGTGCGAATTTCGCCCTTTACTATGGTGGTAGAAGTCAATTTTTCATTAGGTTCGGCAAACAAGTTGGGACATTTTTTTATGACGTTATTCAATTTTGTGATTTGATCTTGGTTCATGTGCGAGGTCCATAGATTTATTGAATTGACTGACTCGGAAACGTGTTGTTTAAGGGGTATTTGCACACCGGGCTCGATAATCATGAGATTATCATTAGTATGAATGACGGCTTTAAGTTGTTTAAGACTGTCGTTACCTATAATGCCATCGAAAGTTATAAGGCTAGGAAGGATAAAGAACTTCACTTTTTGAACTGTGGGACCAAAAAGGTTTATAAAGGCATGGTGAGTTATCTTAAAAATTCCTGCTACTGAGTTTGCGAGGAAGTTCTTTTCATTAGGGATAGGATAGCGGATATAGCGTGGTCTGGTATAGTTTTTGTTTGATCCCGTGTCAATCAGGAATCTTAAAATTTTCCGCTTTTCGCCACATGTTCGAAATAAGGTAGCGAAGAGCTCTTTAATCTAAAAAAATAGATGTCATCTATTTGTTCTGGGTCCTCAAACGTCGGGTTTTCCTCTGTTTCGGTATAATCAATGAGCGTTTGATCGTATTTAGAGTCTTCGTGGATTATTTGTTGCTCGTAGTCGTCAATTTCGTTTTCGGTTTCTGTATTTTGAAGTTCGGTATTAAGAATTCGTTGTTGCTTGTATGGGAAATGCGTTTGTTTGAATAAAGGCCTGTTTTGCGCGAACTATTAATTGTTTCGGAGGGAGTTGACGAGAGTTAGTAAAAGGTTGAGCATATGACTGTTGAGGGTGTTGTTTTTCAAAGTAAGGTTTTTGGGGTCTTTGTGGATAATTTATCAATTCAGGATAGAAATTAGTTCTGGGAGCTGGAATAGGGGTAATCTGTTGTGGGGGTGGTATATTTCTTCTTGGTGGGATTGGTGGGGGTAGATTTCTTCGCGTATTTCCGAGGTTATTAGCGTATTGAGTACGGAAGTCGACGTTTTCTAGTTTGAAACAAAGGTGTAGAGCTTGTGGTAGGTCTACAGGCTCTTTGATACTTAGCAGTCTGGGAAGTTCACCTCTAAGACCTCCCACGAAGGTGTCAAGGGCTTTATCTCTGTACGATTTGGTCATAATATCTAATGACTCTTTACTCATATTCATTGAACACAATTTATTTAGAATGAGGGATAGATGATGGTAAACTTTTCGATAAAATTCGGCAGTTGTCATTTGGTATTCCAATGTCCCTAGATCTCGTTTATCTGCATAATGCAGTGTTAAACATTTTGATATCCTGTCCCAGTTTAATGGGGTGTTGTACGATTCTAAAGCAATGTCAGCGTTACCTACTATTTTATTACGAATTACACTCATAATTCCGTAATATTTCGCGGTACCTTTTAGTGGTTCGTAGATGGTCAGAATCCGATCGACGCTCTTCTTCCAATACCCGAATTCCCCTGGTTTCCCGGAAAATTCTCTTAGGCTCTTCACGACGTCGGGTATTTTGTCCATATCAGTCAAATTCCTATCTAAACAAACGTTAATTGGCTGGTCGACATCATTATTAACGTCTGTAGCTGGATTGAGAAGAGAATTTAAAATTTGTCTGCCCTCTCTCTTTAACACGTCTGTAACAAGGGCAGTAACTTGTTTTGCTAAGTTTGGGATATTGGGATTTTGAGAAATGGAGTTACTTGCTTCTTCACTAGGTTGGCCTAATTTGGCTGGTTTAATAATATTTTTCGGATCCATTTTTTGTTATTTTGAAAAGTAAACAAAAAAAAATTTTTATAAAGAAGTTACTTTTGTTTTGAATCTAATTTTATTCTGCAAAAGATAGAAAGAAAAAAAAATCCGACAAAATTCAAGTCAAAATCCGTTCACTAGGGAAAAAATTCCTTTCAAAACGCGTTCACTATTGTAAACCATTTCCGAGCGGTGTTTTGCGACTTTTGCTAAAGTAATCACTTTCTTTTGTGTGATTTTCACAATAAAACTGATATTTAATTCACGTCAAATAAAATTAAGCTAAAATTTTCACTTCTTCCTTTTAGTTAATTTTAGTAATTTTTTTGTGATCACTCTTTAGTTTTAGTATAAACTTTCCTCCTCTTTTTTTCTATTCTTCTTATAAATTGAAATATTTAATACTTTCTTTCTCGGTTTCTTTTATAAATTGGAATATTTTTCACTATAACTTCTTTTCACTTCTTAAATAATTTGTTTTCCATAAAGAAAAGGGAATATAATTTTTTATATAAACTTACGTTAAAGTTATTAGATGAAGGACACACATCCGGTTGAGTCTTTTGTCCTGGATGATTCCGTACGGGGGACCGCTCGTGGTCTTTCCTCTCTAGGTTCAGGCGGCTGTCAAAAGGTTATAGTCGGCGTGGTTGTCCGTTGTCTAATCCGGTGACTCTATGGTTGACTCCATCTCTGACTCCGGGGCCTCGTTTCCTGATCCTTTGATTTAGGGAGGATTTCGAAGGATTTTAACCCCTCTAATTGTCACAGGAATGATCGTGCAGTTAAAGTCTAGTAGGTAGCGATGATTAGCTTTTTTCTTAAGGTGATGAACTAATTATTGATTATCACGATGCGTTGACTTAGTAGAACTGGTTAGCTTGCTAAACACAAAACTGTTTTTAGTTATTTTACTCAGCACAGCAGAATTAGTTCACTTTGACTTAGTAGCACTGGTTAGCTTGCTAAACACAAAACTGTTTTTTGGTAAATTTGGTTATTTTACACAGCACAACTGCACCTTTTTGCTAAATTAGGTTGGTTACTTTCTAGCACTTTTTATAGACTTTCCTTCACAAATCACTCAAAGCGGTCCCTGCTCGGGCGCCAGTTAAAAATGTCAACTCACAAAAACTTTAAAAAAATAAACTTTATTCTTAACGATCTGTTTCAGAGGACAATTTTCTTAAGACTAATTCAGCATTCACGTGCAATTTTCTGGGGCAAAACTTGGATTTTTGCGTGAGAAAGTTTTCGTTCCCACCGATATAATATGCTGACGATATTAAGATTTTTCTCCCAATCAAATCTAATGCTGATTGTGAGATTTTGCAATCAGAGTTGCACATTTTCTATGAGTGGTGCTGTAACAACAATCTTAAGCTGAACATTGAGAAATGTCAAGTTATGTCCTTCTCGAGGTCTCGCAGCTTCCGTACTTTTCAGTACATGTTTGAGGGTACTGGTATAAAACGGGTGGAAGGGGTGAGGGACTTGGGAGTGTATCTTGATTTTAAATTGAACTTCATCTCACATATTAATAACGTCGTTGCTAGGGCAAAGGAATTTCTCAGCCCTCAAATAAGACTCCATCTTTTTCCGTCCCTGGTTAGAGCCCTGCTTGAATATGGTAGTCAGGTTTGGTCTCCGTTTTACGGATGCCACATTAAGCGTATCGAGTCCGTCCAGCGCAGGTTTGTGCGATCGGCCTTGCGTTCTTTGCCTTGGAATGACCCTCTTATTCTACCACCTTATGAGGAACGCTTAGGGTTACTGCAACTTGTTACACTCGAGAAGCGTCGTTGGGTTGCAGATTTGATATTTTTGCATCAGCTTCTGTAGGGAAAGCTAGACAGTGTTGAACTAGCCTCCAAAGTATTGCCTAGAGAACTGTCCTATTCCCAAGACAATCGATCACCTTTACAGATTGCTTTTTCATGCACTAATTACGGCATGTTCGAGCCTATTAACCGCATGTGTAGGTCTGCTAATGATATTGGAGAAATTCTATCGAAAAATATTATAAAAATCAACAAATTAAAGAAAATGAAAAGGGAAAAACACTTGTTTTTTCTTCCACAAATTAGGAATGAGATGGATGTTTCGACCGGAGTGCAAGTGGTCATCATCAGTGTGGCGCTTGCACTCCTTACCACAGACATCTATGACGAAAAGTCAAAAACTCAACTCCTATAAATAATCAGTTTTAAATCTGAGTATGAATTATATGAAGAGGATTTTTAATCCATCAATTTCATATAAAACCAAAAATGGTTAAAAATTGTGTGAACAGAAAGTTACCTTTCCGCAGCACTTGGTGGAAGTCATTTGTTCAAAATTGAATTTTTTTTCATTTTTGAACAAATGACTTCCACCAAGTGCTGCTGAAAGGTAACTTTCTGTTCAAATTAAAGAAATTAAACTCAAATTAATTCTAAAATGCTTTTCATTAAATTTAAAAATAATTACAATTAATATTGATAAGTAACAAAAGCCGTTCAAAATGTCCACCGCCACTTTGGATGCATTTCAACAATCTCCTTCAAAATCCTGGTTTAAGGCGTATTGCAGCCAGCCTCTCCCGTATTTTCGTCGCTGCATTCGGCTTACTAAATCCTCCCTATTGCTAATTTGACTAAACTTCATTCTTCATTATTCCCCATAAGAAAAAGTCCAATCGGGTAAGGTTTGGAAATCTAGCAGGAAAAGGAATCGGTGGAACTCGTACAATCCAGCGGTTAAGAAATTGTTCACTTAGTATTACCTTCACAATGTTAGCCATATGCGGAGGTACTCCATCGTGGTGGTGAAACAATCCCCTAAGATTGTCCATAGGGTTCTCTTCTAGTAGATCTAGCAGTGCATTGTCCAAAAACTATGCATAAATTTCACTATTAAGCACTTGCGGCAAAATGAAGGGTGGTAATGGTTGCCGATTATACCAGCCCAAGCATTTACATTGAATATCTGTTGGAATGAGGTCATCTTTGTCCGGTGTGGGTTAGTGTTCGGCCAGGTGTGGAGGTTATGGAAGTTCATGATATCATTCCGGATAAAATGACGTTCATCTGTCCACAGAATTCGATCCAGAAACGCTCTATCGTCAATGTCGCGTGCCAGAACCCAAGTGCTGAATTTCAGTTTTCTCTCGAAACCTCCTTCCAGTAGTCCTTGGGCTGGGTGATGATGATATGTACGTAATCTCCCTCGATGAATAACCCTCCAAACCTTAGATGACGACACTCTTAATCGCCTTGCGACTCGTTTCGTGTTCGTCTCAGGGTCCTGCCTAACGATGCCGATTATTTGCTGTTCGTCTTCGGCAGAAGTTCCCGAAATTTCGGGTCGTGTCTCCATGTGGTGTGGTCTTTGGGGTGCTCGCTGACTGACTCTTCTTTATTGCAAAATTGCCATCAGGTACAAGTAACAGAACGCCAGGATACAAGGGTGCGAATTCTGGCTAACACAAGCTAATATCAGCAATAAAACAAAATTACACTAACATTTTTATAACTTTTTTGCAGCAATAATTAAAATTAATTACCTCTTAACCCTAAACAAACATTTTCGACTTTATCTTAAAAAGTTTGTTTATATAAAGAATTTCCTAACTAAACTGCAATAAAATAATTAGGTAGTCAAGGATTTCTAAGGATGCGGTTTTTCTAATCCTTCGTCTACCTTGCCACGTTGCACCTTTTTGGAAAGGTAATAAGATTGGCAATCCAATAAAAATAAAAGAGAGGTATACTTATTACATGAATTTCGGAGAAAATTTGGGAAGTTGCTAAACTTTAGGTAATCGCAGACCATTTTTTTAAGTTCTGGAAGTGACTGTACGTGCAATGGTAGAAGTTAGATCAGTACTGTTAACATTTTTAGTAAGGTCATTAGGATAGCTGTTCTTTAGCGTTTGTTTGATGTCTACAGAACATAGATCAAGAGATAAAAATAAAAAAATAAAGTGCATACCATGAAAAACTGAAATTTATGAATCACCCTGTAACTCCCAAACGGTTGAGATTACCCCTATCCCCCCTCCCTGCCATAAAATTTTTTTTTTGTCTAGTGGAGATCTATCACCCTACTCATTTTTACACGTCAGATCTGAAAAACCCTGTATAGATTACTGAAAGAACTTCGGAAGGAAGTTTTGTTTGTTGCAGTTGAAATTGCAAAGTTTCATAATGAGGGACCATCCAGCTGTAAAAAAACAAAAATTTTTGCGAAAAGACAAAAGAATTCAAAGAATATTATCAAAAAAAAAAGTTATTATAATAATATATATAATATACATATAATTTTATACATGATATAGCAGCTAACGTTTATTTGAAATAAATCGAAAAAAATGGATAATTGTTTCTTTTTCACAATTACATAGTGTTTTTGCAAAATGACCTTCGAAAATAGTGCATTTTGCATTTTGTCTTTCGGCTTAAGACCATTTAAGGGCTAACACCTGTGTGGACATAAAAAGGAATCAAAATAATTTTCTGTAAAAAAAAATAATTACAAAATGACTTTCTCAAAGATTTTGCCCTCATTAGAGATTAGTGAAATGGGTCTGAATTCCTTGATGTCCTTGGATGAAGTTTTTTTAGGGATGGGGAGAATACGGGACGACGAGAGAAAGTCGTGAGCTATTGGTGGGAGCTTTTTCAATACAGCGTTTGAGATTTGGTCAGGGCCACTCGATTTTTTGCTGTTAATGGTTTTTGTGAGAATGAAAAGTTGAAGAGGGTTTGTGAAGATGGATTGCTCTTGTGGATGAATAGCTGGATGATCCACACTGAAGAATGTTTGAGGTATGGATTCGGTATTATCCAAGAAGGTGTTTATACGAGTATTCACTTGATTGCAGAAGGCTGGTTCGATTTTCTTTGAACGTTCCTTGGAAATATGTTGCGAAGGCATCGCACTTTTCTTGTGGGAGAATGAGAATTTCCTCGTTGTTTGATATTGTTTTGGGAAATTTGGGCTTCCTACAGCAGACTTTGTTGATATTCTCAAATGTCTGGGCATTTGGTTTGATTTTTTCATCACAATGCAGTTTGGTTTGTTCATCAATAATGATTGATAAACACTTGACTTGGGACAGCACGGACTGGTATGCTGAATTTTGGGTATTGAGGGTCCTGTGATAGATGCGGTTGAGTATTTTCCGCATTTTTTGCCTGTATTTGTACAGGTCTTGAAGGCCAGATGGAAGGTTCTTGTATTTGTGGTTGTTTGCAGGAATCGTTTTGGAGAAGTGTTTGATGTTGTCCTGAAGGCAGTGAGTGAAACACTCTATGTGGGTTCGAATTGAGTTTTGGAGATTCCTGTTGTTGGGCGGAAGATTGTCTTCGTAAAGAGCCGTCAGTCTATTTTGGAACTCAGTCCAATCAACGTTCTTCAGGGTGGTAATGGTGGGAAGACTTATAATCAATATATTAACCGGAGAATTCCTATTGACTGTCCACCACTAGATGGTCTGAAGAAGCGTGGTGAGTAGCGCAACTGTAGTTGCTGATTTGCGGTAAGAGGTTTATAAAATTTGAAGTCACTAGGTAGAAATCGATGTTGGAGCCTGAAAGAGGGAAGGTTGGGGTGTTTGGAGAGACCACTATGAAATCGTGGTTGTCCGAGGTGTTTGTCAGCCAGTTAGAAATTGTTTTCCCGTGGCTGTTCTCGAGTGTGTCATTCCACATCGGGTGTCTGGCGTTAAAGTCTCCTCCAATTACCGTGTAGGTGTATTCTTTGGATAGATTATTTATGATTTCAAGATTCCGTCGTAATTGTGCGGCCGAAGCACCACACCTGTTATACAGCGAAATCAACAGGAGAGATTCCTGTGAAGTAAGAAAGACTTTTACAGCCGTGCATTCCATATTGTTAAGACTATCGATCTTAACTTCTTGGAATTTTAGTTGGTTTTTTATAAGGACAGCTGTACCTAAGGTTGTTTCCGATTTATCAGTTCGGACTGTTGAGAACTTCTCAAAAACTAATCTGTGTCTGGGGCTTAGATGCGTCTCTTGCAAGAGGACGAAATGGGGGAATTGCTCACCAAGGATGGAGTTGAGGCCTATTCTCTTGTTATGCCGTACTAGGGAATTACAGTTGAATGTCAATATTTTTAGTCTTTTTAGTTCCCTAGACATAGGTTAAAAGCAAATTGCAAATATGCACTTTGACGTTCCGCGAGAGTGGTAGGTTTCCTGTATTGAGGAATAAAATGATTTAGTTTGCCCATAAGGGCGAAGAGGTCACACCCGAAGAGAGCTTTCGCCTCTTGGGTGCAGAAGTTGTCCACGTCATTTTGCGACGTTTTTGGGGCGATTTTAGGTGCCTTTTAGGCAAACAGTTGTTCGAGACAGAAATCGCCCCAACCCTAGACGACAACTCATGTGATCGCTTTAATAGGGAGCTGGATTTTGATTCCAGAATCCAAGCAATCTCCAGCAACTTGTCTAACTTAGATGAGATAATGTTCGTATCCTCAGATAAGAGCTGAAGATCGTTTCAACGGGTGAAAAACGAGCCGACCCTATCCGAAACGAGGGCCAGGTCACCAGACAAAGCCTCCATCACGCCCCTCACCAACCTGAGGACATGGTATGGCCTGATGTTTGAGCATTCACGGCAAGTAGTAGAGCCAGTGATCCCAGAATTAGAGCCCAAACACGAAGAATGGAACCAATGACCACATACGCCGTCACCAGCCAACCCTTTCCGGGTCATCTCAGTCGAACAAACCCCATATACAGTCATAATAAGAGGATTAATGGTCAAGAAAGTAAAAAAGTTAAACCAACAAATAAAAAGCACAAAACAAAAAGAGAAATAAAATGGTTGGTCAAAATGAATAGTAGACAAAATGAAAATTGAAACAGTATAAAGAAATAATAAATAACAAAGAAGTGACAGGGGCTGGCGACTATGTGGTAAAAATAAAACAGAATTAAAAAATAAATGAGGGAAAATGATAAAAAGCAAAATGCAACAGTGATCAATAGTCAGGTGGTAAAACAAAGTAAAAAGCCAGATCAACAGAATGGGGGGGGGGGGGAATAAATAAGTAAAAAATAAATAAGAACAGCAAGAGAATAATAAAAAATTAAGAATTAACAGGGGTTAGCGACTATGTGGTAAAAACAAAACAGAATTTAAAATAAATGAGGGAAAATAATAGACAACAAAAGATAACAGGGAAGGGAATTAATGGTCAGGTGGCAAAACAAAGTAAAAAGCTAAATCAACAGAAGTGGGGGAAAAATACGTAAACAAAAACAGAGAGAGAATAATATATAACAAGGAGGTAACAGGGGTTAGCGGCTATGTGGTAAAAACAAATCAGAATTAAAATATAAATGAGGGAAATAATAAATTATAAATAACAAAGAAATAGGGATTAATAGTCAGGTGGTAAAACAAAGTAAAAATCCAGATGAACAAAAGTGAGGGAACTAGCAAATAAATAAGAACAGAAAGAGAGAATGTCAAGTCAATAGAAACAAGTAAAAAATGAAATAAACAAAAGCAAGAGAAAAACAGCAGCCAAGCAAGACGGCAAAAATAACAGCGACGGGTAACCAAGAACAGAGCCAAAGAAAGACGGTCAAAATGGTGATGGGTTTGGTAACAACAAAACAGAATTAAAAAGAGAATAAATGCGGAAAAGCAATAAACAACAGAAGGTGACAGGGACAAAATAAGACAGAAAGTCAGAACAACAAAAGTGACGAAGATAAATAAAAACAGAAAAGCCAAGAGTGACAAGCAAAAGTCAAACGGAGGAGGAGAGGACAACCAAGAAAATTAAAGATTCAGAAAAAAAACACGAACAAACAAATGAATGGAAAATAAGACTCCACGACAGAAACAGAAAAAAATATAAAAATTAATAAAAAGAAAAAAAAGGGGAAAAAATAAAAAAACAGAAATAAATACATTAAGTAAGACGGTGCAAAACAGATGGACGAAGGCCTGATCCGAAGACTGGAAAACAGAAAAAAATTTGGTCAAATCACTAAAAACAAAATACAACGGACAAACAAGAATAAAATAAACAAACAAAGTAATTGCAACCAAAGATAGAAGATCGAAGATCGGACTTAATTAAAGGTTAAGACTCGATCGTAAAGCAAGAACAGTGAAGAACCAAGGAACATAAATGTCACGCACAAACGCTTAAGAGCAAAGGTAAATACAGAAACCGGACGATGGAACCAATAACGCAACACAACAAATCAATAAACCGGTGACAGCACCTGAACTCGACAACTGTTCTCGTTGTTCAGCCTGAGCCCTTTTTGCAGTGTCGGATGTCCTAAGTATGTCTACGTAAAGCAAGTTTCCCAGCTGCCACGACGTTACAAAATGACACTGAGCTGTGTTTGACAGTCTCTGACATCCCGAAATAATAAGAATTCCGTTATATAATTTTCAGGGAATGTTCCTGACGCGTTCTAGATTAGAAAAATGCAAAAAATATCGGTTTTTCTAAACCGACAAGATAGAAGACCACCTTAATAACGTTATGTCCAATACTTTTGTAACATACTTTAGTTATCATCGACCAATTATCACAGTATTACCATCAGAGGTAGCATCGAAAATTACTATCACAGAAGTAACTGATGAAACAGCCAATAATATTCAAGAAATTTTTATATTAAATAAATATGTATTTTTAAAATAAAAGAATTTTTTTTTCTTTACCTAAAATCTAAATATGTTGTTTTTGATTATGCAATATTTCTTGATTATGCCTTATTTATTTCCTTTAATAAACAATTCTTTCATATATACTTTCTACACATAATAGTTTCACATCTGCCAGGCGTCCCGTGACGGCTCACTCGTTTTTTTTATACCGGTACATATGATGCTACCGAATATGTCAGCACCTAAAATGACGTCTATAGGACCAGGTATATATATGTGGATATATATATATACTTGCGATCGGCCAAGTCCTGTTTGTTTTTACAGTTTATTAACTGTTTAGCTGATAGTTGCCGCGTGAGATGTGGGACAATAAGAGCATTCACGTTAATTGAATATTTTGAAGCAAATCGTGGGGGAAGAATGACATTACTATTACTATAAACCCAAACCCGTAACTTCAGCATATATTTTTAATTTGGGTAAAGACAGTATATGTGCTGTTTCTGCAGAGATAAAGGAACATCCTGGATCTATCAGGCCTCGTACCAAATGGGGTCTTCCATCATTAGTACGTGCAGTAGCTAGTAATACGCTATGCGTTTGGTTATGCGGTATTGGAATATTGACAGTGGAGGCTGTAAGGCAAGTTGATGTATGTGCTGCCGTTACTTTTGGTTTTTCTTTTGTGAAATTGTGGTGCCGTCTTTGACAGATATTGCAACCACGTCGGCTGTGACATTTCTCATTTTCATTATGTATGAGACAATTCTAACACAGTTTTTTTCTGTATTTGTTGTTTTCTTTCTTGAGTTACAAGAGCTAAACATTTATTACATTTATAAATGTTGTGTGCTTGACGGCAAAAGAAGCAGTTTAACGGCTTTATAGCAATGGTAAGATATGCTTTATATTTGTTATGATCTAAGTTTTTATTAGCACGTCATGGTCGGACTTGTGATTCCTTTTTCTTGGAGTCTTGTAACGCATCTAATGATTGAAAGCACATTTCTAAGAATTGGAATAATCCATGAATCTTGGTAGACCCACAATATTTTGTTCATATAATTTGTGGCTTTCAGAATCCAATTTTTGGAGTATTATATGAGTTATTAGTGGTGACCAATTATTGGTCTCAATTCCTAGATTACATAA
Source organism: Leptarthrus brevirostris (assembly GCA_964036015.1). NCBI lineage: Eukaryota > Metazoa > Arthropoda > Insecta > Diptera > Asilidae > Leptarthrus > Leptarthrus brevirostris. Next base: position 36,289,489 of record OZ038373.1, read on the forward strand.
TGAGTGTAAACATTGGTAGTGTCATGTAGTTTTCGCATCCCGCTTGCCAATTCTTGGTCTAATTGGGTCTGGGATAGCAAAGTTTGAATTAAGTAGGACCAGCTTTTTCTTTGGTTATTATAACTGTCGTTCAGTAGTTGCCAGACTGTTTCGTAATTTGCGTCTGAAACTGTGAGATGTTGCAGTAGATTTTTTTTTTATATATGATGATGCCAACGCTCAGGGGATGCCATATGATGCTTAAGCACAGCCTTGACAGGAAAGGAATTAAGGATGAGGGAAATGGGTTAGGAGGTTGGGTGAAGGAGGTGTCGATGTACGTCCCGTTTGAAAGTTTCAGGCTGATAAGACGAAGGAAAAACAGAAGATGGTAAACTGTTCCACATTCGTGTTGTTCTGCTTAGAAAAGATTCCCGAAATTTGACCTGGAGAGTATAGGGGTGGGAGCGACTTGTTGATCTTGTATCGCGCGTTGTCATGAGTCTACAAGGAATCAGGCTAGCAATTTCGTTAGAACAACGGCCATGGAAATAACGATAGAAGAGTGAGAGACAACCGACATTCCGTCGATGCTCCAGAGAGTCAAGACCCTCAGAGATTGAGGGATCGCCAATAAGCTTAATAGCTTCACGCTGGACTTTGTCTAACGCGGACAGTGCGGTGTGTCCGGCCCCTGCCCAAATATGGGAATTATATTCAAGTCTAGGCCTAATGTGGGACTTGTAGATCAGCGCTAAGTCAGGTGGGGTGAAATATTTCTTACATCTCTGTAGAAAACCCAAACCTTTCATCGCGTTTTAAGCGATTGCAAATATATGATCAGTCCAGCTAAGATTGCTGGATATTTCGATACCCAAGATGTTTAGGGAGGGTGAATTGGGTATATTCACTCCGTCGACTGAAATGGGTTGGGGGTGAACTGGGCGTTTTTTAAGGGACATTAAACAGCATTGGGTTTTGGATGCATTAAACGTAACACGATTTGCTCTGCCACAATCAAGGACCATGGAAATATCGTTGTTTAATGATCTAAACATGCGTTCCCGATTGGCTTCTGTAGCATTTCCACGTGAATTCATTACAGAATCAAATGAGTACGTGAAATCAAGGGTGCTGTCGTCGGCGAAACTATGAATAGGATTGAGAGTAAGGGATAAGAGATCATTTACAAAAAGAAGAAATAAGGTTGGTGAAAGAACTGAACCCTGAGGTACACCGGCATTTATTTCGTAGGAATCAGATGTAACTCCGTCAATTACTACACGAATTGATCGGCCTGACAAAAAACTCTCTATCCATTTAACGAGGGTAGGGTGAAGACCAAATGTTTGAAGTTTGGCTAAAGGGGCAGCATGCCAGACTCTATCAAAAGCCTTTGAAATATCAAGAGCGACGATTTCGGACTCACCAAAATTATGAAGACAATGATTCCAACGTTCTGTTAGAGCCGTAAGTAAGTCTCCGGTTGAGCGGCCAATGCGGAAACCGTACTGGCAATCGTTGATAAGATGGTTGTTTTCTAGATATTTCAACAACTGAGAGTTGATGAGTGATTCAAAAACTTTAGATATGATCGAGGTTAGTGCAATTGGTCTGTAGTTAGAGGGGTCGCATGCCTCTCCTTTTTTAAGTATCGGCTGGACATGAGCAAGTTTCCATACACTTGGAAACATTCCTGTTGAATATGACAGGTGAAAAAGTTTGCGCAGAGGTTTAGCCAAAGCAGAGGCGCAGCATTTTAAAACAAGGGGCGAGAAACCATCAGGGCCAGTAGCTTTGGACACGTCGAGTTTTGAAAGTGCTCTAAAAACTTCGCGAGTGCGAAAGTGTAGCGTCTTTTGCCTACTAGTACATTGTGATGGAGATGGAAGTGGCTGCGATGAAGGTGGTAAGTATGAATTAGCAGCAAAATTAGCAGCAAACAGGTTGGCCTTGTCCAATGAGTCAGTAAAAACATTCCCATTATAAATAAGTGGTGGTGTTGACGAACAGGTGAAATTGTTCTTTACGGTTTTTACTAGTGACCAGAAACCCTTACTACCCTTTTGGGTAGAAAAAACCCTTCGTCTGATGTTCTGGTCGAAATTGAACTTTGCCCGACTAATTGCTGAATTGCAAATATTCCGCGCATCTCTATAGATACGTCTCAATTGATCTGAAGGGCACAATTTATATGCATGGAAGGCTGCTTCTTTATTTTTAATGGCTGCGAAACAGTCATTATTAAACCAATTGGTGTTAGTTGGTTTGGTGTTCTTGAAGCTATGAGGAATAAAGCGATGCATTCCAAACCAAAGGATGTTTAAGATATAATCGGTGCATTTGTTAACATCTCTCACAGAAAAGCAATCGGACCAATCCAGCTCTCTGAGATACTTATTAAGTCCCGCCCAATCAGCATTTTTATAATGCCACACTAATCTTTTGGTGAAATTTAGGTTAGTGGTTGTCAGAGAGGAGATGGAGAATTGGGCGGAGATTAGACAATGGTCCGAATTACCCAAGGGAGACGTCACCGAAACCGAGTATTTTTCTGGATGCGATGTTAGAAATAGATCTAAAAGATGCGCGTTGTGCCCTAAAGTATCAGGAACACGAGTCGGAACTCGACCAGTTGCTGTAAATTAAAAGACTCACTAAATAACTCGACGTGTCTTCCAGACGGGCTTGTGGTAGAAGAATGCTGAGCCACTGTGTGTTGTGGACGTTGAAATCGCCAGCAAGAACGATTTCAGAAGAGGGGGATATTTCCAAAATCTTATCAATGTCGGAGGACAACTTATCGAAGGAACACACAGTGTCAGTGTCAGACATATTTGGGCTGCGGTATAAAAAACAAAAATGAATGATGTGCCGATAGAGTTTAAATCTAATCCAGAAATGATTACATTCTTGATTAGTAGAAGAAAATTGAGGGAGAAGGGAGAATGGCACATCTTTTCTAACATAAATGCGATTCCCCTTTGAGGAGAGAAGAGTGGCACTAAGTGATAACCAGGGATGTGATACTGATTAATATCAGAATCGGAAACAACCTTGGTTTCGCTTAGTGCAAAAATAGCCGGATTTTCCGCGATCAAGTGGCAGTAAACCGAAAAATGGTTACTTTTCAAGCCACGAATGTTGCAAATATTAAATAAAAATTTTTGCATACTCCCGGTCTTAATTTGCCCAAAACAAAACAAAACAAAAACGTACACAAACACAAGGACTGACGAACGGGATCCACAAATGCGAAGCAAAGCCGCCTCTGTGAGAACAATGCCAGCAGCAGTGTTATGAGCATAAAAGCCCCTCACCCCGGCGAAGATGGCACCAGCAGCAATATTTTTAACTTAAAATCCCGCTTTAGCAACCGAATTTAAAGTTTATTTTTTTTTTGGGGCAAGACACGGCGGCACGTCTGTCCCCGTCAGTAGTTCAACTCAAACTGATTACTAGCTTCCTTCGCTAGATGGGTTTTTAAGTACTGCATTTTTTCCGCATCACACAATTTCAGATCGTTATGTATTAAACGAATGAATATATCCCGGAAAGAGTTCATGCTTGATAATTACCATCGAAATTGGGTAGTACGTTTTAGCGATTTCAACTTTTGGCCTATTTTGGAGTTGAGTTGGTTTTTTGAATGGTATTCTTTAAATATTGCTTCAGGGTTGGCAATCATGGACGTGATAAGATAAGATTTTATCCCAATATGAGTGGATAGTACTTAATTTGTGTTCGTAGTAGGAAATTGATTGTGCTTTACCTCAGTTTAAACCGATGAAATTAATCATTCATCAGGTCTAGTTGGATGCGAAGTAATTTGTCTGGTTCGCTATTCACTAAATTTGATTCTCTCTTCTTCTCAGTTATTGAGTTCATTGCATCTTCGAGTTTTGATTGCAATATATTTTTGATATCTTAGCAGTGTTTGTCAGCTCCTTTGAAATTTTTTTGAGAACTAAGAGTGTTCAGGAAACTGTTCCCTCTGCATCATGATTTCTATGGCTCTGTTACTAAACTAGACATTCAAGGCGGTTAAGTCTTGTATGCAAATACGTTTTGGTTTTCCGTGAGTCGGAATCTTTTTTGTAATTACGTTTTATTGTTAGAATGTCATCTAACGTTTCTTGTTGTTTGCAAACTAATTCGGCCATATTTATGAGATTAGGTGAGTATACGCGAATCAGCAATTATAATCACTAACTATAAGTAGAATGTTTACCTTGGTTGTGGTTACGATGAATCGTATAGTCTCTGAAGGTTGATGAGTAGTACCATATGTGTCCTCGTCCGGATGTCTGATGAACCGTGAAGTGGACTTTGTTGACAGGTAAATGGAGAAGCATACAGTCTACGCCCCCACTGTGGAGTATAGCGAAGCGTGCAGTCCATGCCCTCGTTGTGGTGACTGGAGAAGCGTACAGTCTCTGCCCCCGCTCTGGTGTATAGCAAAGCGTACATTCTATGCCCTCGCTTTGGTGACTGGGGAAGCGTACAGTCTACGCCCCCGATCTGGTGTATAGCTAAGTGTGCGTACATGAATATATAAAAGTGCTGATGGTCTCGAATTTACAATTTATATTTTCATAAATTTCATAAATATGTAAAAAGCAATGCTGATTCACGCATAACAACATTTGTCGATCAGTTAAGTGAGCTTCGTAAGATGACACCGTTTACTGTATTTACGTTATGATATGATGCAATGGTCAGACACTTCTTTTGTATATTTACGTCAGAAATTAATTAATGAGTTGGGTTTGTTTTTATGTAATTCTAAAGCAAGTGAGCGGCATTCATTTAGGTTTCCTGTGTGAATCATGATCGCTCAATCACTTTACTATTCTTCTTTTTATTGACATAGATAAAGTTATATTCATTTAACGGATAATGTACTATTGGTGAGAATATTTTAATTGAAACTTCCGTGTCTCTTGTATTCAGTAGTTTTATCTTTCGCCGGTACAATGGCATTGCTTATAAAACTTCCTTCTTCTATTTCCTCGCAGCATATGACGCTATCGTCTGCTGTATTTATTGTAATTGGAACAATCATTTCCGTTCGCGCTGGTATTTTTATAATTTTCATGTTCACTGATCATTGTTATTGAACCTTCTTCATTGTCTATAACCGCTGTGATTGTAAATGTTTCATAGTCAATTTTACAGCGGTATTTTATAAGAAAATCTCTACCTAGTATTTTATGCGTTGAAATCGGTGTCTTTGGGTTTAACATGTGAAATTTGTGCTTAATGGTTTTGTGTTCATAATTTAAATTTAATTCTGTACTACCTAGGGAATTAGTTTCATTGTTCGGTATTCCTGTTTTTCTTAACGGATCTTCCTTATTTATGATGTAGCTGTGCAGGAATTCTGTTTTGCATATTGATATATCTGCACCGAAATCAACTAGAAAATTGAGGTTTGCTTGTGTTTTTCTGTTGTCTTGCAGCGTGATGTAATTCATTACACGGTTGCTTATATTATATATCTTTATGTCATTATTTATTCCGCAATTTGTTGGGATTGTTTCTCAGGCTGTGATGGACGTTTTGATATTTAATGCTTTGCCAATTGTTTCTAGGTTGCGTGTAGTAGTTGCTGTTATTATTTCGCCAGTAATTCTTCCTAAAATTGACTCTATTGTTATTCTGATTACGAATGCTTGAACTGTTGTAGTTAACTACTGGTCGCCAATGATTTTGGTTTCTGCTTATGTTATTTTGTTTATGTGAAAAATCCTCGTGTCCTGAGCCAATGGTTTTGTTTAACTGATTTGCTAATTCAACTGCTTCAATTAATGTTTTAAGCTGTGCTGCTTATATTGTTGGTTTTAAGTAATCATTTCGTCCGTTTTGGAATGCATTGAATCCAATTTTGTAATTTTATTTGGATATAATATCTTTATTATCTTCATCAAGCTCACTTATTTGTACTTTGTTAAGTTCAGCAAAAGATCTAATATCTTGTCTGAGCAGTCTTGTACTCTAATTCATGACTGCTTGCATGTCGCTATTCGCTGAGCCTTTGCGGCATGGCGTAGGCTGGCGATCGGTCGATAGTTGGAGAAGTCTGACCTACTGCCCTTCTTATGGAGGGGAATCAACACAGAAGTCTTCCAAAGTTCAGGAGAACGGCCAGATTGCAGGGACAGATTGAACAAGTAGCAAGGAACACTGGAGAGACAATTGGCATTTATTCAGAAAGGAAGCGGGTAAACCGTCAGGACCAAGCCCTCCGCCAAATTAGATAAGTGTTCAGCAACGAGTGCATCGTCAAATACTAAATCTTTAGGCTCAAGGGAGGTAGGCGGGAGCCGCGTCAAGTGGATAACATCAGAAGGGGAAATATCACAGACGAAATCATAGAAAGAGGTTCGCAAAAAATCCGAAAAAAAATTGGAAATTGTGGGAGCATCGTCATATCGTTAATAATTCTCCAGAACAATTTGGGGGGTCGCTACGCAAAGTAGTTCTCATATTAGACAGGTACTCGGCGTAGGAGTCCTGCAGACGAGCAGAGAAATGGTGGCAAAGGTCAGTGTATGCCAACTAGTCATCATGACTTCCTGAGATACAAAACCTCTTCCAGGCTTTACCCCTCAGGTTCCTCAGATGTCGTGAGGCACCATCAACCCAGGGACGAAACAAATGAGGGGATCCAGACCTAGAAATGCTAATAGGAATATATCGGGTAAAACAGGCGTAGAGAACATCATAAAAAGCGCTCGTAGCCAGATCGACGTCACGCTCCGCCAACACGCCCGACCAATCACAGGAAAGTAACCAGTCATCAATGCACGAGAAGTCGCCACGTTTAAACTTGAAGTAGAAGTCACCGAGTACGGAAGGAGATGCAACAGGGGAGTCAAACCACATGGTTACTAGAAGAGCAGGTGTTAACTCGATTCAGGTACCAGAGGGACCAGGCATCTCCTCACAATCGTGCCATCAGGGTCAGAAAAAAACACCAGGTCAAGAAACCTACCCAAAGCATTGGGCACATCACAGCATTGAGCCAATCCGGAAGAAGCCACAGAGTCCAAAAAGGACAAGGCATGTTGGGAAGTAGATGTAACTGAAGGTATAAGGCCATCAGCATTAGGGGAATGTGCCCAGCCAATGCCGGAAAAATTGAGGTCGCCAAAGAGCACGATGTCGTCCGAGGTAAATAAGGAATCGAAAAAACTGTCAATAGACGAGCAATTCGTACACTGCGAAAGATGAACAAGGGGGAATATAAACAGTCAATGCGAATAGGCTTCTGGTAGGGAATTTCAAGACGTCGCACAAAAGCTCGAGGTCGCGAGAGTCGGAAATGCCGACGACCGAGCAAGAGGTAGCCCCCCCCTCCCTGATCACACACAGGACCCCACCGTTGACAGGAGAACAAGGGTTGGAGAGGTCGCGATCTCGACGAAAAAACTGAAACTCGCGACCGAAAAGCTCAGAGTCAAAAATCCCGGCACAAAGCCAAGTCTCAGTCAAGCAGATAATATCGGCATCGGACAAACACACGTCTGTAACAAGGGCAGTAACTTGTTTTGCTAAGTTTGGGATATTGGGATTTTGAGAAATGGAGTTACTTGCTTCTTCACTAGGTTGGCCTAATTTGGCTGGTTTAATAATATTTTTCGGATCCATTTTTTGTTATTTTGAAAAGTAAACAAAAAAAAATTTTTATAAAGAAGTTACTTTTGTTTTGAATCTAATTTTATTCTGCAAAAGATAGAAAGAAAAAAAAATCCGACAAAATTCAAGTCAAAATCCGTTCACTAGGGAAAAAATTCCTTTCAAAACGGGTTCACTATTGTAAACCTTTTCCGAGCGTTGTTTTGCGACTTTTGCTAAAGTAATCACTTTCTTTTGTGTGATTTTCACAATAAAACTGATATTTAATTCACGTCCAATAAAATTAAGCTAAAATTTTCACTTCTTCCTTTTAGTTAATTTTAGTAATTTTTTTGTGATCACTCTTTAGTTTTAGTATAAACTTTCCTCCTCTTTTTTTCTATTCTTCTTATAAATTGAAATATTTAATACTTTCTTTCTCGGTTTCTTTTATAAATTGGAATATTTTTCACTATAACTTCTTTTCACTTCTTAAATAATTTGTTTTCCATAAAGAAAAGGGAATATAATTTTTTATATAAACTTACGTTAAAGTTATTAGATGAAGGACACACATCCGGTTGAGTCTTTTGTCCTGGATGATTCCGTACGGGGGACCGCTCGTGGTCTTTCCTCTCTAGGTTCAGGCGGCTGTCAAAAGGTTATAGTCGGCGTGGTTGTCCGTTGTCTAATCCGGTGACTCTATGGTTGACTCCTTCTCTGACTCCGGGGCCTCGTTTCCTGATCCTTTGATTTAGGGAGGATTTCGAAGGATTTTAACCCCTCTAATTGTCACAGGAATGATCGTGCAGTTAAAGTCTAGTAGGTAGCGATGATTAGCTTTCTTCTTAAGGTGATGAACTAATTATTGATTATCACGATGCGTTGACTTAGTAGAACTGGTTAGCTTGCTAAACACAAAACTGTTTTTAGTTATTTTACTCAGCACAGCAGAATTAGTTCACTTTGACTTAGTAGCACTAGTTAGCTTGCTAAACACAAAACTGTTTTTTGGTAAATTTGGTTATTTTACACAGCACAACTGCACCTTTTTGCTAAATTAGGTTGGTTACTTTCTAGCACTTTTTATAGACTTTCCTTCACAAATCACTCAAAGTGGTCCCTGCTCGGGCGCCAGTTAAAAATGTCAACTCACAAAAACTTTAAAAAAATAAACTTTATTCTTAACGATCTGTTTCAGAGGACAATTTTCTTAAGACTAAATTACAGAAATATTCTTACTTCCACTAATTGATATCTAATATCCAAAGTCGCAGACGCTGATTCAGCATTCACGTGCAATTTTCTGGGGCAAAACTTGGATTTTTGCGTGAGAAAGTTTTCGTTCCCACCGATATAATATGCTGACGATATTAAGATTTTTCTCCCAATCAAATCTAATGCTGATTGTGAGATTTTGCAATCAGAGTTGCACATTTTCTATGAGTGGTGCTGTAACAACAATCTTAAGCTGAACATTGAGAAATGTCAAGTTATGTCCTTCTCGAGGTCTCGCAGCTTCCGTACTTTTCAGTACATGTTTGAGGGTACTGGTATAAAACGGGTGGAAGGGGTGAGGGACTTGGGAGTGTATCTTGATTTTAAATTGAACTTCATCTCACATATTAATAACGTCGTTGCTAGGGCAAAGGAATTTCTCAGCCCTCAAATAAGACTCCATCTTTTTCCGTCCCTGGTTAGAGCCCTGCTTGAATATGGTAGTCAGGTTTGGTCTCCGTTTTACGGATGCCACATTAAGCGTATCGAGTCCGTCCAGCGCAGGTTTGTGCGATCGGCCTTGCGTTCTTTGCCTTGGAATGACCCTCTTATTCTACCACCTTATGAGGAACGCTTAGGGTTACTGCAACTTGTTACACTCGAGAAGCGTCGTTGGGTTGCAGATTTGATATTTTTGCATCAGCTTCTGCAGGGAAAGCTAGACAGTGTTGAACTAGCCTCCAAAGTATTGCCTAGAGAACTGTCCTATTCCCAAGACAATCGATCACCTTTACAGATTGCTTTTTCATGCACTAATTACGGCATGTTCGAGCCTATTAACCGCATGTGTAGGTCTGCTAATGATATTGGAGAAATTCTATCGAAAAATATTATAAAAATCAACAAATTAAAGAAAATGAAAAGGGAAAAACACTTGTTTTTTCTTCCACAAATTAGGAATGAGATGGATGTTTCGACCGGAGTGCAAGTGGTCATCATCAGTGTGGCGCTTGCACTCCTTACCACAGACATCCATGACGAAAAGTCAAAAACTCAACTCCTATAAATACTCAGTTTTAAATCTGAGTATGAATTATATGAAGAGGATTTTTAATCCATCAATTTCATATAAAACCAAAAATGGTTAAAAATTGTGTGAACAGAAAGTTACCTTTCCGCAGCACTTGGTGGAAGTCATTTGTTCAAAATTGAATTTTTTTTCATTTTTGAACAAATGACTTCCACCAAGTGCTGCTGAAAGGTAACTTTCTGTTCAAATTAAAGAAATTAAACTCAAATTAATTCTAAAATGCTTTTCATTAAATTTAAAAATAATTACAATTAATATTGATAAGTAACAAAAGCCGTTCAAAATGTCCACCGCCACTTTGGATGCATTTCAACAATCTCCTTCAAAATCCTGGTTTAAGGCGTTTGCAGCCAGCCTCTCCCGTATTTTCGTCGCTGCATTCGGCTTACTAAATCCTCCCTATTGCTAATTTGACTAAACTTCATTCTTCATTATTCCCCATAAGAAAAAGTCCAATCGGGTAAGGTTTGGAAATCTACAACTCGTACAATCCAGCGGTTAAGAAATTGTTCACTTAGTATTACCTTCACAATGTTAGCCATATGCGGAGGTACTCCATCGTGGTGGTGAAACAATCCCCTAAGATTGTCCATAGGGTTCTCTTCTAGTAGATCTAGCAGTGCATTGTCCAAAAACTATGCATAAATTTCACTATTAAGCACTTGCGGCAAAATGAAGGGTCCTACCAAATGGTTGCCGATTATACCAGCCCAAACATTTACATTGAATATCTGTTGGAATGAGGTCACCTTTGTCCGGTGTGGGTTAGTGTTCGGCCAGGTGTGGAGGTTATGGAAGTTCATGATATCATTCCGGATAAAATGACGTTCATCTGTCCACAGAATTCGATCCAGAAACGCTCTATCGTCAATGTCGCGTGCCAGAACCCAAGTGCTGAATTTCAGTTTTCTCTCGAAACCTCCTTCCAGTAGTCCTTGGGCTGGGTGATGATGATATGTACGTAATCTCCCTCGATGAATAACCCTCCAAACCTTAGATGACGACACTCTTAATCGCCTTGCGACTCGTTTCGTGTTCGTCTCAGGGTCCTGCCTAACGATGCCGATTATTTGCTGTTCGTCTTCGGCAGAAGTTCCCGAAATTTCGGGTCGTGTCTCCATGTGGTGTGGTCTTTGGGGTGCTCGCTGACTGACTCTTCTTTATTGCAAAATTGCCATCAGATACAAGTAACAGAACGCCAGGATACAAGGGTGCGAATTCTGGCTAACACAAGCTAATATCAGCAATAAAACAAAATTACACTAACATTTTTATAACTTTTTTGCAGCAATAATTAAAATTAATTACCTCTTAACCCTAAACAAACATTTTCGACTTTATCTTAAAAAGTTTGTTTATATAAAGAATTTCCTAACTAAACTGCAATAAAATAATTAGGTAGTCAAGGATTTCTAAGGATGCGGTTTTTCTAATCCTTCGTCTACCTTGCCACGTTGCACCTTTTTGGAAAGGTAATAAGATTGGCAATCCAATAAAAATAAAAGAGAGGTATACTTATTACATGAATTTCGGAGAAAATTTGGGAAGTTGCTAAACTTTAGGTAATCGCAGACCATTTTTTTAAGTTCTGGAAGTGACTGTACATGCAATGGTAGAAGTTAGATCAGTACTGTTAACATTTTTAGTAAGGTCATTAGGATAGCTGTTCTTTAGCGTTTGTTTGATGTCTACAGAACATAGATCAAGAGATAAAAATAAAAAAATAAAGTGCATACCATGAAAAACTGAAATTTATGAATCACCCTGTAACTCCCAAACGGTTGAGATTACCCCTATCCCCCCTCCCTGCCATAAAATTTTTTTTTTGTCTAGTGGAGATCTATCACCCTACTCATTTTTGCACGTCAGATCTGAAAAACCCTGTATAGATTACTGAAAGAACTTCGGAAGGAAGTTTTGTTTGTTGCAGTTGAAATTGCAAAGTTTCATAATGAGGGACCATCCAGCTGTAAAAAAACAAAAATTTTTGCGAAAAGACAAAAGAATTCAAAGAATATTATCAAAAAAAAAAAGTTATTATAATAATATATATAATATACATATAATTTTATACATGATATAGCAGCTAACGTTTATTTGAAATAAATCGAAAAAAATGGATAATTGTTTCTTTTTCACAATTACATAGTGTTTTTGCAAAATGACCTTCGAAAATAGTGCATTTTGCATTTTGTCTTTCGGCTTAAGACCATTTAAGGGCTAACACCTGTGTGGACATAAAAAGGAATCAAAATAATTTTCTGTAAAAAAAAATAATTACAAAATGACTTTCTCAAAGATTTTGCCCACATTAGAGATTAGTGAAATGGGTCTGAATTCCTTGATGTCCTTGGATGAAGTTTTTTTAGGGATGGGGAGAATACGGGACGACGAGAGAAAGTCGTGAGCTATTGGTGGGAGCTTTTTCAATACAGCGTTTGAGATTTGGTCAGGGCCACTCGATTTTTTGCTGTTAATGGTTTTTGTGAGAATGAAAAGTTGAAGAGGGTTTGTGAAGATGGATTGCTCTTGTGGATGAATAGCTGGATGATCCACACTGAAGAATGTTTGCGGTATGGATTCGGTATTATCCAAGAAGGAGTTTATACGAGTATTCACTTGATTGCAGAAGGCTGGTTCGATTTCGGTTTTCTTTGAACGTTCCTTGGAAATATGTTGCGAAGGCATCGCACTTTTCTTGTGGGAGAATGAGAATTTCCTCGTTGTTTGATATTGTTTTGGGAAATTTGGGCTTCCTACAGCAGACTTTGTTGATATTCTCAAATGTCTGGGCATTTGGTTTGATTTTTTCATCACAATGCAGTTTGGTTTGTTCATCAATAATGATTGATAAACACTTGACTTGGGACAGCACGGACTGGTATGCTGAATTTTGGGTATTGAGGGTCCTGTGATAGATGCGGTTGAGTATTTTCCGCATTTTTTGCCTGTATTTGTACAGGTCTTGAAGGCCAGATGGAAGGTTCTTGTATTTGTGGTTGTTTGCAGGAATCGTTTTGGAGAAGTGTTTGATGTTGTCCTGAAGGCAGTGAGTGAAACACTCTATGTGGGTTCGAATTGAGTTTTGGAGATTCCTGTTGTTGGGCGGAAGATTGTCTTCGTAAAGAGCCGTCAGTCTATTTTGGAACTCAGTCCAATCAACGTTCTTCAGGGTGGTAATGGTGGGAAGACTTATAATCAATATATTAACCGGAGAATTCCTATTGACTGTCCACCACTAGATGGTCTGAAGAAGCGTGGTGAGTAGCGCAACTGTAGTTGCTGATTTGCGGTAAGAGGTTTATAAAATTTGAAGTCACTAGGTAGAAATCGATGTTGGAGCCTGAAAGAGGGAAGGTTGGGGTGTTTGGAGAGACCACTATGAAATCGTGGTTGTCCGAGGTGTTTGTCAGCCAGTTAGAAATTGTTTTCCCGTGGCTGTTCTCGAGTGTGTCATTCCACATCGGGTGTCTGGCGTTAAAGTCTCCTCCAATTACCGTGTAGGTGTATTCTTTGGATAGATTATTTATGATTTCAAGATTCCGTCGTAATTGTGCGGCCGAAGCACCACACCTGTTATACAGCGAAATCAACAGGAGAGATTCCTGTGAAGTAAGAAAGACTTTTACAGCCGTGCATTCCATATTGTTAAGACTATCGATCTTAACTTCTTGGAATTTTAGTTGGTTTTTTATAAGGACAGCTGTACCTAAGGTTGTTTCCGATTTATCAGTTCGGACTGTTGAGAACTTCTCAAAAACTAATCTGTGTCTGGGGCTTAGATGCGTCTCTTGCAAGAGGGCGAAATGGGGGAATTGCTCACCAAGGATGGAGTTGAGGCCTATTCTCTTGTTATGCCGTACTAGGGAATTACAGTTGAATGTCAATATTTTTAGTCTTTTTAGTTCCCTAGACATAGGTTAAAAGCAAATTGCAAATATGCACTTTGACGTTCCGCGAGAGTGGTAGGTTTCCTGTATTGAGGAATAAAATGATTTAGTTTGCCCATAAGGGCGAAGAGGTCACACCCGAAGAGAGCTTTCGCCTCTTGGGTGCAGAAGTTGTCCACGTCATTTTGCGACGTTTTTGGGGCGATTTTAGGTGCCTTTTAGGCAAACAGTTGTTCGAGACAGAAATCGCCCCAACCCTAGACGACAACTCATGTGATCGCTTTAATAGGGAGCTGGATTTTGATTCCAGAATCCAAGCAATCTCCAGCAACTTGTCTAACTTAGATGAGATAATGTTCGTATCCTCAGATAAGAGCTGAAGATCGTTCCAACGGGTGAAAAACGAGCCGACCCTATCCGAAACGAGGGCCAGGTCACCAGACAAAGCCTCCATCACGCCCCTCACCAACCTGAGGACATGGTATGGCCTGATGTTTGAGCATTCACGGCAAGTAGTAGAGCCAGTGATCCCAGAATTAGAGCCCAAACACGAAGAATGGAACCAATGACCACATACGCCATCACCAGCCAACCCTTTCCGGGTAATCTCAGTCGAACAAACCCCATATACAGTCATAATAAGAGGATTAATGGTCAAGAAAGTAAAAAAGTTAAACCAACAAATAAAAAGCACAAAACAGAAAGAGAAATAAAATGGTTGGTCAAAATGAATAGTAGACAAAATGAAAATTGAAACAGTATAAAGAAATAATAAATAACAAAGAAGTGACAGGGGCTGGCGACTATGTGGTAAAAATAAAACAGAATTAAAAAATAAATGAGGGAAAATGATAAAAAGCAAAATGCAACAGTGATCAATAGTCAGGTGGTAAAACAAAGTAAAAAGCCAGATCAACAGAATGGGGGGGGGAATAAATAAGTAAAAAATAAATAAGAACAGCAAGAGAATAATAAAAAATTAAGAATTAACAGGGGTTAGCGACTATGTGGTAAAAACAAAACAGAATTTAAAATAAATGAGGGAAAATAATAGACAACAAAAGATAACAGGGAAGGGAATTAATGGTCAGGTGGCAAAACAAAGTAAAAAGCTAAATCAACAGAAGTGGGGGAAAAATACGTAAACAAAAACAGAGAGAGAATAATATATAACAAGGAGGTAACAGGGGTTAGCGGCTATGTGGTAAAAACAAATCAGAAGTAAAATATAAATGAGGGAAATAATAAATTATAAATAACAAAGAAATAGGGATTAATAGTCAGGTGGTAAAACAAAGTAAAAATGCAGATGAACAAAAGTGAGGGAACTAGCAAATAAATAAGAACAGAAAGAGAGAATGTCAAGTCAATAGAAACAAGTAAAAAATGAAATAAACAAAAGCAAGAGAAAAACAGCAGCCAAGCAAGACGGCAAAAATAACAGCGACGGGTAACCAAGAACAGAGCCAAAGAAAGACGGTCAAAATGGTGATGGGTTTGGTAACAACAAGACAGAATTAAAAAAAGAATAAATGCGGAAAAGCAATAAACAACAGAAGGTGACAGGGACAAAATAAGACAGAAAGTCAGAACAACAAAAGTGACAAAGATAAATAAAAACAGAAAAGCCAAGAGTGACAAGCAAAAGTCAAACGGAGGAGGAGAGGACAACCAAGAAAAATAAAGATTCAGAAAAAAAAACACGAACAAACAAATGAATGGAAAATAAGACTCCACGACAGAAACAGAAAAAAATATAAAAATTAATAAAAAGAAAAAAAAGGGGAAAAAATAAAAAAACAGAAATAAATACATTTATACGAGTATTCACTTGATTGCAGAAGGCTGGTTCGATTTCGGTTTTCTTTGAACGTTCCTTGGAAATATGTTGCGAAGGCATCGCACTTTTCTTGTGGGAGAATGAGAATTTCCTCGTTGTTTGATATTGTTTTGGGAAATTTGGGCTTCCTACAGCAGACTTTGTTGATATTCTCAAATGTCTGGGCATTTGGTTTGATTTTTTCATCACAATGCAGTTTGGTTTGTTCATCAATAATGATTGAGAAACACTTGACTTGGGACAGCACGGACTGGTATGCTGAATTTTGGGTATTGAGGGTCCTGTGATAGATGCGGTTGAGTATTTTCCGCATTTTTTGCCTGTATTTGTAAAGGTCTTGAAGGCCAGATGGAAGGTTCTTGTATTTGTGGTTGTTTGCAGGAATCGTTTTGGAGAAGTGTTTGATGTTGTCCTGAAGGCACTCTACGTGGGTTCCAATTGAGTTTTGGAGATTCCTGTTGTTGGGCGGAAGATTGTCTTCGTAAAGAGCCGTCAGTCTATTTTGGAACTCAGTCCAATCAACGTTCTTCAGGGTGGTAATGGTGGGAAGACTTATAATCAATATATTAACCGGAGAATTCCTATTGACTGTCCACCACTAGATGGTCTGAAGAAGCGTGGTGAGTAGCGCAACTGTAGTTGCTGATTTGCGGTAAGAGGTTTATAAAATTTGAAGTCACTAGGTAGAAATCGATGTTGGAGCCTGAAAGAGGGAAGGTTGGGGTGTTTGGAGAGACCACTATGAAATCGTGGTTGTCCGAGGTGTTTGTCAGCCAGTTAGAAATTGTTTTCCCGTGGCTGTTCTCGAGTGTGTCATTCCACATCGGGTGTCTGGCGTTAAAGTCTCCTCCAATTACCGTGTAGGTGTATTCTTTGGATAGATTATTTATGATTTCAAGATTCCGTCGTAATTGTGCGGCCGAAGCACCACACCTGTTATACAGCGAAATCAACAGGAGAGATTCCTGTGAAGTAAGAAAGACTTTTACAGCCGTGCATTCCATATTGTTAAGACTATCGATCTTAACTTCTTGGAATTTTAGTTGGTTTTTTATAAGGACAGCTGTACCTAAGGTTGTTTCCGATTTATCAGTTCGGACTGTTGAGAACTTCTCAAAAACTAATCTGTGTCTGGGGCTTAGATGCGTCTCTTGCAAGAGGGCGAAATGGGGGAATTGCTCACCAAGGATGGAGTTGAGGCCTATTCTCTTGTTATGCCGTACTAGGGAATTACAGTTGAATGTCAATATTTTTAGTCTTTTTAGTTCCCTAGACATAGGTTAAAAGCAAATTGCAAATATGCACTTTGACGTTCCGCGAGAGTGGTAGGTTTCCTGTATTGAGGAATAAAATGATTTAGTTTGCCCATAAGGGCGAAGAGGTCACACCCGAAGAGAGCTTTCGCCTCTTGGGTGCAGAAGTTGTCCACGTCATTTTGCGACGTTTTTGGGGCGATTTTAGGTGCCTTTTAGGCAAACAGTTGTTCGAGACAGAAATCGCCCCAACCCTAGACGACAACTCATGTGATCGCTTTAATAGGGAGCTGGATTTTGATTCCAGAATCCAAGCAATCTCCAGCAACTTGTCTAACTTAGATGAGATAATGTTCGTATCCTCAGATAAGAGCTGAAGATCGTTCCAACGGGTGAAAAACGAGCCGACCCTATCCGAAACGAGGGCCAGGTCACCAGACAAAGCCTCCATCACGCCCCTCACCAACCTGAGGACATGGTATGGCCTGATGTTTGAGCATTCACGGCAAGTAGTAGAGCCAGTGATCCCAGAATTAGAGCCCAAACACGAAGAATGGAACCAATGACCACATACGCCATCACCAGCCAACCCTTTCCGGGTAATCTCAGTCGAACAAACCCCATATACAGTCATAATAAGAGGATTAATGGTCAAGAAAGTAAAAAAGTTAAACCAACAAATAAAAAGCACAAAACAGAAAGAGAAATAAAATGGTTGGTCAAAATGAATAGTAGACAAAATGAAAATTGAAACAGTATAAAGAAATAATAAATAACAAAGAAGTGACAGGGGCTGGCGACTATGTGGTAAAAATAAAACAGAATTAAAAAATAAATGAGGGAAAATGATAAAAAGCAAAATGCAACAGTGATCAATAGTCAGGTGGTAAAACAAAGTAAAAAGCCAGATCAACAGAATGGGGGGGGGGGAATAAATAAGTAAAAAATAAATAAGAACAGCAAGAGAATAATAAAAAATTAAGAATTAACAGGGGTTAGCGACTATGTGGTAAAAACAAAACAGAATTTAAAATAAATGAGGGAAAATAATAGACAACAAAAGATAACAGGGAAGGGAATTAATGGTCAGGTGGCAAAACAAAGTAAAAAGCTAAATCAACAGAAGTGGGGGAAAAATACGTAAACAAAAACAGAGAGAGAATAATATATAACAAGGAGGTAACAGGGGTTAGCGGCTATGTGGTAAAAACAAATCAGAATTAAAATATAAATGAGGGAAATAATAAATTATAAATAACAAAGAAATAGGGATTAATAGTCAGGTGGTAAAACAAAGTAAAAATGCAGATGAACAAAAGTGAGGGAACTAGCAAATAAATAAGAACAGAAAGAGAGAATGTCAAGTCAATAGAAACAAGTAAAAAATGAAATAAACAAAAGCAAGAGAAAAACAGCAGCCAAGCAAGACGGCAAAAATAACAGCGACGGGTAACCAAGAACAGAGCCAAAGAAAGACGGTCAAAATGGTGATGGGTTTGGTAACAGCAAGACAGAATTAAAAAAAGAATAAATGCGGAAAAGCAATAAACAACAGAAGGTGACAGGGACAAAATAAGACAGAAAGTCAGAACAACAAAAGTGACAAAGATAAATAAAAACAGAAAAGCCAAGAGTGACAAGCAAAAGTCAAACGGAGGAGGAGAGGACAACCAAGAAAATTAAAGATTCAGAAAAAAAACACGAACAAACAAATGAATGGAAAATAAGACTCCACGACAGAAACAGAAAAAAATATAAAAATTAATAAAAAGAAAAAAAAGGGGAAAAAATAAAAAAACAGAAATAAATACATTAAGTAAGACGGTGCAAAACAGATGGACGAAGGCCTGATCCGAAGACTGGAAAACAGAAAAAAATTTGGTCAAATCACTAAAAACAAAATACAACGGACAAACAAGAATAAAATAAACAAACAAAGTAATTGCAACCAAAGATAGAAGATCGAAGATCGGACTTAATTAAAGGTTAAGACTCGATCGTAAAGCAAGAACAGTGAAGAACCAAGGAACATAAATGTCACGCACAAACGCTTAAGAGCAAAGGTAAATACAGAAACCGGACGATGGAACCAATAACGCAACACAACAAATCAATAAACCGGTGACAGCACCTGAACTCGACAACTGTTCTCGTTGTTCAGCCTGAGCCCTTTTTGCAGTGTCGGATGTCCTAAGTATGTCTACGTAAAGCAAGTTTCCGAGCTGCCACGACGTTACAAAATGACACTGAGCTGTGTTTGACAGTCTCTGACATCCCGAAATAATAAGAATTCCGTTATATAATTTTCAGGGAATGTTCCTGACGCGTTCTAGATTAGAAAAATGCAAAAAATATCGGTTTTTCTAAACCGACAAGATAGAAGACCACCTTAATAACGTTATGTCCAATACTTTTGTAACATACTTTAGTTATCATCGACCAATTATCACAGTATTACCATCAGAGGTAGCATCGAAAATTACTATCACAGAAGTAACTGATGAAACAGCCAATAATATTCAAGAAATTTTTATATTAAATAAATATGTATTTTTAAAATAAAAGAATTTTTTTTTCTTTACCTAAAATCTAAATATGTTGTTTTTGATTATGCAATATTTCTTGATTATGCCTTATTTATTTCCTTTAATAAACAATTCTTTCATATATACTTTCTACACATAATAGTTTCACATCTGCCAGGCGTCCCGTGACGGCTCACTCGTTTTTTTTATACCGGTACATATGATGCTACCGAATATGTCAGCACCTAAAATGACGTCTATAGGACCAGGTATATATATGTGGATATATATATATATACTTGCGATCGGCCAAGTCCTGTTTATTTTTACAGTTTATTAACTGTTTAGCTGAAAGTTGCCGCGTGAGATGTGGGACAATAAGAGCATTCACGTTAATTGAATATTTTGAAGCAAATCGTGGGGGAAGAATGACATTACTATTACTATAAACCCAAACCCGTAACTTCAGCATATATTTTTAATTTGGGTAAAGACAGTATATGTGCTGTTTCTGCAGAGATAAAGGAACATCCTGGATCTATCAGGCCTCGTACCAAATGGGGTCTTCCATCATTAGTACGTGCAGTAGCTAGTAATACGCTATGCGTTTGGTTATGCGGTATTGGAATATTGACAGTGGAGGCTGTAAGGCAAGTTGATGTATGTGCTGCCGTTACTTTTGGTTTTTCTTTTGTGAAATTGTGGTGCCGTCTTTGACAGATATTGCAACCACGTCGGCTGTGACATTTCTCATTTTCATTATGTATGAGACAATTCTAACACAGTTTTTTTCTGTATTTGTTGTTTTCTTTCTAGAGTTACAAGAGCTAAACATTTATTACATTTATAAATGTTGTGTGCTTGACGGCAAAAGAAGCAGTTTAACGGCTTTATAGCAATGGTAAGATATGCTTTATATTTGTTATGATCTAAGTTTTTATTAGCACGTCATGGTCGGACTTGTGATTCCTTTTTCTTGGAGTCTTGTAACGCATCTAATGATTGAAAGCACATTTCTAAGAATTGGAATAATCCATGAATCTTGGTAGACCCACAATATTTTTTTCATATAATTTGTGGCTTTCAGAATCCAATTTTTGGAGTATTATATGAGTTATTAGTGGTGACCAATTATTGGTCTCAATTCCTAGATTACATAATGAGTGTAAACATTGGTAGTGTCATGTAGTTTTCGCATCCCGCTTGCCAATTCTTGGTCTAATTGGGTCTGGGATAGCAAAGTTTGAATTAAGTAGGACCAGATTTTTCTTTGGTTATTATAACTGTCGTTCAGTAGTTGCCAGACTGTTTCGTAATTTGCGTCTGAAACTGTGAGATGTTGCAGTAGATTTTTTTTTTTATATATGATGATGCCAACGCTCAGGGGATGCCATATGATGCTTAAGCACAGCCTTGGCAGGAAAGGAATTAAGGATGAGGGAAATGGGTTAGGAGGTTGGGTGAAGGAGGTGTCGATGTACGTCCCGTTTGAAAGTTTCAGGCTGATAAGACGAAGGAAAAACAGAAGATGGTAAACTGTTCCACATTCATGTTGTTCTGCTTAGAAAAGATTCCCGAAATTTGACCTGGAGAGTATAGGGGTGGGAGCGACTTGTTGATCTTGTATCGCGCGTTGTCATGAGTCTACAAGGAATCAGGCTAGCAATTTCGTTAGAACAACGGCCATGGAAATAACGATAGAAGAGTGAGAGACAACCGACATTCCGTCGATGCTCCAGAGAGTCAAGACCCTCAGAGATTGAGGGATCGCCAATAAGCTTAATAGCTTCACGCTGGACTTTGTCTAACGCGCACAGTGCGGTGTGTCCGGCCCCTGCCCAAATATGGGAATTATATTCAAGTCTAGGCCTAATGTGGGACTTGTAGATCAGCGCTAAGTCAGGTGGGGTGAAATATTTCTTACATCTCTGTAGAAAACCCAAACATTTCATCGCGTTTTAAGCGATTGCAAATATATGATCAGTCCAGCTAAGATTGCTGGATATTTCGATACCCAAGATGTTTAGGGAGGGTGAATTGGGTATATTCACTCCGTCGACTGAAATGGGTTGGGGGTGAACTGGGCGTTTTTTAAGGGACATTAAACAGCATTGGGTTTTGGATGCATTAAACGTAACACGATTTGCTCTGCCACAATCAAGGACCATGGAAATATCGTTGTTTAATGATCTAAACATGCGTTCCCGATTGGCTTCTGTAGCATTTCCACGTGAATTCATTACAGAATCAAATGAGTACGTGAAATCAAGGGTGCTGTCGTCGGCGAAACTATGAATAGGATTGAGAGTAAGGGATAAGAGATCATTTACAAAAAGAAGAAATAAGGTTGGTGAAAGAACTGAACCCTGAGGTACACCGGCATTTATTTCGTAGGAATCAGATGTAACTCCGTCAATTACTACACGAATTGATCGGCCTGACAAAAAACTCTCTATCCATTTAACGAGGGTAGGGTGAAGACCAAATGTTTGAAGTTTGGCTAAAGGGGCAGCATGCCAGACTCTATCAAAAGCCTTTGAAATATCAAGAGCGACGATTTCGGACTCACCAAAATTATGAAGACAATGATTCCAACGTTCTGTTAGAGCCGTAAGTAAGTCTCCGGTTGAGCGGCCAATGCGGAAACCGTACTGGCAATCGTTGATAAGATGGTTGTTTTCTAGATATTTCAACAACTGAGAGTTGATGAGTGATTCAAAAACTTTAGATATGATCGAGGTTAGTGCAATTGGTCTGTAGTTAGAGGGGTCGCATGCCTCTCCTTTTTTAAGTATCGGCTGGACATGAGCAAGTTTCCATACACTTGGAAACATTCCTGTTGAATATGACAGGTGAAAAAGTTTGCGCAGAGGTTTAGCCAAAGCAAAGGCGCAGCATTTTAAAACAAGGGGCGAGAAACCATCAGGGCCAGTAGCTTTGGACACGTCGAGTTTTGAAAGTGCTCTAAAAACTTCGCGAGTGCGAAAGTGTAGCGTCTTTTGCCTACTAGTACATTGTGATGGAGATGGAAGTGGCTGCGATGAAGGTGGTAAGTATGAATTAGCAGCAAAATTAGCAGCAAACAGGTTGGCCTTGTCCAATGAGTCAGTAAAAACATTCCCATTATAAATAAGTGGTGGTGTTGACGAACAGGTGAAATTGTTCTTTACGGTTTTTACTAGAGACCAGAAACCCTTACTACCCTTTTGGGTAGAAAAAACCTTTCGTCTGATGTTCTGGTCGAAATTGAACTTTGCCCGACTAATTGCTGAATTGCAAATATTCCGCGCATCTCTATAGATACGTCTCAATTGATCTGAAGGGCACAATTTATATGCATGGAAGGCTGCTTCTTTGAGGCACTGTGTGTTGTGGACGTTGAAATCGCCAGCAAGAACGATTTCAGAAGAGGGGGATATTTCCAAAATCTTATCAATGTCGGAGGACAACTTATCGAAGGAACACACAGTGTCAGTGTCAGACATATTTGGGCTGCGGTATAAAAAACAAAAATGAATGATGTGCCGATAGAGTTTAAATCTAATCCAGACATGATTACATTCTGGATTAGTAGAAGAAAATTGAGGGAGAAGGGAGAATGGCACATCTTTTCTAACATAAATGCGATTCCCCTTTGAGGAGAGAAGAGTGGCACTAAGTGATAACCAGGGATGTGATACTGATTAATATCAGAATCGGAAACAACCTTGGTTTCGCTTAGTGCAAAAATAGCCGGATTTTCCACGATCAAGTGGCAGTAAACCGAAAAATGGTTACTTTTCAAGCCACGAATGTTGCAAATATTAAATAAAAATTTTTGCATACTCCCGGTCTTAATTTGCCCAAAACAAAACAAAACAAAAACGTACACAAACACAAGGACTGACGAACGGGATCCACAAATGCGAAGCAAAGCCGCCTCTGTGAGAACAATGCCAGCAGCAGTGTTATGAGCATAAAAGCCCCTCACCCCGGCGAAGATGGCACCAGCAGCAATATTTTTAACTTAAAATCCCGCTTTAGCAACCGAATTTAAAGTTTATTTTTTTTTTGGGGCAAGACACGGCGGCACGTCTGTCCCCGTCAGTAGTTCAACTCAAACTGATTACTAGCTTCCTTCGCTAGATGGGTTTTTAAGTACTGCATTTTTTCCGCATCACACAATTTCAGATCGTTATGTATTAAACGAATGAATATATCCCGGAAAGAGTTCATGCTTGATAATTACCATCGAAATTGGGTAGTACGTTTTAGCGATTTCAACTTTTGGCCTATTTTGGAGTTGAGTTGGTTTTTTGAATGGTATTCTTTAAATATTGCTTCAGGGTTGGCAATCATGGACGTGATAAGATAAGATTTTATCCCAATATGAGTGGATAGTACTTAATTTGTGTTCGTAGTAGGAAATTGATTGTGCTTTACCTCAGTTTAAACCGATGAAATTAATCATTCATCAGGTCTAGTTGGATGCGAAGTAATTTGTCTGGTTCGCTATTCACTAAATTTGATTCTCTCTTCTTCTCAGTTATTGAGTTCATTGCATCTTCGAGTTTTGATTGCAATATATTTTTGATATCTTAGCAGTGTTTGTCAGCTCCTTTGAAATTTTTTTGAGAACTAAGAGTGTTCAGGAAACTGTTCCCTCTGCATCATGATTTCTATGGCTCTGTTACTAAACTAGACATTCAAGGCGGTTAAGTCTTGTATGCAAATACGTTTTGGTTTTCCGTGAGTCGGAATCTTTTTTGTAATTACGTTTTATTGTTAGAATGTCATCTAACGTTTCTTGTTGTTTGCAAACTAATTCGGCCATATTTATGAGATTAGGTGAGTATACGCGAATCAGCAATTATAATCACTAACTATAAGTAGAATGTTTACCTTGGTTGTGGTTACGATGAATCGTATAGTCTCTGAAGGTTGATGAGTAGTACCATATGTGTCCTCGTCCGGATGTCTGATGAACCGTGAAGTGGACTTTGTTGACAGGTAAATGGAGAAGCATACAGTCTACGCCCCCACTGTGGAGTATAGCGAAGCGTGCAGTCCATGCCCTCGTTGTGGTGACTGGAGAAGCGTACAGTCTCTGCCCCCGCTCTGGTGTATAACAAAGCGTACATTCTATGCCCTCGCTTTGGTGACTGGGGAAGCGTACAGTCTACGCCCCCGATCTGGTGTATAGCTAAGTGTGCGTACATGAATATATATAAGTGCTGATGGTCTCGAATTTACAATTTATATTTTCATAAATTTCATAAATATGTAAAAAGCAATGCTGATTCACGCATAACAACATTTGTCGATCAGTTAAGTGAGCTTCGTAAGATGACACCGTTTACTGTATTTACGTTATGATATGATGCAATGGTCAGACACTTCTTTTGTATATTTACGTCAGAAATTAATTAATGAGTTGGGTTTGTTTTTATGTAATTCTAAAGCAAGTGAGCGGCATTCATTTAGGTTTCCTGTGTGAATCATGATCGCTCAATCACTTTACTATTCTTCTTTTTATTGACATAGATAAAGTTATATTCATTTAACGGATAATGTACTATTGGTGAGAATATTTTAATTGAAACTTCCGTGTCTCTTGTATTCAGTAGTTTTATCTTTCGCCGGTACAATGGCATTGCTTATAAAACTTCCTTCTTCTATTTCCTCGCAGCATATGACGCTATCGTCTGCTGTATTTATTGTAATTGGAACAATCATTTCCGTTCGCGCTGGTATTTTTATAATTTTCATGTTCACTGATCATTGTTATTGGACCTTCTTCATTGTCTATAACCGCTGTGATTGTAAATGTTTCATAGTCAATTTTACAGCGGTATTTTATAAGAAAATCTCTACCTAGTATTCTATGCGTTGAAATCGGTGTCTTTGGGTTTAACATGTGAAATTTGTGCTTAATGGTTTTGTGTTCATAATTTAAATTTAATTCTGTACTACCTAGGGAATTAGTTTCATTGTTCGGTATTCCTGTTTTTCTTAACTGATCTTCCTTATTTATGATGTAGCTGTGCAGGAATTCTGTTTTGCATATTGATATATCTGCACCGAAATCAACTAGAAAATTGAGGTTTGCTTGTGTTTTTCTGTTGTCTTGCAGCGTGATGTAATTCATTACACGGTTGCTTATATTATATATCTTTATGTCATTATTTATTCCGCAATTTGTTGGGATTGTTTCTCAGGCTGTGATGGACGTTTTGATATTTAATGCTTTGCCAATTGTTTCTAGGTTGCGTGTAGTAGTTGCTGTTATTATTTCGCCAGTAATTCTTCCTAAAATTGACTCTATTGTTATTCTGATTACGAATGCTTGAACTGTTGTAGTTAACTACTGGTCGCCAATGATTTTGGTTTCTGCTTATGTTATTTTGTTTATGTGAAAAATCCTCGTGTCCTGAGCCAATGGTTTTGTTTAACTGATTTGCTAATTCAACTGCTTCAATTAATGTTTTAAGCTGTGCTGATATATTGTTGGTTTTAAGTAATCATTTCGTCCGTTTTGGAATGCATTGAATCCAATTTTGTAATTTTATTTGGATATAATATCTTTATTATCTTCATCAAGCTCACTTATTTGTACTTTGTTAAGTTCAGCAAAAGATCTAATATCTTGTCTGAGCAGTCTTGTACTCTAATAAATGACTGCTTGCATGTCGCTATTCGCTGAGCCTTTGCGGCATGGCGTAGGCTGGCGATCGGTCGATAGTTGGAGAAGTCTGACCTACTGCCCTTCTTATGGAGGGGAATCAACACAGAAGTCTTCCAAAGTTCAGGAGAACGGCCAGATTGCAGGGACAGATTGAACAAGTAGCAAGGAACACTGGAGAGACAATTGGCATTTATTCAGAAAGGAAGCGGGTAAACCGTCAGGACCAAGCCCTCCGCCAAATTAGATAAGTGTTCAGCAACGAGTGCATCGTCAAATACTAAATCTTTAGGCTCAAGGGAGGTAGGCGGAAGCCGCGTCAAGTGGATAACATCAGAAGGGGAAATATCACAGACGAAATCATAGAAAGAGGTTCGCAAAAAATCCGAAAAAAAATTGGAAATTGTGGGAGCATCGTCATATCGTTAATAATTCTCCAGAACAATTTGGGGGGTCGCTACGCAAAGTAGTTCTCATATTAGACAGGTACTCGGCGTAGGAGTCCTGCAGACGAGCAGAGAAATGGTGGCAAAGGTCAGTGTATGCCAACTAGTCATCATGACTTCCTGAGATACAAAACCTCTTCCAGGCTTTACCCCTCAGGTTCCTCAGATGTCGTGAGGCACCATCAACCCAGGGACGAAACAAATGAGGGGATCCAGACCTAGAAATGCTAATAGGAATATATCGGGTAAAACAGGCGTAGAGAACATCATAAAAAGCGCTCGTAGCCAGATCGACGTCACGCTCCGCCAACACGCCCGACCAATCACAGGAAAGTAACCAGTCATCAATGCACGAGAAGTCGCCACGTTTAAACTTGAAGTAGAAGTCACCGAGTACGGAAGGAGATGCAACAGGGGAGTCAAACCACATGGTTACTAGAAGAGCAGGTGTTAACTCGATTCAGGTACCAGAGGGACCAGGCATCTCCTCACAATCGTGCCATCAGGGTCAGAAAAAAACACCAGGTCAAGAAACCTACCCAAATCATTGGGCACATCACAGCATTGAGCCAATCCGGAAGAAGCCACAGAGTCCAAAAAGGACAAGGCATGTTGGGAAGTAGATGTAACTGAAGGTATAAGGCCATCAGCATTAGGGGAATGTGCCCAGCCAATGCGTACATGAATATATAAAAGTGCTGATGGTCTCGAATTTACAATTTATATTTTCATAAATTTCATAAATATGTAAAAAGCAATGCTGATTCACGCATAACAACATTTGTCGATCAGTTAAGTGAGCTTCGTAAGATGACACCGTTTACTGTATTTACGTTATGATATGATGCAATGGTCAGACACTTCTTTTGTATATTTACGTCAGAAATTAATTAATGAGTTGGGTTTGTTTTTATGTAATTCTAAAGCAAGTGAGCGGCATTCATTTAAGTTTCCTGTGTGAATCATGATCGCTCAATCACTTTACTATTCTTCTTTTTATTGACATAGATAAAGTTATATTCATTTAACGGATAATGTACTATTGGTGAGAATATTTTAATTGAAACTTCCGTGTCTCTTGTATTCAGTAGTTTTATCTTTCGCCGGTACAATGGCATTGCTTATAAAACTTCCTTCTTCTATTTCCTCGCAGCATATGACGCTATCGTCTGCTGTATTTATTGTAATTGGAACAATCATTTCCGTTCGCGCTGGTATTTTTATAATTTTCATGTTCACTGATCATTGTTATTGAACCTTCTTCATTGTCTATAACCGCTGTGATTGTAAATGTTTCATAGTCAATTTTACAGCGGTATTTTATAAGAAAATCTCTACCTAGTATTCTATGCGTTGAAATCGGTGTCTTTGGGTTTAACATGTGAAATTTGTGCTTAATGGTTTTGTGTTCATAATTTAAATTTAATTCTGTACTACCTAGGGAATTAGTTTCATTGTTCGGTATTCCTGTTTTTCTTAACTGATCTTCCTTATTAATGATGTAGCTGTGCAGGAATTCTGTTTTGCATATTGATATATCTGCACCGAAATCAACTAGAAAATTGAGGTTTGCTTGTGTTTTTCTGTTGTCTTGCAGCGTGATGTAATTCATTACACGGTTGCTTATATTATATATCTTTATGTCATTATTTATTCCGCAATTTGTTGGGATTGTTTCTCAGGCTGTGATGGACGTTTTGATATTTAATGCTTTGCCAATTGTTTCTAGGTTGCGTGTAGTAGTTGCTGTTATTATTTCGCCAGTAATTCTTCCTAAAATTGACTCTATTGTTATTCTGATTACGAATGCTTGAACTGTTGTAGTTAACTACTGGTCGCCAATGATAGTTGGAGAAGTCTGACCTACTGCCCTTCTTATGGAGGGGAATCAACACAGAAGTCTTCCAAAGTTCAGGAGAACGGCCAGATTGCAGGGACAGATTGAACAAGTAGCAAGGAACACTGGAGAGACAATTGGCATTTATTCAGAAAGGAAGCGGGTAAACCGTCAGGACCAAGCCCTCCGCCAAATTAGATAAGTGTTCAGCAACGAGTGCATCGTCAAATACTAAATCTTTAGGCTCAAGGGAGGTAGGCGGAAGCCGCGTCAAGTGGATAACATCAGAAGGGGAAATATCACAGACGAAATCATAGAAAGAGGTTCGCAAAAAATCCGAAAAAAAATTGGAAATTGTGGGAGCATCGTCATATCGTTAATAATTCTCCAGAACAATTTGGGGGGTCGCTACGCAAAGTAGTTCTCATATTAGACAGGTACTCGGCGTAGGAGTCCTGCAGACGAGCAGAGAAATGGTGGCAAAGGTCAGTGTATGCCAACTAGTCATCATGACTTCCTGAGATACAAAACCTCTTCCAGGCTTTACCCCTCAGGTTCCTCAGATGTCGTGAGGCACCATCAACCCAGGGACGAAACAAATGAGGGGATCCAGACCTAGAAATGCTAATAGGAATATATCGGGTAAAACAGGCGTAGAGAACATCATAAAAAGCGCTCGTAGCCAGATCGACGTCACGCTCCGCCAACACGCCCGACCAATCACAGGAAAGTAACCAGTCATCAATGCACGAGAAGTCGCCACGTTTAAACTTGAAGTAGAAGTCACCGAGTACGGAAGGAGATGCAACAGGGGAGTCAAACCACATGGTTACTAGAAGAGCAGGTGTTAACTCGATTCAGGTACCAGAGGGACCAGGCATCTCCTCACAATCGTGCCATCAGGGTCAGAAAAAAACACCAGGTCAAGAAACCTACCCAAATCATTGGGCACATCACAGCATTGAGCCAATCCGGAAGAAGCCACAGAGTCCAAAAAGGACAAGGCATGTTGGGAAGTAGATGTAACTGAAGGTATAAGGCCATCAGCATTAGGGGAATGTGCCCAGCCAATGCGTACATGAATATATAAAAGTGCTGATGGTCTCGAATTTACAATTTATATTTTCATAAATTTCATAAATATGTAAAAAGCAATGCTGATTCACGCATAACAACATTTGTCGATCAGTTAAGTGAGCTTCGTAAGATGACACCGTTTACTGTATTTACGTTATGATATGATGCAATGGTCAGACACTTCTTTTGTATATTTACGTCAGAAATTAATTAATGAGTTGGGTTTGTTTTTATGTAATTCTAAAGCAAGTGAGCGGCATTCATTTAAGTTTCCTGTGTGAATCATGATCGCTCAATCACTTTACTATTCTTCTTTTTATTGACATAGATAAAGTTATATTCATTTAACGGATAATGTACTATTGGTGAGAATATTTTAATTGAAACTTCCGTGTCTCTTGTATTCAGTAGTTTTATCTTTCGCCGGTACAATGGCATTGCTTATAAAACTTCCTTCTTCTATTTCCTCGCAGCATATGACGCTATCGTCTGCTGTATTTATTGTAATTGGAACAATCATTTCCGTTCGCGCTGGTATTTTTATAATTTTCATGTTCACTGATCATTGTTATTGAACCTTCTTCATTGTCTATAACCGCTGTGATTGTAAATGTTTCATAGTCAATTTTACAGCGGTATTTTATAAGAAAATCTCTACCTAGTATTCTATGCGTTGAAATCGGTGTCTTTGGGTTTAACATGTGAAATTTGTGCTTAATGGTTTTGTGTTCATAATTTAAATTTAATTCTGTACTACCTAGGGAATTAGTTTCATTGTTCGGTATTCCTGTTTTTCTTAACTGATCTTCCTTATTAATGATGTAGCTGTGCAGGAATTCTGTTTTGCATATTGATATATCTGCACCGAAATCAACTAGAAAATTGAGGTTTGCTTGTGTTTTTCTGTTGTCTTGCAGCGTGATGTAATTCATTACACGGTTGCTTATATTATATATCTTTATGTCATTATTTATTCCGCAATTTGTTGGGATTGTTTCTCAGGCTGTGATGGACGTTTTGATATTTAATGCTTTGCCAATTGTTTCTAGGTTGCGTGTAGTAGTTGCTGTTATTATTTCGCCAGTAATTCTTCCTAAAATTGACTCTATTGTTATTCTGATTACGAATGCTTGAACTGTTGTAGTTAACTACTGGTCGCCAATGATTTTGGTTTCTGCTTATGTTATTTTGTTTATGTGAAAAATCCTCGTGTCCTGAGCCAATGGTTT
Organism: Leptarthrus brevirostris; assembly: GCA_964036015.1. Classification (NCBI taxonomy): domain Eukaryota; kingdom Metazoa; phylum Arthropoda; class Insecta; order Diptera; family Asilidae; genus Leptarthrus; species Leptarthrus brevirostris. The sequence continues at coordinate 36,320,154 of OZ038373.1, forward strand.
TGTTTAACTGATTTGCTAATTCAACTGCTTCAATTAATGTTTTAAGCTGTGCTGCTTATATTGTTGGTTTTAAGTAATCATTTCGTCCGTTTTGGAATGCATTGAATTCAATTTTGTAATTTTATTTGGATATAATATCTTTATTATCTTCATCAAGCTCTTTTATTTGTACTTTGTTAAGTTCAGCAAAAGATCTAATATCTTGTCTGAGCAGTCTTGTACTCTAATTCATGACTGCTTGCATGTCGCTATTCGCTGAGCCTTTGCGGCATGGCGTAGGCTGGCGATCGGTCGATAGTTGGAGAAGTCTGACCTACTGCCCTTCTTATGGAGGGGAATCAACACAGAAGTCTTCCAAAGTTCAGGAGAACGGCCAGATTGCAGGGACAGATTGAACAAGTAGCAAGGAACACTGGAGAGACAATTGGCATTTATTCAGAAAGGAAGCGGGTAAACCGTCAGGACCAAGCCCTCCGCCAAATTAGATAAGTGTTCAGCAACGAGTGCATCGTCAAATACTAAATCTTTAGGCTCAAGGGAGGTAGGCGGGAGCCGCGTCAAGTGGATAACATCAGAAGGGGAAATATCACAGAAGAAATCATAGAAAGAGGTTCGCAAAAAATCCGAAAAAAATTGGAAATTGTGGGAGCATCGTCATATCGTTAATAATTCTCCAGAACAATTTGGGGGGTCGCTACGCAAAGTAGTTCTCATATTAGACAAGTACTCGGCGTAGGAGTCCTGCAGACGAGCAGAGAAATGGTGGCAAAGGTCAGTGTATGCCAACTAGTCATCATGACTTCCTGAGATACAAAACCTCTTCCAGGCTTTACCCCTCAGGTTCCTCAGATGTCGTGAGGCACCATCAACCCAGGGACGAAACAAATGAGGGGATCCAGACCTAGAAATGCTAATAGGAATATATCGGGTAAAACAGGCGTAGAGAACATCATAAAAAGCGCTCGTAGCCAGATCGACGTCACGCTCCGCCAACACGCCCGACCAATCACAGGAAAGTAACCAGTCATCAATGCACGAGAAGTCGCCACGTTTAAACTTGAAGTAGAAGTCACCGAGTACGGAAGGAGATGCAACAGGGGAGTCAAACCACATGGTTACTAGAAGAGCAGGTGTTAACTCGATTCAGGTACCAGAGGGACCAGGCATCTCCTCACAATCGTGTCATCAGGGTCAGAAAAAAACACCAGGTCAAGAAACCTACCCAAATCATTGGGCACATCACAGCATTGAGCCAATCCGGAAGAAGCCACAGAGTCCAAAAAGGACAAGGCATGTTGGGAAGTAGATGTAACTGAAGGTATAAGGCCATCAGCATTAGGGGAATGTGCCCAGCCAATGCGTACATGAATATATAAAAGTGCTGATGGTCTCGAATTTACAATTTATATTTTCATAAATTTCATAAATATGTAAAAAGCAATGCTGATTCACGCATAACAACATTTGTCGATCAGTTAAGTGAGCTTCGTAAGATGACACCGTTTACTGTATTTACGTTATGATATGATGCAATGGTCAGACACTTCTTTTGTATATTTACGTCAGAAATTAATTAATGAGTTGGGTTTGTTTTTATGTAATTCTAAAGCAAGTGAGCGGCATTCATTTAAGTTTCCTGTGTGAATCATGATCGCTCAATCACTTTACTATTCTTCTTTTTATTGACATAGATAAAGTTATATTCATTTAACGGATAATGTACTATTGGTGAGAATATTTTAATTGAAACTTCCGTGTCTCTTGTATTCAGTAGTTTTATCTTTCGCCGGTACAATGGCATTGCTTATAAAACTTCCTTCTTCTATTTCCTCGCAGCATATGACGCTATCGTCTGCTGTATTTATTGTAATTGGAACAATCATTTCCGTTCGCGCTGGTATTTTTATAATTTTCATGTTCACTGATCATTGTTATTGAACCTTCTTCATTGTCTATAACCGCTGTGATTGTAAATGTTTCATAGTCAATTTTACAGCGGTATTTTATAAGAAAATCTCTACCTAGTATTCTATGCGTTGAAATCGGTGTCTTTGGGTTTAACATGTGAAATTTGTGCTTAATGGTTTTGTGTTCATAATTTAAATTTAATTCTGTACTACCTAGGGAATTAGTTTCATTGTTCGGTATTCCTGTTTTTCTTAACTGATCTTCCTTATTTATGATGTAGCTGTGCAGGAATTCTGTTTTGCATATTGATATATCTGCACCGAAATCAACTAGAAAATTGAGGTTTGCTTGTGTTTTTCTGTTGTCTTGCAGCGTGATGTAATTCATTACACGGTTGCTTATATTATATATCTTTATGTCATTATTTATTCCGCAATTTGTTGGGATTGTTTCTCAGGCTGTGATGGACGTTTTGATATTTAATGCTTTGCCAATTGTTTCTAGGTTGCGTGTAGTAGTTGCTGTTATTATTTCGCCAGTAATTCTTCCTAAAATTGACTCTATTGTTATTCTGATTACGAATGCTTGAACTGTTGTAGTTAACTACTGGTCGCCAATGATTTTGGTTTCTGCTTATGTTATTTTGTTTATGTGAAAAATCCTCGTGTCCTGAGCCAATGGTTTTGTTTAACTGATTTGCTAATTCAACTGCTTCAATTAATGTTTTAAGCTGTGCTGCTTATATTGTTGGTTTTAAGTAATCATTTCGTCCGTTTTGGAATGCATTGAATTCAATTTTGTAATTTTATTTGGATATAATATCTTTATTATCTTCATCAAGCTCACTTATTTGTACTTTGTTAAGTTCAGCAAAAGATCTAATATCTTGTCTGAGCAGTCTTGTACTCTAATTCATGACTGCTTGCATGTCGCTATTCGCTGAGCCTTTGCGGCATGGCGTAGGCTGGCGATCGGTCGATAGTTGGAGAAGTCTGACCTACTGCCCTTCTTATGGAGGGGAATCAACACAGAAGTCTTCCAAAGTTCAGGAGAACGGCCAGATTGCAGGGACAGATTGAACAAGTAGCAAGGAACACTGGAGAGACAATTGGCATTTATTCAGAAAGGAAGCGGGTAAACCGTCAGGACCAAGCCCTCCGCCAAATTAGATAAGTGTTCAGCAACGAGTGCATCGTCAAATACTAAATCTTTAGGCTCAAGGGAGGTAGGCGGGAGCCGCGTCAAGTGGATAACATCAGAAGGGGAAATATCACAGACGAAATCATAGAAAGAGGTTCGCAAAAAATCCGAAAAAAATTGGAAATTGTGGGAGCATCGTCATATCGTTAATAATTCTCCAGAACAATTTGGGGGGTCGCTACGCAAAGTAGTTCTCATATTAGACAAGTACTCGGCGTAGGAGTCCTGCAGACGAGCAGAGAAATGGTGGCAAAGGTCAGTGTATGCCAACTAGTCATCATGACTTCCTGAGATACAAAACCTCTTCCAGGCTTTACCCCTCAGGTTCCTCAGATGTCGTGAGGCACCATCAACCCAGGGACGAAACAAATGAGGGGATCCAGACCTAGAAATGCTAATAGGAATATATCGGGTAAAACAGGCGTAGAGAACATCATAAAAAGCGCTCGTAGCCAGATCGACGTCACGCTCCGCCAACACGCCCGACCAATCACAGGAAAGTAACCAGTCATCAATGCACGAGAAGTCGCCACGTTTAAACTTGAAGTAGAAGTCACCGAGTACGGAAGGAGATGCAACAGGGGAGTCAAACCACATGGTTACTAGAAGAGCAGGTGTTAACTCGATTCAGGTACCAGAGGGACCAGGCATCTCCTCACAATCGTGCCATCAGGGTCAGAAAAAAACACCAGGTCAAGAAACCTACCCAAATCATTGGGCACATCACAGCATTGAGCCAATCCGGAAGAAGCCACAGAGTCCAAAAAGGACAAGGCATGTTGGGAAGTAGATGTAACTGAAGGTATAAGGCCATCAGCATTTGGGGAATGTGCCCAGCCAATGCCGGAAAAATTGAGGTCGCCAAAGAGCACGATGTCGTCCGAGGTAAATAAGGAATCGAAAAAACTGTCAATAGACGAGCAATTCGTACACTGCGAAAGATGAACAAGGGGGAATATAAACAGTCAATGCGAATAGGCTTCTGGTAGGGAATTTCAAGACGTCGCACAAAAGCTCCAGGTCGCGAGAGTCGGAAATGCCGACGACCGAGCAAGAGGTAGCCCCCCCCCCCTCCCTGATCACACACAGGACCCCACCGTTGACAGGAGAACAAGGGTTGGAGAGGTCGCGATCTCGACGAAAAAACTGAAACTCGCGACCGAAAAGCTCAGAGTCAAAAATCCCGGCACAAAGCCAAGTCTCAGTCAAGCAGATAATATCGGCATCGGACAAACAGGAAGAGGAGAAGAGCAGCGCAGTGGAAAGAAATCCGGCTGGCAAGTTTTTTGGCAGCGAAGCCGAAGCCGGACGGGCTCTAGGGGTAAGCTCGGGAACGATGGAACCCTGCGGCCATATGTCCGAAGAGAGCGCAGCCGTAAAGGCACCTTCCGGAACAAACACCTTAAAACGGTAAAAGTGCGGCCAACGTGGCCGGGAGTAGGGCTAATTTTCCTACAGGCGATCATACCGCCGGGAACACCCACAGATGAAAAGATGTTACCAAATATGTCGGCCTCAGAAGTATCACATCAGCCCGCACAGAGCTAGCGCCTGCACCATGAGTTTCGGCATTAGAAGATACACGGATGTGTGAACGGCGCGCACGTCTACGGACAACACGGGAACGACGGCTCACACCCCGGCCAGCAACAAGGGAGGCAAGCGAACTGCCGGCAGGTCCCTCATGCAGTACAGGCGGACAAATAGCTGAGGGCTCGGAGACAGCCGAGGTCTCAGAGGTGGCCGAAACAGCCGGGGGCTTGGAGACAGCCAGGGACTAGGAGACAACCAAAGGTTCGGAGATAGTCAGTGGGTCAAAGGCAGCCGCAGGGTTCTAAAGAAGTACGTGAAATGGACGATCCAGACTCACTGGGTCGGAGCCAAGGGCAACAGAAAAAGCGGTTTCTAGTGGTCGAAAGGTGGCGATATCGAGCCTAACTTGCTTAACTTTGCGGCGAATGTCCTCAACCAGCGGCAACACCGGTGAAGAGCCCAGAGATGCAGCCAGGCCGGGATCAAGGCCAGTAACTACAGGCTGAACGTCGACAAGCGAGTCGGAAATCACCGAAGCCTTCAACCGAACTCAAAAAACAATCACCAGCAAAATAAAGCAAACTCAAAAGGCGACAGTTAGCACAATCAAAGTCGAAAATTAAAGGTCGGTTCAATCGGTGACCCACACAAGTATTAAGAACAAAAACAAAACGAACATTCACAGAAAGAGAGCAAGCTCACGAAGGGGATCGGAATCAAGCAATGACCCCAAGCAAATAATCGTACCAATTATTTGTAAATGTATTTAAAATCTTTGTTAATTCTTTTATAATAGCTTCACATTTGTCCATAAGAGTAAGAAAAATAAAAGTTTATATATACATATACATATATATATATATATTTTTTTTTACCGTACCTAGTGCGCGAATAAGCTATCCGCAAGTTAGAACGGTTTCGAAGGGAATAGGACAGTTCTCTAGGTATATATTTGGACGAAAGTTCCTCACTGTCAATCTTCCCCTGAAGAAGCTGGTGTAGAAAAATTATATCAGCAACCCAACGGCGCTTCTCGAGAGTAGTAAGTTGTAGCAGTCCTAATCGCTCTTCGTATGGAGGTAGAATAAGAGGGTCACTCCAGGGCAAAACACGAAGAGCCGCTCTCACAAAGCTACGCTGAACGGATTCAATACGTTTAATGTGAGATCTATAAAATGGAGACCAAACCGGACTAGCATACTCCAGCAATGGTCTAACAAGGGATGTATACAGATGAAGTCTTATGTGAGGGCCAGGAAACTCCCTGGACCAACGAAGGATAAATCCCAGCATAGAATTGGCCCTAGAAGCGATATTATTAATGTGGGGGATGAAGTTAAGTTGTCTATCAAGGTACACGCCCATACAATACAAGTACCATCAAACTTGTACTCAAAAGTACAGTAGTTGCGGGACCTCGAGAAGGTCATAACCTGACATTTCTCAATGTTTAATTTAAGATTATTATTGCCACACCAGCTATAAAATATGTGTAGATCCGACTGCAAGATCTCGCAATCGCCAAAAGATTTTATTGGGAGAAAAATCTTGATATCGTCCGCATAAATAAGAATTTTACTTCTTTGAAGCAAATAAGTGATATCATCAATAGATAAGATGAATAGCAAAGGACCAAGATGACTACCCTGGGGAACGCCTGAAGGAGCTACAAAAGCATCGAAGAGCACGCCCCGAAAACGCACACTATAAGTCCTATTAGATAAATACGACTTAATCCATGCAATGAGTGGGAGCGGGAAACCCATCCTGGCCAATTTGAGAACGATAACAGAGTGAGACAGCTTATCAAATGCCTTACTGAAATCGGTATAAATGCAATCCGTTTGGCAGCCATCGAAAAATCCACCCACACTGCTAGAAACAAACTCCAACAAGTTGGATACCGTGGACCTACCCTGAAGGAAGCCGTGCTGCCGGCTAGAAATTAAACTCCTACACTCCATGGATAACTGAAATTGGATTATCTGTTCGAAGAGTTTTGGAATGCAAGACAATTTAGCAATTGGTCTGTAGTTAGCAATCTCTCTCCTATTTCCACTCTTAAAAACAGGGACTAAAAATGATGTCTTCCAGAGTGCAGGGAAACGGCCCACCGAGAAAGATTGCCGGAAAAGTAAAAGTTAGGGATGAAATAACGCTGAAGAACACTTCTTTAAGACAACAGCAGGAACCCCGTCAGGACCATACGAAAAGTCACCCGGAAGATTTACAATATGTTTGGACAAGATCTCCTCCGTGATAGATGGAAGAGGTACGGAGGGTGCATATCTATTCCTAATGTGCGAAAAGTTGCTATTATCTGGACAAAAATCGGATGATTCAAATGCGCCCCTAAAATATTCAGCAAATAAATTACAAATAATCTTAGAATCATTGCTGGAACGTAACCCTAATTCCATAGTCGATGGATAGTTATCAACCCTTCTCCTCATATTGACATAATCAAAAAATGCAAGGGGGTCAGGGAATAAGTTACCTCTCAGGTTCTGAAGGTATTCTTCATATAGGGAACGAGACAGACTAATGAAGTGTTCATGGCAGAGAATAAATTCACGCCTAGAGTCAGCACTGCCCATACGCAGGTACCTTTTCCAGAGTCTATTTTTCCTATTCCTAATAGTTTTTAATTCCCTATTAAACCAGGGGGGAGCGGATTCTATACATCTAACCCGGACATAGGGAACAAACCTCACGAACGCTTCGTACAAAACTTCGTAGAAACCAGATACGTTCCTGTCGATATCGTCACTAGACAGACAAGTAAGGAAGTCAAAATTCATAAGATATTCATTCAGAGCCTCAAAATCGGCCATTCTAAAATTAAAGCTATATTCGCATTCGAGATTATCGACACGCACGTCCGAGATACTATGAAAAGTGACAAGCAGAGCAGGGTGAAATATATCAAGGTTCGTCAAGGGAATGAGACTGGGTTCAACAAAAGTGAGCATAGAGCTCGTAGAGAACACTAAATCAAGCTGTCTTCCCATATTGTTACTCACATTGCTCATTTGGCACAAACCAATGCTAGCCAAGGTGTCAAGGAACAGTGATTGTCCCTCAGTCAAGTTATGAGGAAGATAGTTATCGTCATCATCATTCACTACCCACCGCACGTTGGGCAAGTTGAAATCCCCCACGAGGATAATTTCGTCATTAGAACCCAACTGGTTATGGATATAGTCGATATGCTGAATTAGAATATCATACCGACTCAAACCATTATTATCAACGGCATTACTCATATCTGGAGGTATATAACAACAAATTAAAAAGAGGTTGCCCGTATCAAGTGAAATTTTTACTGAGACTTGTTCCAAATCAAATTGATCAGAGAAACAAGGAGTGTCCACAAAATTAGTATTTAGAAAATTCCTACATGCAATAAGAACTCCACCTCCTCGTGCAGATGAAACAGCATGCCTATCCCTACGAAAAACCTGAAAATAATCATTAAACAGCTCGGCATTCAAAATACCCTGGTGTAACCACGTCTCAGATAAAGCTATCAAATCAAAATTAAAGTTAACTGATGAGAAATAAAATTCATTAGTTTTAGTCCTCAGCCCTCTCACATTTTGATAGTAGAGAGAGAGCTTATCCCGTTTTTTTAAAACGGGAGACTGAGCGACTACTGGCCTGACACGGCGGTGAGGTTGGGGCACGAAGCTCTTACAAAAGATATCCACAGGCCAGAAATTATCACCAAGAAGAATATCAGCCACTGGAGTAGGAGCTGACAACAGGAAAGATGTGTAAGGTTGAAGAACTACTAATCTTCCTACAGGACAATTCAGACGTGTCAACACCCTTAGAACTAAGGAAGCGCATCATAACCTCACAAGAGGTACCAGATATAAGTCGAGATACGAAGATCAATTTCGGGCGAGGAACGGCAGAAAGCTCAACAATGTCACTACCGGGCTAACCACCAGCCCGACCATCCGCCATGGGGAACAAAACAGCTTCCGAAGGACTTTGAGAGAGAGATGAGACAGGAGGAACGTCCTGCCCGCAACAGCTGGAGCAGGGGTAGTAAGAGCCTGATCACCGACCAAAGGGCCAGAAGGTAAAGTGGACACACGGACGACGTCCTCGACCACGACGTACGGATTCGCGAAGGGTAGGCCCGGTACTACTACGAGCCCCCTGAGAAAGTGGTATGGAAGGAAGATTAGGCCCAGACTCAGCAACAACAGGGTCCACAGGACCAGATTCACTATCAGAAGCCGGAACAACTGGGCACTCAGGACCAGCTGGTGGCAGGGATAACGGTGGATCAGGTTCAACCGAGCCAGAAGAAGACGGCAATGAGAAACCCTTAAAGCGGGCGGAGAGAGCTCTGACATCAGAGGAAATAGAGGACAATACATCAGAGTTGGCCGAGACAGCAGAGGAACATGAGTTAATGTCACCTTTCACCTGCAGCGACGAATGTCGTCAAAGAAAGGCGTGAAGGGAGAGGAGTCCATCGAAGGGAAGGAAGCGGGATTGATACCCGCAAAAACAGTCTGCATATCTTCCAGTGAGCAAGATAAAACGGCAACACTCGAAGTCAACTCGTGGCATCTCTTCTGCAGAACAGCAGAGTTGGCCTCCACAACTTCAACGACACCAACCACCTTATCTATATATGTATGTTAGATCACACATGAAAAGTATGGAAAGTGCGTTTTTTTTTGTTCCAGGTGGATATTTTTGTGGATCATGACGAGAAAATAAGGTTAGTAAAAAAAATAAGTTAGCCGAGTAGAAAAAAAAACTAATGCGGTATCAATTAAAGCCGAAAAATGGCTTAAAAATCATTGATTACTGAAATGAAATATAAATGTTCAGTAAAAAATTCTGTAGACTGGAGTTGAAGGCATATTTTTATAGAGAATCAAAAGACAAACCCTTTTTCCATACAAACTTTTGATGTACGAATGATATTTCATGGTATTTAAGGTGACAAAAGTCAATTTTTCTTTAAAAAAACACACTGCACTCTCTTACGTGACGTGTCAAAATGAGTGGGGTGATAAATCTCAACTAGACAAACAAGGGGGGGGGGAGCAATCTCAACCATTTGGGAGTTACAGGGAGATTCATAAATTTCAGGTTTTCATGGTATGCACATTACTCCGTTTTTTATCTTTTGATCTACACAACACAGTGACGTTGAACAAACGCTAAAAAACTACTATCCCAATGACCTTTTCGAAATTGTCAACAAAGTTGATCTAACTCTTACCATTGCAGGTACAGTCACTTCCAAAAGTGAAGAAACTGGTTTGCGATTACCTAGAATTCAGCATTTTCCCAAATTTTCTACGAAATTCATGTAATTCTAATGGTACCCAACATGCCACAACACATTTTCGAGCGCCCGCTGCAATAAAGAACCATTTCATCAATTGTTTTCGGCATGTATTAATGAGCTTTCAATGTAAGCAACAAAATTTGCTTATTAACATATGTTATTATCTTTATCCTTTAGTACTTTACCACACTCGCGCAACCCCCTTCTATTACCGGTATTTACCTACTTCACTTATAACAACAAAATTTAATGATTTGCCTCTTATTATTTAGTATTTATTGTTGAAGAGAAGGAAGAAATTTAAAAACAAGACAAAAGAAATACTAGAAATAAAAATAAAAATTGTGTAATATACATAACTTTCAAAATAACTTGGTGTAGGATTTAATAAAAGAAGGAAAGAACTAAATTGGAGCCTCAAACATTTATTCAATTAAACATCTGCGGAATGGTTCAACTGCGACTGCTTGCTTTAAAGACTGGCTGTAGTAACTGCGACTTCTACTCTGTACTCGTTTACTTGGGATGGCACTTTCCATGTCACTTGTCTGGAGCCCTCCACTGGTCTTCTACCTGTCACGATTGCTCCAATATTATGCCGTGTCACGTTTTACGCCTGATGAAGGGAGTTGTCGCTACGCTCCCCAATGACCAAACACTCATAGCAGATAAGGTCAACGAGGTATCTACAAACTTGGCCAGACTTCAGATTTTGTCCGATGACTGCACCGGTTTTAATTCAAAACTGGATAAACTGCTTCATATCGCTGAAGTTTTAAGCAGTGATTCGTCGCTGCTATCCAATAAGATTTGCGAGGTATCTTTGAAGTTTAGCGGGCTGGTCGCTTCCTTGGATGACCTCCGGATAATGCAAACTGCGTCTAGTTCACCATCGCCCTCCATCCGCCAATCTGTTGAATCAATAATATCTGTCATAGATGACATTCGACGCGGTGTCCGGCACATCAAGCAGGACCTAGATTTATGCTCTACAGCCATTGGGAGAAACTTTGAACTCATTGGCTCAGTTGCCTCTGATATCAGGAGCTCAACTTCAAAATGCTTTTCTTCTTCTCATCTGTTCGACGCCATAGTTACTTCTGGTTTAGACGCTGCTTCTTCAGGAACTACGTCTCCGAATAGGAACTGTCCCACTCTCCGGGATTCATCATCTGCAGCTCCACCTCGATCAACCGAGAAATTGGTTCCTACAAACCCGCATTCCTCCTTGGCGCAGCCTGCTCCAGATGTTGATGCTACTGTTGGTCCGGTCGAGCCCGACATGGCGACGGGTGCAGGTGTTATAATCAATGTCTCTCCACTAGTGTCATCCCAGTCCACTTCCACCGCATCTACGGTTAAAAAATTTGGCATTTCGACTGTATCGGAATGGAAACAAAGACTAAAAAGACTAGGCAAGAAATACTCATCTTCGTCAAACGACCATACTCCATTCCTTCTTAAGGGTGCCCCTCATAACGCCAACGTTTCCTGGGTTTCCTGGGCTTTTTCTCCCGGAATTTTGCATTCATCCCCGTTAGCTGCCTGAAGTTACTCTCGGACGCAAGGAAGTTCAGCAACTTCAAGATCTCCATCCCAAACAGGTATGTGTGGCTGTCGGGACTATTGAAATTTCCAAGTGGACTAGGAAGTATGTTAAGTTTAACCTTAAACCCTCTGCATCCAACCCTAAATTAAATACTAATAAACCAAATGCTACCAACTATCCCAAAGGTAATTCCAAACATCCTTCTCCCATACCTAAATTTAATATTCAGCCTAATCGTAAGAACATTAGCACTTGTAATAACATAATCTCTCATCACTCTTCCGCACCTCTAACCTTTAGCCTAGTGATCCTAACTCCAATTGGCAGCTCAAAATGAGAGTATTTCCAAACTTTAATCTATATACCCCAGTCATGTATCCTAACTTTATATATCCTCACACTCGTAACCCCTCGGTTCCACTTACACCGAAGCCCTCGAACACGTCCATCACAGCCGTCAACCCTACCACCACTGTTTTGAGTTCTGTATATCCAGCGCATCCACCTAACCATGCACTCCCAACATCTTCCGTGTGTCCACCTAACCACAAGACATAATTTTCCGACCACCCCACCTCCTCTGCTTCGATTTCCGTCTATACCATCCCTCCACTGTATACACCAAACCCGCTACTTCCTTCGCATGCCCACCTAATTACAAGCCATTATCTTCCTTCACTATCGCTCCATCTCAAACTACTTCTACCTCCACTAATTCGCACCTTCCGCTAACCACATCTACTTCATCCCAACAGCACTCATTTATCGATCCCCTAATCCCACCTACAGTTAAATTGACTTTGCGCTCTGCGGATTCCAACGATGGATGATACCTCTTATCCCGTTTACGGGACCGCCTAATTTATGAAACCGTTCGTCTATTTCTAGCATCTGCACGACAAACCGAATTCCGACTGTATTGACGGTAAAACCAGCACCAACGTCATGTTAAGTATACACCAAGAAGGCCTACCCACAGACCTAACCGTCTTACACCAACTTTTCACTAAGTACCATGAATCATTCAATATCCCTTCCCATAAGGTTTCAGTAGATCTATCCATCTTTGCTGCGTACGTTAGTTCTCGCCGCATTTCCCATCTCCAAAAAAGTCGCAACGACTCCTTAAACTACTTTCGCTCCCAACCCCCCCCCCCCCCCCCCCCGCTTTCTCGATTTCTGACTTCCCTCCTAATGCACCAGTGGTCTCCGATCAAGTACCTCACCGCCGTAGCTTGTCAGTCTATTACCAGAACGTAAGAGGACTTCGCACAAAAACATCCAATATTTTTCTTAACTCTCACAAATTCCCGCACGATATCTTTGCCTTAACTGAAACCAATCTAACACCAGGGAATTCTCGACAACGAACTATTCCCTCAAAACTATACCATTTTCCGTGTCGACGGTTGTGTAGGCACCAATGATCCCCCACGTCGTGGGGTTCTCATAGCTGCTCACAACCGTTATGACGCCACCCTGCTAAAGACCTCTGACTCTACAATATCAGAATTTGTATGTATCAAATTAATACTAAATAAGTGTTTTCTGTACATTATTTGTTGTTATATTCGTCCCTCTAAACCTATAGATGCCTACGAACCCATAATTGAAGCGATCGACACCCTGCTTGAGAACGCTAACGCCTCCGATGAATTTATTTTACTGGGTGACTTTAACCTCCCCCGTATTCAATGGTCATTGTCTGAGTACTGTTCTCACTTTGTCCCCCTTAACGCATCTGCGGCCAAAGAAGCTTTTTTACCGATCAGCTCTCCGTTTCTGGTCTCTTTCAAGTAAGTGGAGTCAGGAACTTTCTGGACAGACAATTAGACTTAATCTTTTCTTCAGACCCAGTTAACTCGGCTGTCGCGGAAAGCAACTGTTTGAGGGATGTTGTCTGAAGACACTAAGTTCGACAGACAGTACTATCGCACGACCAAATAAGTAAAACGAATTAGTTTCTTTAGATGACTGAACCTCTTTATTCTTTCACTAATTCTATATATATAGTTTAATGACATTATCAGCAAATATTCAGAGTTAATTGCTTAATACTAAATTTGTTACATTAATATATTTCCTCATTTCAAAATTACTAAATAGTGACGCAGCACACCGTGAGTTTATTCACTTGACCTATTAATTGTTTTCTTTTAATTGACTTGCCAAACAAGTAGGGTGATCAAGTTACAATGAGTGTGACTTGCTAATTAAAGTGAATGAACTTTCGATGCACTGGTTGGGTAAATTCTCCTACTTAATTGATAGATTGAATGTATGCTGCTTATGTACCGTGGACATTCTCCCCCCGCAAGCTTAATGATGGCAACTCTAGGATGACTGTGGTCTCTTCCTTAGGTCTTGGTTGTCGTGGGGTTGGCCTTGGTGGATCGCATTCTGTTTGGCTGATTGTTTTCCGTTTTTTCCAGCAGTAATATGATGCGAAGATAGCGATGGTCAGTGCCAGTATATAAAGACCACCATAATGATGTAGGTCATGGATGTTTAGCTTCGGAATTTGGTTGATATCTTCTTGTTGTTTTTCAATTCGGGAATACAACTCAGATATGTCCTTGCTAGTGATATCATTCATTAATCGTGGGTCTATAAACTGGGATGTGGTTTGATTGGTCATCAGAGTGTCTAGATGATTTGAGATGATCGCAATGTCGGAAATAAATGACGAATTTAATACACCTGGCAAATGGTTGTTTGCATTGATGAATAGTGTGTGATCTTTAATCATGCAGGTTGGTTGTAGTTGAATAATTCCGCTGCCTGTTAGTGTTACTGGGTCCACAGAATCTCCGCATATGACGTCAACATGAGTATCTTCGTCCACTGTGTAAAGCCACGTACTGGGAATCTGTAATTTTCTCCACAGTTTTGTTAGAGGCATGCTTTTTAATTGACAGAACTCTGGAATTTCCCGATGGCGATTAAATAGTTCCATCTCACATCTGCTTTGGTTAGCTTTTAAACTATATACGGGTTGTTTAAGGCTGCATATCAGTTGGTTATCGGAAAGTTGAACACATTCCTTTAGCTCTTCCCTTGTCAGTGGACTAAATCGATCGCTGTGTAGATTTACTGCCAAATACGGTGTCGATGGTTGAATGAAAATGTATTTCCCATCATATGGAACAGGAATAGGTGTTAACTTGTATAGGTGATAAACTTCTGTGCTGAGTAAAGGACTACGAAGGTCAAACAATACATTATTCTGTGTTATTCGAACCTTTACGTGCATTGCCTTATAGATGGTTAGCAATGACGTCACGCTTCCGTCCCCTGGAACCCTTAAGTTCTGTGGTAAATGTTCCTTAATGATGATTAGTTGTTCATTTAGCTGTACCGGTGTCAGTATTAATGTGTTTAACCGCCCATGCTTGGTATCTGTTATTGCTGCTAATATGTTTTTCTGCATATGTTGAAAATTGATTAAGCTTAATGTTATTAGCATAACGGCTGATGTGAAGGCTTGTGTTGTTTTCAATTTTTCCTCCGCCTTATTAAGACCGTCGGTGATCATTTGTAAGTGGTTCTCGAAGATTTCCAATTGATGAGTCACCGCTGCACTGCTTTTCTTGATTACATTAATCGTTTTTTTCGGTTATGAATGTTTGATTTCTTAACAGACCACGTAATGTATCCTCGTTTGCTTGAATGTTTCTGATTTGTTCCTCATATTTGTCGGCAAAGTCTTGATCTAGTATGCCAAATAATCCATTAGCTATTGAACCAATGATTTCTAATGGAGCTCGTTTGTTTCGGATTCTTACGTTTTCATTCTGTTGGTATAGGACTTCATTGATTTGTTCAGATTCAATGAGCTGGTGCTTAAGTTGCAATATTGTGGCGTTGCATAATTCTGTGAGTATTGATAACCGAGTATTCAGTTACATATTTCGAATAACTGACGTAGGGACTTCTTAATTCCAAAGAATTCCCTCCAGAACACCGATAAGTTGTAGTAGATGACAAGATTCCATTCACTAGAGTATAACTGAATTGTTGAGATATCTTCAAAGTAAATTCCTTCTTGCCGATTAAACTTTGTTAATTTGTATGGTCTTTTATTATCTTGTCCTACAACTACGAGAATTAGAAGTGCTAATGTTATCCAGCCTAAAAATGAGTTGTTGAATGTGTTCGAAATCCCAGGTATCGTGCGGTCACGTCTTTTGCGTTTTGAATTTGTTTTCAGCTCTTGCGTGTTTTCAGGATGCCGTTTTCGTTGTATAACTTCCCTGAGATCCTTCGGTGCAGTGTTTACTAGCTTGCCTGGGCCCTGACCGGTTTACCCACTTGGAGTTGATTTTGTTGTGGATCCGATAGTTTCTTCTGTTTGGTTGTCAAGTATTGGTAATAATGAGACCTTTGTAATTGGTCGTTTCATTATTGACCCTTTTGTCTTAAGGGTTACCACTCGGACTAACCCATCATCTCCGGGATGCATTTCGATTATGCGGCCCAATGCCCAGCGGGTTGGCGGTAACTGCTCATCCTTTATGAGTACAAGATTACCAATATTCAAGTTTGGCTGCCTTTGGGCCCATTTGGGCCGTTGCTGAAGTCTTGATAGGTATTCTGCAGACCACTTTTTCCAAAAGTCCTGATACATTCTTTCTACTCGTTGCCATTTGTTAAGTTGGGATTCTTTTCGAGATGATCTTTCTGAGGTATAGTGAGTAGTGCTGAACCCGTTAGGAAGTGTCCTGGTGTTAAAACGTCAAGGCTCTCTGGGTCTTCTGATAGAGGGCAAAGGGGTCGTGAATTCAGACAGGCCTCTATCTGTGTCATGAGGGTGCACATTTCTTCGTACGTTAGTTTGTTTTCTCCGATGACACGGCGCATATGATGTTCTACAGCCTTTACTCCAGCTTCCCAGAGTCCTCCAAAGTGCGGAGAGGCAGGAGGGATGAAGTGCCATTGTGTTCCAACTTTGCGCATGGCTTGCTGTACCTCATTCTGATAGTCCTTTTGCTTGTGAAGATCTTATAATATTTTTTTGGCTCCAACAAGGGCCGCAGCCTGCAGATTCACAGGGGGACCAACGCGTTAACAAATTTTTACTAATTTGTTTGCGTGCCGTAACTGTGGATACTGTAGGAAGTCCGCATCTCCCTCCACGTGGGGCGGCTGGTAACAGTCAGGTAGTTTACTATAGACTGGCTAATGATGACGGACGGAGAGACAGTTACTCTCTTGATCAAACTCCCTCAATCCAGGTTGTTAAGTGTCTTCCGTGCCTATTGGATAGTTTGCAGCTGGGGGTAACTAGCTGTAGTCTAACGGAGCCTCCTTGATACCTGTCCGCCTCAAGGAGTATGCAGGACCGCCATGGTAAGGGGCTCTACCTTGGTTGATTCCCCACAACCCCAATAATATATCGAGACCATGAGTACCGCCTTGTCGCGAAAGTGGTCGACTATGAATCTAAAAATATGAACAAAAAACACCCAGCCTCGGATAAAACCGAGATAACTTCGTCCACCCGAATAGGGGGACAACCCGCCGTCAACGCAGACCCGGCCCACGGGTTAAGTGGGCAACCTTCTGCGAGCACTGCTCGCTCCTCCAATAATTCTAAGGCCAACACGGTGACTCTCCCCAAGGAACCCCGTTCCTCGGGGAAAGTGTACGCCACTGCCAAGGACCCCAAACCCGGTAACAGCAGCACTGTTCCTCCTCCCTTCTGCAAAACCTGCCCGTGGTAGCGCGTCCCTGTCCAAGGCTAAAATACCCGGACATACATCCTCCAGCGCGCCTCTCAGGACACCCCAGTCCAACCCTACGACCACTAAGCAGAAGGGAAATGCCTTAACGGTGGCCTTCAAAGAGAGACGGACTGCGCTCAGAATCATCCGAAAACTGAGCTCCGTGTCTCAAGAAAACCTCAGAGAGAAGGATAAAACCTCTCTGCAATGGGCTAACAAGATTGTTGCCCAAGGTAGCGCGTCGGCCTCCAAAGTCCCGTTACAAGCTACCCCGAAGAGGTTGCGCTCGCCTAACGAGCAGCAGCCATCTTCCAAAAGGATTAAGGCGATAGGCCCCCTTTCCTCCACTGCCAAGTCCTTCAGCGAGATAGTGAAGGACAGCTTAGTAAGAGCGATTATAGATCGCAGCAACGCGGACGGCTCCATCACGCCTGATAAATGGAAGATGGTGGAGATGGCGTTGCTGAAGGTGTATATGGAAGTTCTATCGTTGAACCCTGGCCCTCCTCCACGTTGTCTTGATGCTGGTTGGCATCAAGGCCACGTTAAGCTACTCGCCTGCTCGAACCAGAGGTCGGCGGAGCTTCTTGACCAGGCAGTTTTCCGTCTTGGCGAAATCTGGACTGGCGCAAGAATTGAAGCCGTTCCCAGGGATAAAATCCCCTGTAGACCTAGGTCACGGGCTTGGGTACCAGCTGAACCTTCGGATCCTGCAGAGATCCTTAAATTCTTCCAAATGTCCAACCCTGAACTACCTACCCATGATTGGAAGGTGGCCCAGGTGGGCGAAGTCAAGGGAAGCTCAAGACAGGTCATTATGATCCTAAACGAGCAGTCCCTTGCCCCACTTGCTGAATGCAATGGCATTATTTACTATGGCTTCAGCTCCATCAGCCTGAAGGTTTATGAAAAGGACCTAAAGGCGCTTAATGCTAGTAAATTAGAGGAGAATTCAGCAGCCTCCTCAAGCAACACCGAGGAAAAGGAAGGAGAACGGAGTGAAACGACAGTTTCTGCCGATGTCACTCCCTCACCAGAAGATGGTGAGGCGACGGTCGACGCTATGGTAGTTGACACCCTCCCGGATCCTGGACCAGAACTGGAGGACCAACTTCTTGGTTCCTCCACTGATGAAGATGCCAGTAATGATGGGGAGACTGCTGAATTCACTGTGATAGAGGTATCCTCACCTGGACACAGTGATGTTAAGAGTGGTTCAAATTAATCTCCATCACTCAAAAGCAGCGTCCGCAGCCCTTCTCCTTCGTCTTGCGCAAAAAGGAGAAGAGCTCATCCTTGCCCAAGAACCTTGGATCATCAGAAACAAGGTTTGCGGACTCAACATGAAGGGTTATAAGCTCCTCTATTTACAAGGTACAAGTAAGCCAAGGTCATGTATCCTCATTAAGAATAATATTAACGCATTTATTCTCACACAGTTCAGTGATAAGGACACAAAAACAGCCATACTGGAGTTACAAAACAACAATATCTGGGTAACCTCCAGCTACATGGCGCACGATGTGGCGGACATTCCTAATACACTACTCAGGAATGCGATCAAGGAAGCCACTAAACAAAGGAAGACGCTGGTGATCGGAGCAGACACCAACGCTCATCATATAGTCTGGGGCAGCTCGGACGTCAACGAAAGGGGTGAGTTACTTTTTGATTTTATTCTCGGAACTAACCTCCACATTTGTAATATGGGTGCAGAACCCACTTTTACTAACTCAATTTGGCGGGAAGTTCTAGACATTACCTTAGTCTCAGAACAATCCGCCCACTTAATAACGGAGTGGAAGGTATCCAAGGAACCATCCTTCTCCGACCATGCCTATATTGAATTTGGAATAACACTTCACAAGATGATGTGCCCTCCCTATAAAAACAGGCTAAGGACAAACTGGGACCTCTACAGGATGGTCCTCAGTAATAGTCTGCCTACTACAGGTCCACCCGTAATTGACAGTAAACAAACCCTTGACAAGGTGGTGGACACTTTGACGCTTGCGTGTAATAAGGCGACACAAATTTCCTGCCACGACAGGGTCCCTAGAGGCAAGCCCAAACCTCCGTGGTGGTCCAGTGAGATCATGACCCTAAGAAAGAAGTGTCGCAAACTTTTTAACCAAGCGAAAAAAACTAATGTATGGACTTCTTATAAAGAATGCCTCAAACAATTTAAGAAACTGATTAGGAAAGCAAAACGATCCTCATGGGAGGGATTCTGTAATAAAATTGAAAGCTCCTCTGAAGCGAGTCGTTTGCGGAAAATCCTCTCAACAACGCCCATCCCCCCTAGCCACTGCCACTTGACCAGGAGTGATGGTAGTTGGACTTCATCCAGTCTTGAGTCGCTGGAGCTACTTGTAAACACGCACTTTCCGGGTTGCTCTACGAACAGAAGAGCAGAGCTGCCGGATACTCCAAGCGACCATGAACTGGTCCACAAGATTCTTGATACAAGAAAATTGAAATGGGCAATACGAAGTTTCAAGCCCTATAAATCACCGGGATTGGATAACATCATCCCAGCAGAACTACAACTAGCCTCCGAGATACTTATTCCGTGGCTAATGGTCATCTACGAGGCTTGCCTTAACCTCACCTATATTCCATCCTCATGGACGAAGGTGAAGGTGGTCTTTATCCCTAAGGTAGGAAAAGCCTCACATTATAAGCCCAATGATTTTAGGCCCATTAGTCTCTCCTCCTTTCTGCTCAAAACCTTGGAGAGACTCCTAGATATCTACATTAAAGAGACAATCAATCATTCCAGGTTGTCTCTCTCGCAACATGCTTATACTAAAGGTAAGTCCGTAGAGACAGCCCTACACGAACTTACCACAATCATAGAGCATTCGCTACTACAGAAGGAATATTCACTTGTAGCCTTCCTTGATATTGAGGGTGCTTTTAACAATATTAGATCAGAGGCGATAATAGCATCCTTGAGGAGGCTTGAAATCGACGACCCTCTCATCAAACTTATTGACCTCATGCTAAAAAGCAGGGTCATTATCTCCAGCTTAGGAGGATCCAAAATCCAAAGAGTGGTAACTAGAGGCACCCCTCAGGGAGGAATCCTTTCACCACTCTTATGGAACCTAACTCTAAATGAGTTGCTCTTAGACCTGGAGTTATCCGGTCACAAGGTTATTGCCTACGCCGATGATATTGCCCTGGTATGTTCAGGAAAGCACCTAAATACACTGGCTGTTGTTTTACAACACGCCCTCTCCAAGACTTCATCATGGAGTGATGGGTGTCGTCTAGGTATAAACCCTAACAAAACAGAGTTAATACTCTTCTCTCGGAGGCATAAAACACCTCCTATTAATTGCCCTACACTAGACGGGGTTAGGCTAGAACTGTGTAACCAAGTTAAGTACCTAGGTTTAGTCCTAGATAGAAAACTTACCTGGAAGCCTAACATCCAAGAAAGAGTACGGAAAGCCACAGTAGCGCTGTACTCGTGTAAGAAGGCTATAGGGAAAAGATGGGGTATGGAGCCACGCATTGTGAATTCGCTCTATACAAGTGTCATACGACCTATACTCATGTATGGGGTGATTGTCTGGTGGCCGGCACTAAATATAGCAACCCATCTCAAAGCAATGGACAAAGTTCAGAGGATGGCAGCACTGCTGATTACAGGTGCCCTTCCAAAGCCCTGAACATTATTCTCCACCTTCTACCGTTGGATCTCTTTGGTAAGCAAACTGCAGCGTCAGCCGCCATTAGGCTTAACTCAATCCAGACCTGGAAGCGAACTGATTTCGGTCACTCCAAAATATTGCAAAATAAAAATGCCAGCAATATCGACTACACCTCGTCCAAGCCTTTCTTTGGAGCAAAATTCGATTCCTTCTTTCCCACCAGATCGGAGTGGGAGAAAGGTCCTCCCCAATGGGAGAACTCAGTGCATCTCTACACTGACGGCTCCAAATTGGATGGCAAAGTGGGTGGAGGAATATTCTCGGAACACCTGGACCTCGAGGTCTCATTTCGCTTACCTGACTACCGCAGCGTGTTTCAAGCAGAAATGATGGCTATAAAAGTAGCTGTGGACCGCCTGAATCAACTAGCGCTACCTACAGGAAATGTATGTATTTTCACAGATAGTCAGGCATCTATTAAATCCCTTTCGGGAGTATACACAACCTCTAAAACGGTCATAATATGTCGGTCAACACTAAATGACATAGCTGAGCACCTGAAAGTGCGGCTCATCTGGGTGCCTGGACATAGTGATATTCCGGGCAATTGTAGAGCCGACGAACTAGCTAGAATCGGTAACACACGTCCTGATTCCGACATTAACCACCAGCCGGGTAAACCGCTAGCTACATACAAAATGGAGCTCTCACAGGAGGCTCTCAAGATTGCAAATAACAACTGGCAAGAAGAACATACCTGCCTGATTACCCGACAGATATGGCCAAAGCTTGACCTTAAGCGGTCAAGAGGGCTTATCCTACTCGGACGCAAACAAATTAGCACTACAGTAGCCGTAATCACGGGTCACTGCCTCATAGGTAGACACGCCGATAGGCTGGGCGTGCCCTCAAACGACTTTTGTAGGAGTTGCCACGACGAGGAGGAAGAGGAAACCATACTTCACCTCCTCGGTAACTGCCCGGCCCTAGCCAACCGTAGGAACCGGTTTTTGGGCTCCCCCTTCTTCAAAGATCTAACCGAGCTAGGCTCCATAGATGTCAAAAACCTGACTCGATTTATCGGGAGTTCAAAATGGTTCCCGACGATGAACTAAGGATTGAACATCCTTCACAACCCAGTCAATAAATAATTTTGACTTCCCGTGAACTAGTTCCACTAGATACAAAAACTGGTTCGGTGTACAGGGGACAGAACCCTCCTATTCCTTAGGTAATTTTATGGGGTTGTAAATTTCAAGCCTCAACGTGGTAGCACAAAGGGCCTCTTAGGCCTAAGTGTGCCTTCTTAGGCAGCCACTTTAACCTAACCTAACCTAACCTAACAAAATTGGTGGCATTGTCGCTGTATACGTGAGCCACTGGTCCTCTCCTTACAACAAATCGCTTGAATGCAGATATGAACGCTTGAGACGTTAAGTCCGTTACTACTTCCAAGTGTATTGCTTTTGTCGTTAAGCATATGAAAACGGAGATGTATCCCTTATGGGTCCTGTTTCCTCTTCCACGTGCTAACAGAAGGTCAAAGGGTCCTGCATAATCAACTCCAGAATGGGTGAATGGTGGAGTGGTTATAACTCTTGCCTTAGGGAGTGCGCCCATCATTTGCTGTGACATTTGGGCTTTGTGTCGATGGCATTTCGTGCATTGATGTATATGTCCCTTAGCTGCCTTAAGTCCATTTATTATCCAGAATCTTTGTCGAATTACTTCAAGCGTAAGGGCATTAGCTCCGTGAAGCGTTTCCTTATGGGCTTTATCCATTACCAGGGTTGTCAGACAGCTTTTGTAGGGCAATATGATGGGATGCTTACGATTAAATGCCAACTCTGCTCGCTCCAACCGTCCACCTATTCGCAGTATGTTGTCTTGATCAATAAGTGGTGCCAGTGGTACTAACCTACTTTTTTTGCTCAATTCATGTTGCTGTGTTAATTGCATTATTTCTTCATTAAAATGTTGGTTTTGCGTAATCTGTACGATTGGAATTAAAGCCCTTTCTATTTCATGTACAGTTAAGTCGCCTAATGATGAGTACCTTTCAGCTAACTCTAGGTAAATGTTCCTTTCCTCGAATATCTCTTCCGTTTTTGAGACCGCATGAGTAGTTATTATTTTCTTTTCTATATCTGTTTTGCTGCCTTCTTTCGGCGGATAGTTAATTTTTTCAGTTTTTAGCCATGCTGGACCTTCCCACCAAAGAACGTGATCTTTAAGCATTGCTGGTAGTATACCTCTTGAAGCGATATCAGCAGGATTCTCAGCTGACCTTACATGAAACCATTTCGTTCGGTCACTGATGGAGTGTATTTGGGCTACCCGATTCCCTACGAATGTCTTCCATTTATGTGCATCTTCTTGCAGCCACGCAAGTACTATCGTGGAATCAGTCCACGCATAATATGGCAGATTTTCAATTGCTAAGCGAGTTCTGGTCTCCTTGATTAAATTTGCTAATAGTATTGCTCCACATAATTCAAGTCGTGGAATAGACAGCTTAGACTTCAATGGTGCTACTTAGAGTTTTAGCGGTGATTAAACTTGTTGAAATAGTATTTCTCCTCACAGTACGAAGGTAAACTGCAGCGCTGTACCCCTTCTCAGAGGCATCACAAAATCCATGGAGTTCACAAGTGCATTCTGTTCCTGTGTACCTAATCCAACGAGGAACCTCCAATTTTCCTAGTTTAGGCAACTCAAGTTTAATTTGCTCCCATCTACTCAGGATGTCGTTGGGTAGCCTTTCATCCCATGACACGCCGAGTGTCCAAATGTCTTGAAATAATATCTCAATGGTCATCGTTACTGGGGACAATAACCCTATGGGATCAAATATTCTTGCTGCTTCCGATAATATATTCCTTTTTGTAGTGGGATTCGAGTCAGTATCTACATTCACCTTTATTTTGAATTTATCTGTGGACGGATTCCAACTGACTCCTAATGCTTTTATAGTAATTTCGTCAGCAAAGTCAAGTGTAACTGAGGCCTCTCTATCTTCACTAGGTATAATCCTTAATACGCCTTTATCGTTGCTTGTCCATTTACGAAGATGAAATCCTCCCTTCTTGAGAAGATTGATTAACTGTGTACTTGATTCTCGAGCTTCATGCACTGTATGTGCTCCCGACACTATGTCATCAACGTATGTGTCGTGTAGTATTATTTTCGCCCCAGATGGATACATCAATTCTTCATCCTTGGCCAATTGCTGTAGTGTTCGAATTGCCAAGAAGGGTGCTGAGGCAGTTCCATAAGTAACAGTTGTAAGTTTATATTCGGAGATTGGTTGGTCTGGTGAGTCTCGCCATAAAATCCGTTGGTAATTCTGATCTCGTACATCCATCTTTATTTGGCGATACATCTTCTCGATGTCCGCTGCAAAAACTATTTTATGCTTTCTCCATCTCAATAGGATGGAAGTTAAGTTCTGCTGGATTTGGGGCCCAATCATCATGAGCTCATTTAAACTTTTGGTGTTATTTCGTTTCGCCGAAGCATCGAACACGACTCTTAGTTTAGTTGTCGTGCTGCTTTCTTTCAAAACCGCGTGATGTGGTAAATAGTGCTTATTACTAGGGTCATTTTCAGCAGGAACCATATGACCTAGCTTTTGGTACTCCTTCATGAAGTTCTTATACATCGTTTCGAACACCTTGTTGAGTTTAAACTTTCGTTCCATTTGAAACAATCTCGCTAGCGCTAATTCACGGGAACCCTCCAATTGTTTTGTTTCTCCTGGATCCTCTCGGAAAGGAATACGCACCACATACCGGCCAGTATCGTCTCGCCGATGTGTACGTCGGAAGTGATTTTCGCAAGCTATGTCTTCACTAGTTATGATACGTCTTGAAAATCTTCACACTCCCAGAATCTTTGCAAGTCGTTCAAAAGGTCCACTTCTGATATTAGACACATGATTCTCTCATCTTTGTTGATATTTTGTATGCCTCCAGATAATATCCAACCTAGCTCCGTTTGCTGTGCTACCGGAGCTCCTTTGGGTCCACGCAAAACGTTTTCAAGAAAGATATTCCCGTATACTTCAGCTCCAAGTATTACGTCGATTTTTCCTGGAACTGCAAATGTAGGATCGGCCAACATGAGACTGCTCGTATGTGCCCAAGTACTCGGTGTTACTCTTTCAGTAGGTAGAAATTTCGTCAAATTTTTTAGAACGAGAGCTGTTGTAGTAATCGAAAATTCTGATTGGAATCTTGGGGTCATTGTTAACTCAATGCTTGACTGTGCTGTTCCTGGACTGGCTCCTCCTACCCCAGACACAATGGCGTGTATTTTCCTGCGAGGTAACCGTAAGCGTTGTGCTGCATCTTCAGTTATAACGGTAGCTTGCGACCCTTGATCAATAAGGGCCCTGAGTTTAGTCGAATTTTCTGCCTTATCGATTGCTAGAATTTGGGCTGTAGCTAATAATACTTTAACCCCAATGCGGTTGCTTGCCATGTGTGTAATCACATTCGTTGCAGAAGTCGATCCTTGTAACTTGTTAGTGCTATCCGCATCAGAACTGCCGCTGTATTTGGTGCTTCGCTGGCTTGTGGAATTTAGGTTCTGATAGTGCAAGAGCGTATTGTGTTTTTTCTGACATATTTGGCATGATTTCCAGCTTTTGCATTTAAATGAACTATGTCCAATTGTTAAACAATTTTGACATAAATTCGCTTTCTTGCTTGCCATAATTCGTTGTTGGACGCCCAATTGTCTGAACTTCTCACAAGTATAGATTTTATGTCCACCACTACATATTATGCATGGTAACGTAACACTGCCATGATATATTGCTCTGGTACCTTTTTGTTCTTATCCAATTGTGATATCTGCTTGTTACTAGGTGTAATTGGCTCAATAGCTTCCAGACCTTGGAATCTGTTCTCAAGAAATTGAAGGAATTCATCTCTTTTAATACCCTCTAGACATTCCGTTGTTGTATCATGCAGTTTCTTCAGAGCTACTGCTGATTCCTTCACTAGAATGGGTTGATTCAATAACCTGCGTAGTTGAGTAGCTACGAGAGTTCTCGTGTTGTTATAGCGCTTATCGAGTATCCCCCAGGCTGTATTAAAGTTCTCATTTGTTATATTGAGATGTTGAATTAGCTCACTAGGTTCACCGGACAGATTTGTTTTCAAATAGAACAATTTTTCAGCGGCTGACATATTTTTATCCTTGTGGATCAGTTCGGTGAATAAATCTCTGAATGGTTGCCACCTTAGATAATCTCCATTGAAGATTGGAATATCAATTCTTGGTAATCTGACTTGTGTTCTTTTATCAGAATCAACTTCTGACTGCGTTCTTAGATGATTCATGGCTGATTGTAGGCTATTTAATTTTTCCTGAAGTTTTATTATTACTGCCTGGTACGCATCTTCTATCTTTGTAATATGTTGGCATTGAAATATTCATCTTCGAATACTCCCGTTGCCATGATTTCACCGTGATTGACCACAATGTGTTCCCAGTAGCCGTTTAGCAGTTTTAGCTTTTGAACACAAAATGCTGCTGATACTTGAGTAAAAATCTCCGATTCGACTACAGAGATAGCTCTTTTAAGTGAATCTATGATTGCATTTTGTTTTTTAAGTTGCTTTATTTGCTCATCTGTGCACTTGTTACGATTGATTAGTTCACTTAATGCTCCCTCTAATGTTTCCCTGGTTTCTTCGTATAAATTTTCCACTTCCGTAAAGAAATCAGTGGCGAAATATGGTTGCAATAGATTAGCTTCTTTGAATTCCTCCAGGGCGTCGTTCCTTTCTTCAAAACCTTTCCAAAGCTCGCTTAATGTTTTCAGTCGTCCTTCAATGTTGCTCTGCTTTTTTCTCTTCGCTGAATCTTTCTTGAAGTTCGTTAGGATTTTTTGAATTTTTAAGGCATCTGCCCTCTGGGACTTCACTAACTGCTCCATTGCTTCGTTTTTTAGCGATTTCACTGTTGTTGCAATAGTCCTTGGCATGCGATAGTCTCTGAATTTGATAAGTGTAGATAAACAGCGAGATTATTTCTCTCCGATGAAGCGTGAAGACACTAAGTTCAACAGCGATTTCGAATTTTGTTCACTGCACAAGATTTTATCACCTGAAGACACTAAGTTCAACAGGGATTACAATAAACTTCTTTTATTATTCATTTTAGGGTTCTTATTTAAAACACACTTGCTTTTTAAATTTTCCACATTTATTTAATTTTCATTTCATTACAATAAACTCGCTAACGCGTTTCGTGATCTGTCACATCATCAGAGCGACTAAATTAGAAATTCTACTAACTTGTACAATAAAAATTTGTCCGACTAAGTCTACTATTAGGCTTCAAATTAAGTTCTTATAATGCGAGGATTTAATAAAGGGCTCTTATTTATGAAATCTAATTGGTCGTTAAACAGAATTTTGTTGTCTTGTTTGCTCTTCCTAATTTCAAAAATTTCATATCTGTCCAGTATCCGGCCACCTTCGACGTGATGTAAAAGTTTTAATTTATCTATACTTGTGCCGTGTCCTGTCTCCTTCAAATGTTTAGCTAACCCAGACTGTGGTTTGTCATTTATAACAGAGGTAATGTGTTCTTTGAATCGCGTTTCAATAGTTCTTTTTGTTTTGCCTATGTATATCCCAGCACAATCACCACAACTAACTCTATAAACTCCACTCTTCTTCAAATCGTCAGTTTTCTGCTTTAATTTATTGTTTATTAAAAGGGATTTTGTTGTTTTTTTATTAAAGAAAGCAGGCTGTATATTTTTATTTTTTAAAATACTTTTTATTCTTAAATCAATCTTTGGTAAGTACGGGATTTTTTTCCAAATTTTATTGTCATCCTTGTTTGGGGTCAAGCCAGGAAAAATAGAATTTAACGTTTTAATCTCATTCTTTTTTCTTAGCAAATTATAAACAATGCTCTTGGAGTACCCATTATTAGACGCTATAGTTTTTATAAAATTTAATTCTCTTTTGAAAGATTCATCTGATAGAGGAATATTTAAGAGTCTGTTAATCATTGAATGAAAAGAAGCCATTTTTGTACTCCAAGGATGTCTGGAATTACTCGGTATTACCGCGTCTGAATAAGTTTCTTTCCTATATATATCAAAATAAAACTGGTTGTCTTTAATTGAAATCGTTAAGTCTAAAAAGTTCAAAGTTTTATTACCGAACTCGACGGTAAATTTTTTATTATCATCTAAATTATTTAAAATATTAGTAAAATTATTTAATTGTCGGTCTGTCCCCGTCCAAATGCAAAATATGTCATCAACATAGCGAACCCAAACAAGTATATGCTTTACTAAATTATTATTTAGATTGAATAGCTTATTTTCAAGATAATTCATGAAGAAATCGGCGCAGAAAGGTGAAAGTGCTGAACCCATTGCTAGACCATCTCTTTGTATGTAATATTTATTATTAAAACTAAAATAATTTTGGTCCAAACAAACATTGAGAAAATTTATCAGTTCCCGTGACGTAGCTAAACTTTTAACATTATTTTTTATTTCAATTGTCAATAAATTCTTAAGCTTTTTAACTGGGATCGAAGGAAACAGGCTCACGACATCAAAAGATATTAGTTTAGCACCTCTAGGTAATGTTAAATTTCGAATTTTTTCGAGTAATTCACTAGAATTTTGAATACTATATTTAGGTTTGAAATTAACTAAGTGTGGTAACAACTTATTAAGCTTTTTACACAATGGTTGAGTTGGTGCTTTAAAAGATGAAGAAACCGGTTTTAAAGGAGTGTTTATTTTATGCAATTTTGGCAAACCGTATAATACTGGAGCAGATGGAGAACAATTTTTTAAAAAAAATTTTTCCTTTGAGTTGAAAAAATTTGATTGATTAATTAATTAAATAACATCTTTATTATATTTCTTAGTAGGATCTATACTAATTTGTTCAACGTTCATCGAATCTAAGGGTAGCCGCACACTGATCGAGCAAAACCGCCTAAAAGCGTTTCACCTGAAATCGTTTTGATTGATCGAAAAACATTTTGTTTGAAGTGAAAACAATTTGCCTGATGCAGTAATTTTTCAATATTTTCATTTAGCTTTTAGTAGGGAAAGTACAGTGATAGTGCTAATGTCTTCCTATAAAGAAGAAGAAGAAGTATTTCTAGTAATTTTGTGGAATTGGATTTCACAAATAGAAGAAGTCGAGAGAACATTATGGTGCATCCAATAAATAGAATATCTATTACGGTTATGGTGTTCCTTCATGCTATAGTCATATATGGCTCTCCTTTCTTCCAATAAAGCTAATAATTTTTCAGCGTCCAAATCCGTACTTAATATTTATGTCATTTTGTAAAAGTTATATAACCCAAGCAATAAGAAATAATTTTCTCACTTGAATAGCAATGCAAGTTGTTTTACTATAAAACGTTTTTCCTACAAACAACGTCCGGCACGCCTAAATGTGTTTTATTATGACTTAACGACTAAAAACGTTTTGCCTTACCAGTGTGCGCCGCACAACTTACTTACTCGAGATGTATCCCCCTTCGAGCAAGTTTAGGCACATTTAGGCACGTTTAGTCAGTTTTAAGCAGTTTTGCTCGATCAGTGTGCGGCTTCCCTTAGTGAGTAGCCAGCTCCAACAAGTCCGTTGTTTTTGTTTTTAAGTGAGGGCAAAGTTCAAACCATGCTGCAGCAATGCCTCTTCGTCCGTTGAAAAAATTGTTGGAGTCAAGTTCACCAACCTATTTTAGTTTTAATAATAAATATTACACACAAAGAGATGGTCTAGCAATGGGTTCAGCACTTTCACCTTTCTGCGCCGATTTCTTCATGAATTATCTTGAAAATAAGCTATTCAATCTAAATAATAATTTAGTAAAGCATATACTTGTTTGGGTTCGCTATGTAGATAACTAATATTTTTACTAATATTTTAAATAATTTAGATGATAATATAAAATTTACCGTCGAGTTCGGTAATAAAACTTTGAACTTTTTAGACTTAACGATTTCAATTAAAGACAACCAGTTTTATTTTGATATATATAGGAAAGAAACTTATTCAGACGCGGTAATACCGAGTAATTCCAGACATCCTTGGAGTACAAAAATGGCTTCTTTTCATTCAATGATTAACAGACTCTTAAATATTCCTCTATCAGATGAATCTTTCAAAAGAGAATTAAATTTTATAAAAACTATAGCGTCTAATAATGGGTACTCCAAGAGCATTGTTTATAATTTGCTAAGAAAAAAGAATGAGATTAAAACGTTAAATTCTATTTTTCCTGGCTTGACCCCAAACAAGGATGACAATAAAATTTGGAAAAAAATCCCGTACTTACCAAAGATTGATTTAAGAATAAAAAGTATTTAAAAAAATAAAAATATACAGCCTGCTTTCTTTAATAAAAAACAACAAAATCCCTTTTAATAAACAATAAATTAAAGCAGAAAACTGACGATTTGAAGAAGAGTGGAGTTTATAGAGTTAGTTGTGGTGATTGTGCTGGGATATACATAGGCAAAACAAAAAGAACTATTGAAACACGATTCAAAGAACACATTACCTCTGTTATAAATGACAAACCACAGTCTGGGTTAGCTAAACATTTGAAGGAGACAGGACACGACACAAGTATAGATAAATTAAAACTTTTACATCACGTCGAAGGTGGCCGGATACTGGACAGATATGAAATTTTTGAAATTAGGAAGAGCAAACAAGACAACAAAATTCTGTTTAACGACCAATTAGATTTCATAAATAAGAGCCCTTTATTAAATCCTCACATTATAAGAACTTAATTTGAAGCCTAAAAGTAGACTTAGTCGGACAAATTTTTATTGTACAAGTTAGTAGAATTTCTAATTTAGTCGCTCTGATGATGTGACAGATCACGAAACGCGTTAGCGAGTTTATTGTAATGAAATGAAAATTAAATAAATGTGGAAAATTTAAAAAGCAATTGCGTTTTAAATAAGAACCCTAAAATGAATAATAAAATCATTTTCCACCAAGTGCCGAGTAAAAGCTCGATTAACTACATAAAATGTGTAAAAACTTCTTTTAATTTGTAAACTGCACAAGCTCTATCATCTGAAGACACTGAGTTCAACAGATATTTTTAATGAGCATTCACAAATCACTTATTTTCACTAGACCCTTCTGATACCTCACACAACTTAACGGTATGAACTGGTTGTCTAGTGCTCGAAGGACCAATAAATGTTTGAGGGATGTTGTCTGAAGACACTAAGTTCGACAGACAGTACTATCGCACGACCAAGTAAGTAAAACGAATGAGTTTATTTAGATGACGGAACTTCTTTATTCTTTCTCTAATTCTATTTATATAGTTTAATGGCATTATCAGCAAATATTCACAGTTAATTGCTTAATACTAAATTTGTTACATTAATATATTTCCTCATTTCAAAATTACTAAATAGTGACGCAGCACACCGTGAGTTTATTCACTTGACCCATTAATTGTTTTCTTTTAATTGACTTGCCAAGCAAGTAGGGTGATCAAGTTACAATGAGTGTGAATTGCTAATTAAAGTGAATGAACTTTCGTTGCGCTGGTTGGGTAAATTCTCCTACTTAATTGATAGATTTAATGTATGCTGCTTATGTACCGTTGACAGCAACCATCCCCTTTCCTCTCTCGATCGTCACCATCCACCCCTACTCCATGTTTTGTCCTACGAACACCCTCATGCACTTTCAAGCTCCGAGTCTTCTCTTTCCTTTAATTTTCGTAAAGGCGACTTTGAAAAATTAAATCACTTGCTAATCAACTCTAACATTGCCACTATCCCTCAACATCTTCCTGTTGATGTTGCTTTAGAGGCGTTTTATTCAGAAATACACGGTTGTCTTACACAATCTATCCCCCTTTTTCCTCGTAAAAACTACTCCTCATCCCACGTATGGTACGACAAAGAATTAAGTTCTCTCCGCAACAGGAGAAATAAACGTTGGCAAACTTTTCTTCTATTCCAGGCCGAGTCCGATTATTCTTTCTACCTATCTGCTTATACCTCTTTATTTATTTATTTAAGCTTAATGCAAGCTCTTACATAAACAATACAAAATAACAAAATAAATACTACAAACTAAAATAAACAATAATTCATAACAGATAATGTAAGCTACAATATAAGCTATGATTATGATAACTAAAAACTGGGAGGAAGGAGAATTAGGAAGGGCGATCAAGATGGGCGGGATAAAGATATAAGGCTTTGTGAAGGGATGATTTACTCAGATGGAAGTCAAAGGAGGGAAGGTCGTTGACTTTTCGAAGCATCCTGGTAATTGGTTCGCGTTGACCGTAGTTCGTGCGATGACGGTCGAGTTGGAAAAGGGGAGTGGACCTAAGGTTACGAGGGTTGGTATAGATGGGTAAAGACTGCAGGATTGAAGGGCAGTCTATGGCACCAGCTAGTAGCTGATGAATGAAGAGAACGTCGGAAACATCACGACGTTTACTTAGGGGTTGGTTGTAAGTCGATCAGTTTCAGACGGTTTTCATAAGGTGGAAGGTTGAATCTATCTACCCAAGGAAGATCACGTAGAGCAAAGCGAATGAACCTACGCTGGACAGATGCAATTCTGTTAATGTGGGTTGTTTGCGTGGCTGACCAAACCTGGCTGGCATATTCAAGGAGAGGTCTAACGAAGGAAATATAGAGAGATTTGGAAACATAAGGATTGGAGAACTCTCTAGACCAGCGCTTCACAAACCCTAGCGCGGAGTTAGCTCTGTTAATTATGCTATCAATATGGGAACGGAAATTTAGTTCACTATCACAGATTATTCCTAGGTCACACAAAGAGGTAACGATAGGGACTGGTACGTTGGTTAACATGTATGTTCTCAGGGTGGGTGTAAGACGCTTGCGGGAATAAGAGATGGACTGGCATTTGGAGACATTGAGCTCAAGAAAGTTTTTCAGGCACCATGTGGTGAACGAATCGAGGTCATTTTGGAGAAGAAGAGAGTCGGTTGTGAAGGATATATGTTTAATTATTTTCATGTCATCAGCATAGATGGACAGCTCTGAGTATTTTATGACGCAATCAACATCATTGATTGTAAGGATGAAAATTAATGGACCGAGATGGCTGACCTGAGGGACGCCGGAACGAGCGACAATGGGGTTAGAAATGGATGAGCTGAAAAGAACATTATATTGACGGTTGTTGAGGTAGGATTGAATCCAGGAGATGAATCTGGGGGGGAAGCCTAGGCGATTAAGTTTAAAAAGGATAACGCTATGGGAGATCTTGTCAAAGGCTTTACTAAAATCGGTGGCGATAACATCAACATCTTTACCGTTTTCCAGGGCACATAGTGTTTTTGAGACGAATTCGGTAAGGTCCTGACGGCATTCCGGCCATAGTTCTGAAGTGTGCCATGCATCTAGTTCAACCCCTTACTTTGTTTTTCCGCCTCTCGGTCACTCAAGGGGTTTTCCCTCATTTATGGAAAAACTCGTATATTATTCGCATCTTCAAAAAAGGTTGCAAGAACGATGTGCCCAACTTCAGACCCATCGCTAAATTATCATCCATACCTAAACTATTCGAAAAATTGGTCTATGATTCCATGTTCTTCCACAGTAAGTCTATCTTCTCCCTCTCCCAGCATGGCTTCCTCAAAGGAAGATCAACAACCACCAACCTTACTGACTTCGTCTCCAAAACACTATGTGCCCTGGCAAACGGTAAAGATGTTGATGTTATCGCCACCGATTTTAGTAAAGCCTTCGACGAGATCTCCCATAATGTTATATTGTGCAAACTTGATCGCCTAGGCTTCTCCTCCTGATTCATCTCATGGATTAAATCCTACCTCAACAACCGTCGGTACAATGTTCTTTTCAGGTCATCCATTTCTAACCCTATTGTCGCTCGTTCCGGCGTCCCCCAGGGCAGCCACCTCGGTCCATCCTTACAATAAATGATGTTGCATGTGTCATCGATCAATCAGAGCTGTCCATATATGCTGATGACATGAAAATAATTAAACATATCTCCTCCACAACCGACTCTTTTCTCCTGCAAAAAGATCTCGATTCCTTCACCACATGGTGCATGAAAAACTTTCTTGAACTCAATGTCTCCAAATGCCATTCCTTCTCTTATTCCCGAAAGCGTCTTACATCCACCCCGAGAGTCTACATGCTAACCGATGGACCAGTCCCTATCGTTACCTCTTTGTGTGACCTCGGAATAATCTGTGATAGTGAACTCAATTTCCGTTCCCACATTGACAGCATAATTAACAGAGCTAACTCCGAGAATTTTTGAAGCGCTGGTCTTGAGACTTCTCCAATCTTTATGTTTACAAATCTCTCTATATCTCCTTCGTTAGACCTCTCCTTGAATATTCCAGCCAGGTATGGTCACCTACACAAACAACTCACATTAATAGTATTGAATCTGTCCAGCGTAGGTTCATTCGCTTTACTCTACGGGATCTTGCGTGGGTGGACAGATTCAACCTTCCACCTTATGAAATCCGTCTGAAACTATTCGACTTACAACCTTTAAGTAGACGTCGTGACGTTTCCGAGATTATCTTCATTCATCAGCTATTAAGTGGTGCCATAGACTGCCCTTCAATCCTGCATTCTTTACCCATCTATATCAATCCCCGCAACCTTAGCTCCACTCCCCTTTTCCGATTCGACCGCCATCGCACAAACTACGGTTAAAGTGAGCCAATTACCAGCATACTAAGAAAAGTCAACGACCTTTCCTCCTTTGACTTCCATCTGAGTAAGTCGTCCCTTTACAAAGCCTTATATCTTGATCCCGCCCATCTTGATCGCCTTTCTTAATTCTTCCTCCTTCCAGCCCGTATTAGAGCTCATATTGCAGCTTTTACCATTTATTTATTATGTCATATTTTATTATAGCTTGTAGTATTAGTATTATGTTGTGGTAAAACTGCTTGTTAAAATATCACGGTCGCCATGTGGTAGAGGTTTCTTTGGCTGTGTAGTTTCTCAGCGAGCAGATATACCTTGGAGCAGCTAAATTAGTGTTAACTCCAAAACTAATAGATTATACGAGGAGCAGCTTAATTAAGCTTTAACTCCTAATCGAAAGACGAATTCTCGACTAATCTTGTTTATTCAATTAACGTACTATATTTATACAGAATTTTTGCTTACTAAGTTCAAAAGTACTTATTTGCTAACATAACTAACTGGGTTATCATTATTACTAAATAGACAAATTATTGCAAAGTACACAAATTATTGCTTAATACTCACGTTATTGGTAATTACTCTAAATACACGTAATACGCTAAATACTCATATCCAATGCATTCACCTGTAAATATCAGGTGACATACTTTCTTTAATTGCTCGCGTGCTTCTTTTTGCTGCGCGATGCACTTTCACGTCGGTCAGAGCTTTGGTTCATTGTTTGTTTATGTTGTTCTGACATGAAACTTGAGTGCCGTAATTTGGCTCTACTGCCTGGCTTTGTTTACGTTTACCACAAGTTGTAAAGTGCAATTTGTGGTAGGTCACGACGGATATTTACGTGCGTTCTGGATTTGAGTATTTACTACTATTTGGAAAAAAAAAATTAAACGAATATTTGATTTTAATGTTCTTAAATGTTTTTTTTTTGCTATTACTATACTAGTCAATAGTTTGCCTATATCAATTGTTATGGATTATTTACATTTTTATGTACATATTTTACTTATTTTGCTAATTTCATATTTTTCTTAGCATATCAGATGGTTACGATTACGTTATATAAAGGGATAAGGGATAAAATTTTTTTTTTTTTTTATTCCTGCATTTTTCTTAATCTATTTTTGTGTACCTTAGATCTATTCTTATTTTCATCTTCTATAATAATATAGATATAATTTACTGTGTCCAATTCAATTACTTTATATGGGCCTTTGTATAAAGGATCTAATTTCTTCCTATTTTGGACTGTTAATAATACTTGGTCGCCTATTTTTAATGTTAGCGGGTTACATTCAGTTTTACTTGTCTCGTTTCGTGATTGTTTTGAAGCTTCTAAGTATTGTTTTGCTTTATTTAGTGCATTCTGTAGTCTGAATTTTACTTCCTTACTGTACAAGTCATAATTATATACCGGGTCTGGTTGACTAGTAAAGAGTTCTGTGGAATGCTGACATTTTTAGCGAAAATTAGCTCGAATGGCGTGTATCCATGCACGGTGCTTGGTGTGGTATTGTAGCAGAATGCGTAGTAAGACGTCCATGTATCCCAATCATCTCTGTTATCGTTTACGAAACATCTTAAGTATTCATTCAGACATTTATGATTTCTTTCTAACGCTCCTATAGTTTCTGGGTGTGCTGCCGTTGCAAACAGTTGTTTGATTTTCAAAATTTTACATATTTCCGTGAAAATCTGATTTTTATATTCTGTTCCCAAATCCGATTTGATTTTGCTCATCGGCCCGTACGTTAATATGAACCCATTGACTATTGCGTGAGCGATAGTGTTTGCTTCCTTGTCTTTTGTTGGGATTATCACGATGTACTTGCTTAGATCGCACTGCATCGTTACTGCGTAACGGTTGCCGCTTGCTGTTTTAGTGAATGGTCCTACCGTATCTATAGATACTATATCGAATGTGTTCACTGGTGTTGTTGTGATTTGTATTACTTCTTTGTTGCGTTTCTGATACTTATTTTTCGCACATAGGTTGCATTTATTTACGTATTTCGCTATAGTTTTCCTCATTTTGCTCCATCTATATAGCTCTTTGAGTTTATTAAACATCCTTGACTGTCCTATATGCCCTCCAGTCGGTGTTGAATGAAAATTGTGCAGTATTTCCTGGACTTCTTCCTTATCTGAGATATATCTCTGTGGTTTATATATTTGAATATTTACTTCTTTTAATTTTTGGCTGCCTAATTCTTTAAATGCGGTTATACTGATTAATTTAAATATTACACTTTCTGCAGAAAGCTTCAGAGTCGAAGTCTGAAGTTGTTTAATAACATCATTTTCCAGTATTTCGAATACCTGCACTAATGCTGGTTCTACTGACTTGGTGTATGTTTTTATATGCCGCTTATATATTGTTTCATTTTTGCGCATAACTTTTAATTCAATTTTAGATTTGTAGCTACAGTTTTTTAATATTAGGTCCGGTAAGTGTTCTACTTTTGTTGGAGATGTCGCTTCCATGACGCGCAGTTGATCAGGCTGCGGTGCTATGGTTCGTATCTCTTTATCTTCAGCGCTTTTTGTTTCTTTATTAATTTGATTTGTCATTGCGCGGATTTGCATTCGCATTATATTAATTTCCTTGAAGTTATTTATGTCAACTTTTATTCTTGACAAAGCATCTGGTCCCACGTTTTCTTTTCCTTTCACATATTCAATTTCGAAGTCGAATTCTTCCAGGTCTAACCTCATCCGTGTAAGTTTTGATGAGGGATTTTTCATTCCAAACAGGTTCACTAGTGGCCGGTGGTCTGTTTTTACTCGAAATCTTCTGCCGTAAACATACGGTTTGAAGTACGTTATCGCCCAGTGAATCGCTGCAAGTTCTTTTTCTATAGTAGATTAATTTTTTTCTCCGGGGGAAAAAGTTTTGCTTGCGTATACGATTGGCAGTTCCTTTCCATCGGTATTTTGCGACAATATTGCTCCGCATGCATCTTTCGATGCATCGGTTGAAATTATGAAGGGTTTCCCAAAGTCAGGGTGTTGTAGTATCGTAGGTGACATTAGGATATTTCTTAGGGTGTTAAACACTTGCTGATGTGCGTTGGTCCACTCGAATTTTATATTTTTACGGAGTAACTTATTCAAGGGTAATGCAGTATTTGCGAAATTTGGGACGAAACGTCTGTAATAGTTACAGAATGCAACGAAGCGTCTTACTTCGTCTGCATTTTTCGGTACAGGGTAGTTTTTTATAGCTTCATATTTTGAGCTATCTGGTTTGATGCCTTGAGCCGATATTTGATGTCCTAAATAAGTGACTTCTGTCTTCAAGAATTGACATTTTTCAGGGTTTAATTTGAGATTGCGTTCGCGTAGTCTTTTAAATACTGTTATTAAATTTTTAAGGTGATGCGACTGGGAGCATCCTATAACGATTATATCGTCAATATATAGGAATGCTATTTCTGGGGTTAAACCCGCCATGGCGATAGCCATCATTCGTTGAAAACTATTTGGGCTTATATTGAGTCCGAAAGGAAGCCGCGTATATTGGTAATGCCCTTGGTTTGTGGAGAAAGCGGTGAACTTTCTCGAGTGTTCTTCTAGCGAAATTTGGTGAAAGCCTGACATGAGATCTAAAGTGGAGAAGTATTTGGCTCGATCCATCTGATCGAGAATATCTGCCAGCCGTGGGAGTGGGAATTTATCGGCTAGGACTTTCTTGTTTAGGTTGCGGAAATCGACTACGAGTCGCCATTTCTTTTGTTGGCCAGTGTACTTTTTCGGTACCAGAAGTATTGGGGAGTTAAATTGTGAGACTGAGTCCTCTATGATGCCATCTGCCAGCATTTGCTCAACTTGTCGATTAATTTCGTGTTTATGAACCTCCGGGATCCGGTAGTTTTTTGTGTATACCGGTGTATTATCGGAAAGGTCTATATTTTGCTGATAGAAATTATTTGTCGAAAGTGGTTCGTCTCCTAGAGCAAATAC
Organism: Leptarthrus brevirostris; assembly: GCA_964036015.1. Classification (NCBI taxonomy): domain Eukaryota; kingdom Metazoa; phylum Arthropoda; class Insecta; order Diptera; family Asilidae; genus Leptarthrus; species Leptarthrus brevirostris. The sequence continues at coordinate 36,358,741 of OZ038373.1, forward strand.
ATCATGGTATTGGCGGCATGCATCTTCAAGCTGTACTTTAGCATAGTCTGGGATGTTATTGAAATTTAGCTTGGATATTACCTTATGCGCTCTGTTTGAGTTGTTTGGTTTGGTTTTCATGATGTGAAAATGTTCTAAGGGTTCTGTTTTTATTTATAATTCCTTTATTATTACTGTTTTGTTTGTAGTATTCAAAATTCTTACTAATGGGTTATTTTTTGAAATTATGGTACCTGATATGAAAACGCCTGGTTGAATTTCTGAGTTTAGGATGACTAAATCATCAGAGTTGTTTATATTGAAAATTTTTACTTTTCTAAAGGTTTCACATCGAGGCGGTATGGCTATTGAATTTGGTGTTGGCCCACTTGAAATGGGCAATACTACTACTTCATTATTAATGGTGATTGAGAGTGTCCACGTATCGTAATCGATGTTGGCCTTAAACTTTGTAAGAAAATCTAATCCTAATATAGCATCGGCTGCAATAGCAAAATCTTCGTCCACAATTTGGAACGAGTGCTCTACTGAGGCTTCTTTGTTGAAAATAAGGTTAGTTGTTGTTGTCCCGATAGATTGTTTTTTCGCGTTAGTTACTCCTTGTATTATGCAGTAATTCTTTGGATTGTATAACTGGTCGTCGCTGATTTTTCTTCGTTTAAATATCGAAATGTCCGCGCCAGTGTCTATGATAAATGTACAGGTTGAGTCGCACATTTCCATATACGCTTGTATAAAATTTGTTAATGAAAGGTTTAATTGGTAAATTCGGGGTTTGATTGTGTTATGCCTCCCAACCGGGCCATTTCTGTGTCGGGTTGGGGGTCCTGGTATTCCCCCGACCCATAGTGGTTTATTCTTCTGTTTTGCAAGTTTGCCCGATTGCTAATATTTTGAGTCCAGTTTGTCTGCTGTACTTGCATGGGCCGGTAATTCCTATTATAGCTATTGTTATTATTATAATTGGACCTGTTTTGATTGTTGTAGACCGGTCTATTGGAATTATAATTTTGTCTGTTGTTATATTTATTATATCTGCCGTTATTGTTATTGTAGTTGTACCAATTATTTCTACCCTTGTTTGGGTTGTTCCCTGATCTTTCGGAATGGTGGCCCCTGTAGTGTAAGATGTTACTTGGTTGTTCTTTGTCTACTGATGTTGCCTTTGCCGTTATCTCCGGTAGTGTTGTGAGATTACTAGCTTTTAATATGAGTGCTGTTTCTCGGTTGTTCACATTATCGATAAATGCTTGGACCGAAAATTTGTCAGCTAGTTTTTCAGCGGTCTCTCCTGTTGCTACCTTTTCGGCTATCAGTGCTCTAGTGAGCTGACTAGAGAGGTTTTCAATTTGATTGGCAAAGTCTGCCAATTTTCTATTTCCTTGTCGTGTTACTCTTAGTTGTGCTAGAACTGCGTCCGACGAAAGCTTGGATGACAATTTTTGCCGTATTTTGGTTTTTATTTCTTCGATCGAGTTAGTATCGGCTGTAATTACAAGCTTTGCTTTGCCTGTTATACTTGTCTTGATTAATTTTAACATTATTGTTTTATGCTCTGCTGGTGTTAAATCATCAAGCAGTTCGATCGATTCTATGAATGCTTCCGTTGCCTCGTGTTTCCCATGCATTTGGATGGATTGATATTGATTCCGAAATCTGATAGTTGTTTAAAAATTTGGTTTAAATGATTTTGATGTTCGGATTCAGATTTGCTGGCAACTAAAATATCGTCAATGTAGACAAAAGCGAAATCTAAATTTGTAATGATTTGGTCCATGAATCGTTGAAATGTTTGTGCAGCATTTCTTAGACCAAAAGGCATCCTTGTGAATTCAAATAATCCTTGTGAATTCATTGAAAAATTTTGAATGTGTGGTAATGGGTATCTATCCGGAACTGTGATTGCGTTGAGTCTGCGATAATCTCCACATGGTCGCCGATCTGTAGAATTTTTCTTTAATTTAACCATGTGATCAAATTCTAATTTTGCAATTTTGTATTTATGTCCATCTAAACGTCTTGGACGAAAAAAAGGAAGTAGTCCTTTAGTTTCTATTCGATGTACTACGTTATGTTTAACTGGAATATCATAACGAGGTGGTTGCGTTAATGTGGGAAATCTTTGCAAAATTTTACCGTACTCATTACTGATTGCGTAGTAACGAGGAGTTGGAGTATTTGCGTTTACCGTGATTCCACTAACACTTAAAGTTGTTGTACCGTCGAGTAATCTTTTGTTTTTTAAATCGACGAGTAAATTAAATTTTGTTAAAAAATCTGCTCCGATAATGGGCTTGTTGACATTAGCAATTATAAATGGGAAAATGAATTCTCTCCTAAGACCGAAATCTACTTTAAGTAATTTTGTACCATAAGTGTTAATGGTAGAACCGTTTGCTGCGGATAAATATAAGTTAGGGTCTTTGTTAAATTTTTTAAAGAATTCATTAGGTACTACTGAAATATCAGCACCTGTATCTATAAGAAATTTGAATTTGTTTTCTTTGTCAAAAATTAATAAACGTTTAGAAATATTATTGTTAAATATATTATTCACTGATTATTAGATAATTAGTTTTTTTTGGTTATTAATAGTTTTATAAGAACACGGCGAAATAATTTTATTCGCTTTGGTACCATATTTATTGTGGTACCAACAATAAGGATTGTTATCTCTAGATTTTGAAAATTGTCTGCTATGTGAATTGTTTCTAGAGAATGAATGATCTCTCGATCTGTTTCTAGACCGTGAGAAAGAAGGTTGGTTTTGACATGATAATCCTTTTATCAAATTTTCGAGATTTTCTATTTTATTTTCTAAATTATTTATTTTTGATAAAAGAAAATTGTTATCTATGAAATTGTAATTTGATTTTGGTAGATTTTTGTTTATTTCCGATATAAATTGAATTTTGGAAATATCGTATATATTATCTGCCAAATCTAAAAGTTCTTTAATATCTTGTTTCCCGGAAGATATTAAGGCAATGTTTATATTGCCGGCAATTTTCTCATCCATAATTTCTTTATTAACGATTTGCTAAATGTGGATGAATTGCCTGCAAGAATTTCCATAGAGCGATAAAATTCTGAAGGTTTTCTATCTCCGATTTCAGTTGTAGATAGAAGTTGCTCTAACTTCTTTTCTTCGGATTCAGTAAAACGTTTGATCAGAGTATTCTTTAAACATTCATATTTATTTAACAGTGGAGGATTTTGTAAAAAATCTAGAACATTTGTTATAACTTCCACTGGTAAAGATTGAACAACGTGACTATATTTTGTTTCGTCAACCGTTATTCTTTTAGAAGCAAATTGGGCTTCGGCTTGAATGAACCAAGCTTCTGGATATGGAGTCCAAAAGCTTGGTAGTTTGATTGATGTTGTGGCTACATAATTGTTTTCATTGTAATTTGTAGCATTTGTATGTAAACTTTGTTGTGAAAAGTTTGACTCATTTTCATTAGTCATCATGATTGATGTTTGAAAGTAAAATTTCACTTGTTTATTTATACACTGATTTTAACGAGACTTAGCTTCGCGAATCACAAAATGAAAGTCCAACCCCTTATTATGTATAAATTTTCAGATGATTATACCATGATAAAATATATTTTAATTTGAGTTAAAGATATATTATTTATTGAAACAGATACAAATTTTGAAAGGTGAGAAAAAAATATGTTGTATTGTAGAATTGTGTATGTTTCTGTTGTACAATAATATTAATTTTAATTAAAAAAAGAACATACCAATATTAAATTTAACTGATGTGTTGACTTTTTTTCTTTTTCTTGTTTCTTTATAACGTTGATTTTTCTGTCTTCTTAAAGAGGAGTATTCTTGAAATGTTGATTTGAAATTGTTGATTGATGAATATTTTAATAAAAAGGATGCCTTACCCTAGGTGGGGGGCACCTCTTATTAAATATTTTGTTGTTGTTGATTGTTGAGTTATTTGTTGATAGTTATTTTTTTTTTAATAACGAGGATGCCTTACCACAGGTGGGGGCACCTCTTATTAAAAATGTTGCTGCTTGATTTTTAAAATCAGAGAATACCTTACCTTGGGCAGTGAACACGGACTTTGAAAAAGTAGTTTTGAGAAAAACGCGTTTAAAGTTTATGAGCTAAAAAAGTGAAGAAAAAAATTTTGTTTTTCAACTTACACAGAATCATTGATTCCAGCTCCATAGAGTAGACTTCCTGCAGCAGCTTCAATGTCTTCAGCCTCTTTTCTCTCAAGTCGTTGTTTTATCCTGGCTTCTTTGTTCTGATGCTCATACAATAGAAATGAATAAGCTGTATACCTGCTCGACAGCTGCACTAAAGGACAGGGGACTAACTATAGACCATAACTTCAAGAGTTTTGCTCAGATCGACTTAAAATTTTGAGAATATATTCTTGAAATGTTTAACAATAAGATAATACAAACAAAATTAGATTTTTCGAAAGTGTAAACCCTTACATTCTTTCCCCCCCCCCCCCACCTCCTTAAGTAAAACAAGTAAAAGTCAACGAAGGAATGCCAACAGCTCAGCGGCATACAGTCGGTAAAAGAGCAGTGACCAGTACGATCAACACCAAAACAGAAGATAAAAACAAAAAACGAAATACCACAAATCCAATCGCCAGCAGAACAATCAAACTGAACAACAAAATTGTAAATGAAAGATGCAAAACTGAACAACAAGATTGTAGTAACACGTTCACACCAGTAAATATATAAGGCGACTAGAAGGTGTTCAAGGAGCATAAGTACCTATGACAACAAAGATCAAAACAAACAAAAGAAAACAATTCGATGGACCGTAACGATACTATTTTTTTGCACAAATCTTCTGGCAGTATTCGCCCTCATTTTCCTTTTTGTTGATCTCTCTATAAAATGTTTATATTTATATTATTGCCTTTTAAATCACCAAAAAACTTTTGAAACTTTAATTGTCTAAAAGTAAAAATATGTGACCGAAAGTTGAATTTTTATTACACACTATTATATATATATATATATATATATATATATATATATATATATATATATATATATATATATATATATATATATATATATATATACAACGTGTCCCGTTTTTCAACGATGTTCCTTGGAAGATTGAGATAGGCCAGCTCATGACTGCCCAAAATAACAAAACATACCTTAGTAAAAAAAAATTAATAGTTTTGGAAAAAATCGACACTTTAGATCAGCTTTTGGAGTGCCATGGCTAAAAAAATTTGTATTTTAGGATTCTAATTTTTGATAGATAATTCTGAATAGCTGAATACAGAAAAAAATTAATAATGCCTTTAACCTTTGGAAAAATAAACCTTTTCACCCGATTCACGAGTTAATTTTTTTTTATTACTTGACTTCGAATCTTCATACTGTATAAAAAGTGTACCACGCTAACCTGGCAAGTTATAAGAACAGTTTGCGCATTTAATGTAGTTTTCGAAATTGTATAACAAGCCACGTATTACTTTAAAAAAAATTATATTGCTATTTTACTGCAGTGCATACGGCTAACATTGTGAAGGCAATAATAAGTCTATAGTCTGCTGCCTAATCGATCGGACGCGTTGCGTGATCGCTCTATAATTTGCCCGAGTCTTACTCTAATATTTTCGGTTCGTGTGTTTTGCGCTTGTGTCAGCAAAGTGAGTGCCGAACAAATCGCTGCCAGTATTAACGGGCTTGCGGATGACTTTCCCCCGGTCCTGACGGCATTCCGGCCATAGTTCTGAAAAAGTGTGCCATGCATCTAGTTAAACCCCTTACTTTGCTTTTCCGCCTCTCGGTCACTCAAGGGGTTTTCCCTCAATTATAGAAAAACTCTTATATTATTCCCATATTCAAAAAAGGCTGCAAGAACGATGTATCCAACTACAGACCCATTGTTAAATTATCATCCATACCTAAACTATTCGAAAAATTGGTCTTTGATTCCATGTTCTTCCGCTGTAAGTCTATTTTCTCCCTCTCCCAGCATGGCTTCCTCAGAAGTAGATCTACAACCACCAACCTTACCGAATTCGTCTCCAAAACACTATGTGCCCTGGCAAACGGTAAAGATGTTGATGTTATCGCCACCGATTTTAGTAAAGCCTTTGACAAGATCTCCCATAGCGTTATCCTGTTTAAACTTGATCGCCTAGGCTTCCCCCCAGATTCATCTCCTGGATTCAATCCTACCTCAACAACCGTCAATACAATGTTCTTTTCAGCTCATCCATTTCTAACCCCATTGTCGCTCGTTCCGGCGTCCCTCAGGGCAGCCACCTCGGTCCATTAATTTTAATCCTTACAATTAATGATGTTGAATGTGTCATAAAATACTCAGAGCTGTCCATTTATGCTGATGAAATGAAAATAATTAAACATATCTCCTCCACAACCGACTCTCTTCTTCTCCAAAAGGACCTCGATTCGTTCACCACATGGTGCATGAAAAACTTTCTTGACCTCAATGTCTCTAAATGCCAGTCCATCTCTTATTCCCGGAAGCGTCTTACCAACACCCCGAGAACATACATGTTAACCAACGTACCAGTCCCTATCGTTACCTCTTTGTGTGACCTAGGAATAATCTGTGATAGTGAACTAAATTTCCGTTCCCATATTGATAGCATAATTAACAGAGCTAACTCCGCGCTAGGGTTTGTGAAGCGCTGGTCTAGAGAGTTCTCCAATTCGTATGTTTCCAAATCTCTTTATATTTCCTTCGTTAGACCTCTCCTTGAATATGCCAGCCAGGTTTGGTCACCCACGCAAACAACCCACATTAACAGAATTGAATCTGTACAGCGTAGGTTCATTCGCTTTGCTCTACGTGATCTTCCATGGGTAGATAGATTCAACCTTCCACCTTATGAAAACCGTCTGAAACTGATCGACTTACAACCCCTAAGTAAACGTGGTGATGTTTCCGACGTTCTCTTCATTCATCAGCTACTAGCTGGTGCCATAGACTGCCCTTCAATCCTGCAGTCTTTACCCATCTATACCAATCCTCGCAACAATCCTACAATTTGCGAGCAAAATTTTCTATGTATGGATTCAAGCGAAGGAACAGCAGAGATTTTAGTACGATTTTCATCCCTAACTCGTCTTCTCAAGGTTACAGTTCATAGTAAAATACTTGCAAACACCTATAGCAAGATAAAGTCATATCCCTATCCCTATGATAAAATTGCATCACCAATTAGTGTAGCTGAGCTTAACTGTGCCCGACAACTTAACTTAACTGTGTGGATCAACTTTGAACAAGAGCGTTTTTTTCTGAAGAGATGTCTCAACTTTTGAATAGTAAACCTATTCGAAACTCCAGTAAAATATTAGAATTGACCCCCTTTATTGATAAGTGAGGTCTTATGCGTGTATGTGGTATGTGGACTTCAACATGCGTCGATTCCTTACAATCACAAGCACCCTCTGATCTTGTCCCCACAAAGCTATCTAATCAAACTCTTTATAAGGGATGCTCACTTTTCCTGTCTACATGGAGGTCCCACACGCACTATGTCGGTTTTAACAAAAAGCGTTTGGTTACCTAATAGAACAAATTCAGTTAAAAAAATTTTACGCGAGTGCGTCATATGTTTTAAACAATCCAAAAAGGTGCAAACCCAATTAATGGGATCTTTGCCCTTTGCACGAGTAAATGCATCACGTCCCTTTACAAATGCAGGCGTGGACTATGCCGGTGCTCTCAATCTGAGAGTCTCACATTCAAGAGGAGGTCGCACCTATAAAGGGTATGTTGAAATATTTATATGCCTAAGTACGAAAGCCATCCACATTGAAGTTTTTAGAGATCTAACGACAGATGCGTTCTTAGCCGGTTGTGCTCTAATGTGTATTCGGATTGCGGCACCAATTTTTTTGGGCTAGTAATCGATTCGATCAAGAACAGGAAGTATTACAAAAGGCATATAAACAAGCGGCTCATATGACTGCAGATGCTGTAAGTATTAAAGGCATACAATGGCATTTTATACCTCCAGCTTCCCCCCACTTCGGTGGTTTATGGGAGGCTGGAGTGAAATCTTTAGTAGCGCAAGTTTAGGCGTGTCTTAATTCTCGCCAGCTCTGTCCTCTAACAGACGATCCTTGAGTACTCACTCCAGGGCATTTTTTAACTGGGGATGCACTTTTGGCGCCTCCTGAAGAAGATTTCATGTCCTATAAAATAAGTTCACTCAATCGGTGGAATTACATACAGAGACTAAAACAAGAATTCTGGAGAGCATAGCACCAAGAATATTTAATAAGACTTCAACTACATCCTAAATGGACCAGACAATCTGATAGCATAAAAATCGGTTTTATTGTCCTTATTGTTGATGTAAAAACACAAAATGGTGACTTTAAGCGCCCGATCGCGAAACTATGTTTGTTACCGATAAACTCGAAGAAGTCATAATATTATTACATATCTTGGAATGTTAAAATTTAGATAAAATTACACTAGTTTAGATGTTTGAAACACTTTCGCGGGCAATGAATTTGTAAACGTAGATTTGAAGAAATGTGTAAGATTTTTACTTATCAATTGAATTCCTTTATTCCCCTTCTCTCCCACTTCCCAAACAAGCACTGCAGCACTGTACAGAAGGATGAGATTAACTCTCACATACCAATTAGTGGAACTTCGCACATATCTGATATTATCACCATCAACCAGAAGAAGCAAGATTCTGTTGTAATCAGAGTGATTCCAAGGCGGCGGAGGATGTTTAAAATCTTCAAAACTAATGCACCGACGCCACTGCCGTCTAAGAGAAAGAATGTAAAGCGATAGACTTCCACGTATGACGTCAACATCATCACACCATAACTTTATAAGAGAATATAAGCTGCTGAAGCCGGTGATAGCGGAGTGACCCGAGTCATCTGGACCAGAAGTCGTAAGAAACATAAAGTAGTTAGTCGTCAACTTGCCAGACATATTTGAAGTCCACAGTGCTACCTTAAAGAGTTTTCTTTTTTCATTCAATCAAACTTATCCACCTTTTCTTCAACTCTTTCCCTAACATGTGGTGGAAATGTTGGTATTTTATATACTTTTACCTCATAAATACATTAATAATACACACCTGTGATATAAGTTGCAAATGTTTTGCACAATTCTATATATAGTCTCATAAATTTATTAACTAATTGAATTACTTAAACAAAATGTCGATATTATGAATTTATTAATAAAATCTTTTCCTTAAAAATAATAGACAATCGACTCAATCCTGATATTCAAAGCACTTATTTGATAATATATAAACTATCTATATGAAAGGCAACGATTTTGTGATGAAGAGAATTTTTCTTGATTAAAATTTTCGAAAAACAAATAAGTCCACACTCTGTTCTTACATTTTTGATAACTGGGCTAATGTGTGATAATTATATTTCTTGCAAATAAATTCAATATTAATTATTATTATAATTAGATTAAAAACAATAATTAAGCATTAATATCAATTTCTTAATTTATCTCCTCATTGCGGGTAAAGGAATTTCACTCTTTTTCTTTACAGATATTTTATAACTGGATGGTTTCGGAATATTTGACTTTTCAGCTGAAACTGTATTTTTGTTCTTTTCCAAATGTCGAAATTTTTCATTACAATCCTTATCTTGAAAATTATTAGTATATTTTTTATTAAGTTCGGGTGCACTGCCTTTAGAGGTGACAGAAAAACCCTGCAAATAAAACAGCGTTCAAAAAGTATAAAAAAATGTAGGTTTTTAGTGGGTGCACGTCAGTTTTCAGGGCTGTTTTTTCAATAAATTTCAAGAATTTTTATCTCAACAATTAATAAAGATAAGAACATACGGTTTATTGTGCATAAAAATTTACACATTGATCTTTAAATAACAAATTGTTATGTAGCTAAGAATTCCCCCCCCCCCCCCCCCCCCCCCCCCCCTCCTCCCCTAAGTTCCGTGAATTCTGCCGGTTTATCTGAAAGCAAAAATTGATATGGGTTTTTAAAGTGTAAGAGAATGCGCATCGTTTGACATGGGCATTTTTTAATTTCGAATTTGTGACAAAATGTCGAACACTCAAAATTTACATAGCGTTTTATTTAAAAAAATTTAAAAAATTGGAATATCGAAAAAGTCCGTGTCAAACGAGGCGGAATTTGATAAGCTTTAAAGTAAAAAAAGAAGAGAAATCGAATTATTCTGTATTGAGATATCTTGGGAACCTCCTTGAAAAACATGGTTTCGAGAAAAACGCGTTTCAAGTTTTGGAATCAATTTAAACTGTATTAATTTGCTCGGACCGCGCTTCCTAAACAGTGCTACTACTAAACTATTTTGCGAAAATATGCGAAAAGAACTGATTTTTTGAGCCGGCGAAACTGACGTGTCCCCTAAGGTATAACTTCTGCATACCATAGAATCTTCCAGCTTACTTAGACTGCAACTATAAAATCCGGAAGATGGTCTCATTAGGCCAGTCTGGCGATTCTTAGATGTAACGGACATTTCAGGAACTTTAAAGGTCTTTCTAGCATTTTCCTTATAAAAAATATATCCCTATACAATATTATAATGTAATTAAACATTGACTCACATTCAAATTATTTCCTGCTGTCATAGAAAAGGTATTCCTCCTAATCATCCTTTGCTGCTCCAGATTACTCTGAAATATAGGACACAGTTTTTAGATATAATAATAATAATCAATAATTATTAAATATTATGTTCTGTTTGTTTTATTTTAATATTTGAATAAAAGGAATCGTTACCTATGTCAAAATAGTGTAATGAATAAGTCAATATTTAAGGCGTTAAAGATAATAGCAGTTTTGTATCGAGTGATAAATAATATGGCTTTTCAAAGAATGAATTACTATTTATCAGGCTCAGTTTTCCGGAACTTGTCTACCGTTTTTTCCCGCTTTTGGCGTCACCTGTGTTATGGAATTATTATTCCGTTTGGCTTTTGTGTTTGTATTGGCGTTGTTCTCTGCGACGGTGTCTGTAAGCGGCATTATCATCCTTCTTGTATAAAACGCGATCTGGAAGTTTTTACGTTATACTTATTATCAGCAGGCCACTTTTGAAGTTACAAGTTACTGCTTGGTCTCTCTGTTGTATCAAATATACAGGGTGTTTCACATGAGATGTGCTAGACTTCAGCTGGCCAGCCAAAGTGTCTTAATGACCTTTCCGAAATTTTCAACATTGATCCAGCTCATACCATTACAGCCACTTTCAAAAATGAAAATATGTTTTGTGATTACCTATAATTCCATCATTTTTACAAATTTTCTCCCAAATTCATGTAATTAACAAATATATTTGTTGTTTACGTATAATTCCATCATTTTTACAAATTTTCTCCGAAATTCATGTAATTAATAAATATGTTTGTTTTCATTAAATTGCCCACCTTTCAAAAAAGGCACAATTTCTCCAAGTGGAGAAGGGATGTGTTACAACTAATACGTAGAAAACCTTTTGGGGAACATTATAAAAATGTTCAATTTAAAGCAATTAAACACATACTAACTCTTAAACGCTTTTTACAGATTTCTAAACTTATTATCAGTAAGAATAATATGTTACAAAATCTGTTGAAAATGTCCCCCACCACTTTCGATTCATGTCAATAATATCCTTCTCCTCTCCCGTATTTTTGCCGCTGTGGTCTTAATTCTACTACCTAATTCGTCTATATCGTTAACAGGCCTTGAATAACCTTTACCCTTTATTGTTTTCCATAACGGAGACGGTCATGGTTCCGGGGTTCGAGACTCTGTTTACCCGTGAGTTTTTAAAATAAATTAAAAAATCCACTCCGTCTCTGGGCTTATTATTATTATTAACAACAACAGCCCACTAATCCACAGTTTCACACACACCACTTCGTTGCCAGATTGAATAGCGATTACGTCTAGAGTTCATGGCAACGAAGGCCGACACAGTCAACTGCACCTGGCAACCTTTATCGTCGGTGCGGAACGGAACCCTCGTCTTTCACTGGGAATAACAAGCCGCAGACTTGCGGCAGCTTATCCACGAAACTTCTCTTGCTTTGGTATTGCTGCAAGTGCTGCGGAAGGACAAGTCTCACGTTGGAAGCGTAGAACTGGGAGGATGATGTGAGCAGTTTGCAGACGTCAATGACTCTGCAGAATGGTCTCGCGGGACTCTAATTGGTTCAAAATTTTTGTGCGTTCGTTTAGAACATGTTTGGATGAGTGCTCCCGGAGGACTAGAAAAACGGCGAACGGCTCTACGAAGAGGGCCTTTGCTTGGGAGCAGTAGGAACTTCGCCCGGTGCTGCATCTCAGAAAATCGCGTTATAGTTCGATTTTTCGGTTCCGGTTCATTTTATTCGTTCGTTTTAGGTTTAGCTCTATGTTTAGTTTCGGAATTTTTTCAAAATTTGTTGGAAAATTTTCTTAGAGCTGGCACTCGCTTGGAGGCATTTCAAAATTTCTTTGTATTTTCTTTTTTCCAGCGTTTTGCCTTCAAGTGTTAGAGCCCTTTTTATTTAACCTATTTACAGTAACGTAGTATATTGAGTCATTTTTTGTTATGTTCTTTTTAATCCTTATTACTGTGTCTTTCTAATGTTTGTGTGATTTTTAGGGTAGCTAGTTTTTGTAGGATTTCTACGCTTTATAACGATGAGCCAAATAAACAGCCATATATACATAAAGAAAAATTATTATTTATTTGCAATATTTCATCAAATATTTCATCCTACAAAAAAACTAAATAAAAACATAATAAACTATTTAAAATTAAAGAATAAAGAGAGAATTCACAAAATATAAATACAGAATATAAAAGTGCTAAAGTGTATAAAAAGTACATAAAAATTAAAAACTACATAAAGTGAAAAGTAAAAAGCAACTTCAACAAAGCTGACTACTCATATGATTTCGCGATCAATGCAATCAAAAGAGGAATTAAAAAATCGAGACATCGATGTGATCGGCTCATTTAATAAATAATTAGTGCGATGAAAAGGTAACTGAAGAAAGTCGGGATTCCTCAGGGAGCGAGCCAAAACCAATATGCCAAAACAAGCCAAGAGAACAGAATAGTCTATGGACTCCCGAATACAGTCGAAAGAAAAGAGGATTCTGGAGTTACGGCGTCTCTTTTCAAGTGTATCCAAGTGCAGGAGTTCAAGTCTATCAACATAAGGTGGTAATATAAGGGAGATATTCCAAGGAAGACCTCGAAGAGCGCACCAATCGCTTCAATGCGATAAATGTGTGTCTCATAGAGCGGTGACCAGACTGGAGAGGCATATTCCAGAAGAGGCCTAACAAAAGTGCAATATAAATTGTAATGTAAAGTTCACCAAATTCCTTTGAGCACCCCTTCACGAAATCAAGAGTCATATTAGCCTTGGTGACTATGGCATCAAAATTATCCTCGAAAGCAAATTAGGAATTGAGCCAGACAAGTAGGGCCTTAATCTTTGTAACTCTTGTTAAAGGACAACCTTCTATGGTAAAGTTAAATTGAAAGGGAGATATTTTTAGTGAGAAAGACATAGATATACACTTACCGATATTTAGGGGAAGGTCGTTAATGGAACACCAATTCTGAAAAGCGTCTAAGTCAGAATTTAAAAGTAGGCAATCGGCATTGTGACACAATGCGAAATATCTTAGCGTCGTCAGCATAACAAAGAATATATGAGTGAGACAGAATCGTAGATATATCATCTGAAGCCGAGCATGGTAGATCTCAAATGCAATACGAAATATGTGTCTGTCGAAAAAGTAGTTTTAGCATTGAAGAGGGTAATTTAGACGTAATTAATGTTAGTAAACTATAATATCAATTCTATTTATTATCTAAAAATTTTTTTAAAAGAGCACATTTTCCTTGATAAACTGCGCAGCATGGAGCATTATTGTAAAAGAAATTTAAATGATCGAAATTTGGACACTTCAGTTCTTCTTCCACATTATATGCAGATAAATTTTCATCAAATGTCTTTTTTAACCATTGAACTCTTTCGCATCCTTTCATATATATTGCTTTATTTTGTATTATTGGAGCCACTAACGTACATAACTCATGATAGGGGATATAGCCATCATTCCAGTAAAACCCATGATAATTATGATGCAGCTATTTCGGCTCTCTTCTCTTTGCATGTGTTAAATCCTTAAATCTGAATGGAGGTTGAAAAATAAAGTGCTGCATTTGGTTTCCATTTGTCAAAATAGCCAATTCCTTCACAACGAACTTGTTTCATTCGTCTTTGAATCCTTGTACATATATCCAAAATTGCTGCCATTGCGACTTTAAATTATTATTTTGACTTCACTCGTCAGAGGACTGTACTCAATTATTCGATCATGCAGGAGTAAGCAAAAGGCAGCTGTATTTGAAGGAATATTACTAAGTGTTTTAAACTGTATACGAATATCGAATGGTCCTCAGTTGATCACCTCGTTTTGATGCGAGCAATCGACACCTGCAACTGGAGCGTTTTCCTTGAACTTCTCTATATCAAATTTAATGTTGAAGTTTTCATATGAAAATGTTTCAGAATTTAAGTGTAGCTTCACATCTGAAAGTTCACAATGATCAAACTTGCATTTTTACTCTTCTCGTTTTTTTGATCTGTTTGAAGTTCTAAATTTACATATCGAGTTTTTTCTTGCTGTGTTGATGTTTTGATTGTCCAATTATGATCAACAGTTATAGGTAATATAGGATATTCATACATATCCCAGCTACGAAAACTAATTTGTATGGGGCGGCCAGTATCTGTTAACTTAAGCAGCGAGAGTTTTTCTTCATGGGCTACACTTATGTGTGGTACTCTCCATTGGAGTTTAAAAATATCTATTTTAACTTCATCATTTGGTGATAGAAAGCCATTTTCATCGCTTCTACTTCGAATCAAAATATGTTCATATTTAGCATTTATAACAATTGTTTTATAGTCTTCAGCAAAGCCGAGTAGCAATTTTAAGGGAATACAAAAATTGAAAAACCCTGGCGCTATTGGATAATTTGGAGACCAGCCCACATTGCTTATATGAAACTTTCACTTGGCAGCACATATAAATCCTGATGTACTGATATGCGAATTTCATCGCTGGTTTTATATGATGTCAGAAAAGGAGAGTAGCTATGATACTCAGCTTTTGTAATGCTATTATCATAGCGCGCACCTTGAGAAATATCGAGTATTTCATGCATTTTTTAACTGAAGACCCAGAGAGTTTAAAAATTGCGCTTTATTCTTGACTGTTGTATGGCTTTGGGCCAGCTATAAGCTTTAACACTTTTGTTCTTGTATTAATCATCAATGGAGTTGTTACATATTAGCATTTTGCGGCTTCAAATGCAGTCTTACTGTAATCGTTTCTCCTCTTAAATTTATTAGATCGCCGTCTTGATCCAGGAACTTGAGTGTAAGACAACTTATCCTTTTGACGTTCAGAGGTAAGTAAATGACATTCTTAGGAACCTCAATTATTTTATACCCCGGACCCACCTTAGGAGAGAACTCGTGTAATGTATGAACTTGCTGATTATTTATGAAGGAGCCCGATACTATTATACATTCAACTCGTATCACATTAACTTTTATTATATTTACTGGTAAATCAAATTGGTATAAAATAAAAGGTTGTAGAACACGTTTACTAAATCATAATAATGGTCCAATGGAGTTCTTCTTATTCAATAATACTCGGCTAGAACTTTTCAATGTGTTATTATTAGCCACTATTTTTACTATAGGCTTATTTTTCGTCTTAGCTAGTTCTCTTTTGATAAATCCTGCAATATCATCAATTTCATAGGAATGTTCTGGTATTTTATTTTATCATCGCCAACATGAAATAAGTTATTTCTACTGTCCACATTGGGTATCGAATTATATGTCTGTAAATCACTGAAGCCGCAAACGTATTCCGAATTTAATTCCAATGGCGGAAAGTACTCAACTGTGAGTACAGATGAATTCCCAGTCAAAATCAGTGGTAATGACATAGTAGTTCAAAATGAAATGAAATTTATGTTTTATATAGAGTATATTTATAGTTGTTAACGTACAATAAACAATTATATTCTTAAATTTATAGTTTCTTATTACTATTACAATGGTTATAAAAAATTCTAAGCATAAGTGACCGCAATTTACCATGTTATAATTTTGATAAGACTTGTAATTATAGACAATGTTTTTTTCAAAATTGCTTAAGATTTCCTTTGGTGGCTGTAAGTTTCCAAAGCTGTCAAAGTACACATTTTCAGATCCCCTTTTGTAATATGCCCAATGACCAGAAGTAGAGTCCAAATTTACGATTCCAAATTCATATTATCGAGGTTTTTTAGGTAGAACATCAAGCATAAAAACGCCTCTAAAATATGATGGATCATTGGCTTATTTATATAAATCGATTTTATTTAATGCTCGATTAGGTAGCAGTTTTAGAAGACCAAGTCCTTTCCTGTAGGGCTTCAAATATAAGCCGCTACCTTCCTAAAGCAATAGCTTCCATCGTTTCATTATGTCGGTTGCTTTCCTTCAACTGCTCTTTAGAATATGTAGCTTTTTTACTGCATTTGCGACACCAGATGCGCCATCCAGTAAAACACCCAGTGCAGAAAGCCAAGCAAAAATAGGGATGAGAGGTAAAATTCCTCCAACTTTTGGTATAAGAATTATACGAGGGGTATTTACATACTTCTTTTTTCTTTTAAATACATTTTTAGTGGCAGCAAGTGCAAGTGTTCTAGCTTCATTTATCGAATTTGGTTTTTTCACTTTTAAGATATTTCTTGCTTCACGTTGCTTCACGTTTCTTGCTTCAGGCGTTGCTACGTTCTCCAAGGGATGCATCTGAAGATGTCACTCGCTCCCAAGCTTTACCGGATAATATACGGTCAGCAATATGACGATCCTTGATATTTTTAGGTTCAGAAAATGCGATTTCGTGATTTCTACAAGCTGTGTTAAGGGGATTAATTCCAGGGTCACCCCTTGCTAATCTTTTTTGTAATTTAGAACCAGGGCCGCAATATTGATATCCAGGCAAATGAAATTCAAATGGTAAATTGCTAATTGCTGTATTTAGCAAACCGCCTCCTCTTCGACATTTACGCTGGCGAGAACGATTTTGATTCTTTGAATAATCAATCATTCAACTGGTAAGATAAATCTTTTAGACGTCCTCACAACAGCACATTGAGCTGATGACTGATATAAAAGTTCAGTGCTATGCAATAAATATTTCAGTTCTAATAATGAAGTTCGTGAAGCAGAAGGACTCTTTATCAATAACAAATCTTGATATTAAATTTGCAAATGAAGTCAAAAGACATTGCTCACTTATACCTAATAATGCAAAAGGAATTCTTGTTGAACCTTCTAACTGCGGTAAAACCAATCTTATGATTGGTCTTAGAGAACATCCAAATGGACTCAAGTTCGAGAATATCTACATCTCCTCAAAATCACTGCATCGGCCTAAATATCAGTATCACGTTTTTTAATAATTGCGAATTCATAACTCCTGAGGAAGCCAAACAGAATTCTGTTATTATTTTCGATGTGTAGTATGTGGAAAACAAAATAACATACGCGATTATTTTTGCATGGAGCGACACAATAATATTGATAGTTTCTATGGCTGTCAGACATACACCCATATACCGAAGCACTTAATCCGTGACAACGCTAACTTTCTTATTTTATTTAAACAAGATGATATGAATCTTAGACATATATATAATGATCATGTCCACGCAGACATGAAGTTTGAAAAATTTCGCAATAGTTGCAGTTTGCTGGAAAGATCGATATGGCTTTCTAGTAATCGATAGACAGTTTATTGGATAACGGACGTTATCGAAAAGGAGGATATTTCACTATAAATTTAGAAGATCTGATGTTCGTACTGTCCTATAGACCTGTTTTACCTGTTAATAGACCTGATAAAGCTGCTCATAGACCTGATAAATCTGGTCTTAGGCGTAATAGAAGCTGTTCGTAAACCTGGTAAGCTGTTCATAGACCCGTTATAGCTGTTAATAGACCTGATAAAGCTGTTCATATACCTGATAATGTGACAACTGGACGAGTTGAAACTGAAACTCGCCTTGAGGAGACATTTAAGCCCATAACAAAACCACTTCATGAACAAACGAAATATGAGCCTAAAATTAAAGATGAATATAGAGATGATGATGATTACGATAATATAAATTTTACTCCTAAAATTAAACTCCCGAAAATGGAGCCGACAAGTACACCTATAAAGCGTCTAGATTATTCCTTAATGTCGGAAGACGATGAATTTGCAACACCTGCACACTCTAGAACTTTGATGGAAAAGAAAGATTCTGCTCTTAATTTAAAATTGACAACACTTATGGAGTTTATTTAGATGATGATAACGAATGCAAAATTGGAAATTCAAAGATTGCAATTGAGGAAGATTATTTCCTTATGAACGGAAAATTGTATAAAATAACGCTAGGTCTATGTGAATTGCTTTTTATGAAACAACCTGCAAAAACTTTGTATAGTAAGGATGACTTGAAAAATTATCAAGCTATCTTAAAAGGAACTAATGCCTATAAAAGAGAATATAGAACGGACGGTCAAATAAAAGGTACTAGAGCTTCAAAGTATACAGAAATTATAAGTAAACTGATTTCTCATGATGGCAAGGGGTTACTGCATATGCCCAAGAAAAATATTGATTACGTTTATTGGAACGATACTAATGAGCTTGTGGATAGACTTCGTCTTTTAATAGCATCACAAGGTGCTGGACACACTAACCACAACAATGAAATTATCTCAATTATTGAAGAGTTGAAAGATGGTGGCATTATAATATAAGTAACATCTTTAATGGTATTCAGCTTTAATGTATAATGAGTGTCGACAAGTTTGGAAGATATTCTAACAAAGCAAAGTTCGAAGCTACTGGCGATCGCGGTCCTATGGGGATACCTGGTGAACCTGGTTCTTAAGGGATCCAGGGAATACAGGGTCTAAATGGTGTAGGTTTTAAGCTCACTCAAGATGGAGATTTCAATGTAGGATTTAAAAATTTTAAATATATTAAAAACCCAATGGAAAGATGTGATGCAGCCAATAAAGTATATGTGGACGATGTAGCTGATAAGGTAGTACATTTAAGTAATTCCCACGCTAATGAAAAAATTCAGTTAGTCAGCAACTACTAACTGAGCTAATACTTAAGGAAAGTGCCGTTCTTAAAGAAGAGTTAAAGGAGATATATAAGTAAAAAAGATAAAGAAACCAGTCAATTATATACGAGGGAATCAATTGCGATTCTACAAGCAAAACTGAAAATAGCATACGAATTATATGCAAATGAATTAATTGTCGACGTTCAGGAGAAGTTGATGATATATATAGATCTGAATATACAGGGAATGAATGACAGTTCGTGGAACACTTATTTCCTAAGTATATAACCTCTCGTCTTAGAAACTGGCATTTCTCTGGTTGCAGTTTCAGGTTGTTTTCTCTCAGTCTGTCGAAGACTTTGTGGAGCTGTTGATTGTGGTCCGCCAGGTTTTTTCCGTAGATGACTATGTCGTCTAGTTACACGAAGCATTCAAGCCTGTTAATACAAAATTCATTAGACGTTGGAAGGTAGCCCGGGCTTCTTTGAGCCCGAACGGCATACGCTTGAATTCGTAGTGCTCATAGTTTCTGCTGAAAGCCGTCTTTGATCTATCTTTGGGATCGACTAATACTTGGTGATAACCTTTGGCCAAGTCGAGAGTAGTGAAGTATCGGGAATGACCTAGTTAGTCGAGTATGTCCTCGACAAGAGGTAGCGGATAGGCGTCGCCAATTGGTTTTTCGTTAAGTTTGCGAAAATCGACGATGACGCGCCACCTTTTTTCACCAACATGTCCCGTCTTCTTGGGGACGACTAGGAGAGGTGAGTTCCATGGACTCTTGCTCGGTTGGACTAATAATAATAATAAATGTTTATTCTTCAAGTTGCAAAATGACAAGTTTATGCTTTCACAATCAGAATTGATAAACAAAGACAATGGCTCCGAGGCCGTCTGTCGTAGCTGGCAAATTCTAAAATATTAACCTAATTCCTATCAATTTAAATACAAGTCCATTAATTAATATACAATAGTTCAATAAATTTAAGAAAGCTATACTATACTTTTAAAATCATAAATATGCTTGCAAAAAATATTATTGGGTAGTTAGTTGTTATATTCATTTACTAGCATTTGTCTGTATTTCCACGCCGTTCTTGCGTACCTTACGAGACCGTCGAAATCTTCACCGTTTAGGATAGATATTGTTTCATCTTCTGTAAGATAGGTTTTCCCAAAAGCTGACATCCTCATTTCTTTAAGAATTGGGCATATAGCTATGTAGTGCAAGTTACACAGTGAGCATACCGATCTGCCTTCGTTTCGCCACGCGCTTGCATTTAATTGCAACATGCCACTTCTGTATAAAAGAATTGATTTTATTCTTTCGACACTGTTGCTATCTTTGAAATAATTAAGCTCCCCTAGGTCAAAATTAAGTTTATTATAAAGTCCGTGTCGAATTGTTGTCTTGCTTTTTCCTCCGCTTTCGACCATTGCCATCGCTCCTCCTTCTTCAGGACTGTCGTTAAAACTGAAGATAGGTTCTGGATATTATTTTGCAGTGCTAATTCAATTTCTTCGTTGTGTTTGATTGAGAGATCTCGAAATTCATAGTACCAATATGCCCCATGTTCGATTGCCTTAGTAGCTAGAATATGTGGTAATCTGTCCTCAGCATATAAGCAGAGAACTTTGAGCATGTAGTCGAAGTGGCATTTTAAAGTAAACATTTACAAACTTTGCAATCCCACTTCCAGAGTAAGTATATAATTGGGAGTTTTTTGTGGTAGCCGTAATAGTTTTTTAATAAAGCAGCGCTGCAGTTTTTCGACTTCTTCAGCTATGTTCAGTAGATCAAAAGATAAAAATAAAAGAGTAATGTGCATACCATGAACAACTGAAATTTATGAATCACCCTGTAACTCCCAAACGGTTGAGATTGCCCCCTTCCCCTCCCATACAATTTTTTGTTTGTCAGATCTGAAACACCCTGTATATCTTTGAACAAAGGTGTAAATTTCATCAATATCATATGATCCAACAGGTATTTCAATGACTCCATCGTCAATATGCAGCAAATTGTTGTTTATATCAATGTTTGGAATATAGTTAGTCTTATGTGAGGCAGAATAGTGGGGCTGATGACTCTGCACTCCTCCGATGTCAGCTTCTGGGTTCTCGTAATCCTCGGGGACTCATGTCATCTTTCAGGTTGATATCCTCCCCAGATTTATTTGTGATAATGTCTGCCCCCGATTTCTGGCCTGAGAATATAATCGCACATGAGTTTGTGGCCCGCCGTAAGGTCGCAGGCGGCACTCGCAATGGAGTCACTGTCAATAACCAAAAAAACTAAGCACGCTATCCCTTTACTACCAAAATGTAAGGGGATTAAGAACAAGAATAGGCCAGCTATTTCAGGCTTCTCAAGCCTGCAATTATGATGTCATCGCTCTGACCGAAACTTGGCTTCACCACGGTTTTAATGATGCTGAAGTTCTTGACGATTCCTATCAGGTTTTTCGTAGGGATAGATATTCTGACTCTGTAGCTCTTGGTGGCGGTGTGTTGGTTGCATGCAAGTCCCACTTGGGTTGCAGCTTGATTGATGTTCCTTCTTTCTCCGACAGGCTCATAATTGAGCTCTTAGCTCTTAAGCTCTCTTTTTAAGAAGAACTTTTTCCTGCTCTGTTGTTATATTCCTCCAAATTTGACAAACCGCGTTGATGAACACGGTCGTAGTCTCTTTTACATTTTAATTCTTAGCTTAGATTTTATTAATAATATGACGAACCCTGAGGACGAAATCATCCTTCTTGTTGACTTTAATTTACCCAATCTTCAATGGGTATTGAACGCTGATGACGATTACTACCTTCCCTTAAATTGTCTTACTGTTAGAGACTCCCATTTTCTTGACGCCATCTCCTCCTTTGGTTTACGCCAAATGAGTGATGTAAAGAATTCTATGGGAAGACAGTTAGATCTTATCTTTACTTCTGACTCGAGTAACACTATAGTCGAATCGGCTTCTCGTAGTTTATCCGCTATCGATAGTTTGCATCCGCCCATTTTCATCTCGTTTTGCTACGATGGTTCTTATACTACCGACCCCAACGTGAATCAGTACGTTCTTGATTTTAAAAGGGCGGATTTCTCTGTTCTCTCAAACAGGATCCTCTCGATCGATTTCGCATCTCTTTTTAATGATAGCGATATCGATGAGTGCGTTTCCGTGTTTTATGATAGGATTTATGATCTGTTTAATTCGTGTGTACCACTCAAACGGTCGAGACCATCCTGTCATTCTCCCCCGTGGTATACTAGTTAGCTGCGGAGCCTTAAGAATAAAAAAAATGGACTATGGAAAACTTACTTACGTTGTAGAAACACGTCAGCTTATTGTGATTTTGTTGATTGCTACGACAGATTTTTGGCATTATCTTCATCATTATACAGAGAGTACCTTGATAAAGTTCGCGATAACTTACATAATGATCCTCGTACTTTTTTCAAATTTGTTAATATGAAGAAGAGATCTGATAATTACCCATCTACAATGTGGTATAATGGATCCTCTAAATGCAGTGCGCACGACATAGCCGATAACTTTGCATTATTTTTTAGGGCGCCTTTTCATCTGAAGACTTTGTGCCTTCCCTAGATGAGTTTGGTCATATCCAGGACCGTCCCGCTGCCTCCATTGCCTTGCCCATTATATCTCGTGATATTATCTTGGATGTTATCAATGATCTCAAACTTGACTTTTCTTTTGGTCCTGATGGTATTCCACCTGCGTTCTTGAAATCCTGCTCTAACGCCTTACTCACTCCGCTGGTATTCATCTTCAACGAATCTATTCAGGCCGGAAGATTTTCTACATTATGGAAGAGCTCCTTTATAATTCCCGTTTATAAATAGGGGCAAAAAAACTTAATAACCATTATAGGCCAATAGCGAAGCTTTCCTGCATACCCAAATTGTTCGAATCTGTTATTTATTCGCAGCTTGTTGGGCAGTGTAATGGGTTAATCTCATCTAATCAGCATGGCTTTCTGCCTGGTAGATCGACGACAACTAACCTACTTGAATTTACATCCCACATAATCTCTGCCTTCCAGCGAGGTCTCCAGACCAACTTCGTCTACACCGACTTTAGCAAGGCGTTTGATAAGCTCCCTCACTCTGTGAGTATGCTTAAATTGGAAAAGATAGGTTTTCCGCCCTTAATGCTCGACTGGTTCCGCTCTTATTTAAAAGATAGGTAATACCGAGTAGATTTATTAGAGCTTCATCTGGAGTACCGCAGGGCAGCCATCTGGGGCCGTTGCTGTTCATTCTTGCCATTGATGACATTGTCCCTCTGATTAGGCACTCCAAAGTCTTAATCGATGCAGATGATATGACGATCTTCTCATGTGTTAGAAACAGTTATGATTCTTCTTGCATTCAGGATGATTTGAATACCTTCAAGGTATGGTGTGCCTCAAATGGCCTGCAGCTTAATCTGGAGAAATGTGAAGTTATGTCATTCTGTAGGAACCCCAATCAGCTCGTCTTTGATTATACCTTTGCTGAAACTACTATCCATCGTGTTGAGTCAATTACTGACCTTGGTGTGAAGTTAGACAAAAAACTCGATTTCATTGTGCACATAAACTATATCGTGTCTCGGAGTAATTCTGTTTTTAGTTTTGTTAAACGGTGGTCAAGGGAGTTTTCTGATCGACTGACCCTTATTCACTTATTTTTCTCCTTGGTTAGACCGGTTCTCGAGTATGCATCTCAGGTTTGGTCACTTTGCTATGCTGTTAATTCCAGACGCATTGAGTCAGTGCAGCGGAACTTTGTTAGATTCGCACTAAGAGACCTTCCATGGATTGATTCACTTAGGCTTCCTCCTTATGTGGATCGCCTCCGATTGCTTAATATGCACTCGTTGGAAGAACGACGTAGAGTTGCTGACCTGGTCTTTATTCACCAGCTTTTGAACTCGAACATAGACTCTTGCACTGTCGCAGTTTTGGTTACTTATATTTTACTTTACTACATGTTGTCCATTCTCGGTCTAACTATGGTATGCATGAGCCTATTAATCGCATGTGTAGAGCCGTGAATATTTGTCCTATTTTTGACCTGGCTCTTACCAAGAATTTGCTTAAACGTTCTCTGTTATCTGTGCACCCCTGACTGTAGTGTTTGGACGTGTTTCACTATATTGGTTACTAATATTATTTTTTGCATGTTGGTGTGGGAGCCTCATTCACCTCAATATATGTTATATTCTGGTGAATAGGTCAATTGTTTCCAGGCTTCTGCCTGTGAAGTGCGCCTTCTGAGTTAGAAGGGTTAATTCGATAAACACACACTCCAGTGTGGCCAGACTCACAACCCCACTCCTAATAGTGTTGTCGCTTCAGGGACGGATATCCTTGGCGTGGTATATTCCGATTAGTTGCCCTTGTAAATCCTCTAATTCATATAAATTATTACCCTTTCTTGCTCGTATTCTACTTTTTATGAACTTTTTCGCAAGTTTGGCGTTCGTACCTTTCTGAAAATCACAAAGCAAAAAATTACGCCGATAGACTTCTTGTCCTGGCCGAAAAGTAATGGGCCTAGCGCCCTGGTCAAATGCACGGTCCAGGTTGGCTTTAACGCTGTCTCTAATGAGTACAATTTTGTCCGACATGTCCACTTGCATATCTGTTTCCGTCCACGTATCGAGTCTACGCAGGAGCTCGTAGCTTGACGCATGCGTCACCATATGCTGGCCGTATAAAACTTGGTACGGGGAAAATCCTGTCGCCTTGTGGGTAGAGCTCCGCAATGAACACGCGACAGCACTCAGATGTTTGTCCCATCTGTCATGGCTACCTGATAAGTAGGCGCGGATGCCGGCTAGAATGGAGCGGTTGACTCGTTCAGCTGCGTTGGCCTGAGGGGAATATAGGGCAGTATATACATGTTGTATTCCATAACGTGTCAACACTTGATTGAAAGCCACGGATTTGGACTGGGGGCCATTGTCCGTGACGACCGTTTCTGGCACCCCGAAGACGTGGAATACTTCTTATTCGAAGTATTTATTTATGAGTAGAGGGAAGTTGGACAAATGATCCAATATGATAAGGATCAAAATGTTTCCGCTTCTTGATCGAGGATATGGACCAAGAAGATCTATGTATATCCTTTGCCAAGGGCGTTCCGATTTTAGCGGCTGTCCCATGAGTGGACGGAGTTTGGAGCCTTGTTCTCCTTGCAGATTTTAGGCCAATATAAGTATCGACGTATGCGTTCCAGTGTTTTGCAGAGGCCTCCGTGCGCAGCAAGAGGTGGGTCATGAGCCTGACGCATTGTCTGCTCGACGAGTCCCGACGGAATCCACAGCTTCCAGGGCTCATCCTCCAAGACAGAGTCGCCGGTACGTGGCAGCTTACGGATGTATACATATTTGTATAGTATGATGACATCGGGAAGTTTGGACTTATTAGTCAAAATGAGTCCCTCAAATCACGATATTCTGACGATTCGAACTCCGAAAAGCCGAGGTCTATAAATGGAGATACTTCGATCTCTGAAAGGTTAGGTTCAAACATCCTGGAGAGTGCATCGGGAACAACGTTCTGACTGCCACATCGGTGCTCGATATCGAAATCGAAAGCCTGTAGCTTCAAGCTCCAGCGAGCCAACCGACGAGATAAGTCCTTTTCACTCATAAGCCACTTCAAGATCACATGGTCTGTCACGATCTTGAAAGGCATTAGTTCTATATACGCACGAAATTTCTTTACACTTAGGACTGCGGCCAGACATTCTAATTCCGTCACGCTGTAATTACGCTGAGCGGAGTTAAGTTTTTGAGACATGTAGGCTATGGGCCTCTCGAGGCCTTATTCATCGGCTTGTAGAAGGACTCCTCCGACGCCTTCAGGACTGACGAGCAATGGGGCTGTTGTTAGTTTATGCTTGAGGTCTACGAATGCATCTTGGATTTCGGCGGTCCAGGTGAACTTGTCACTCTTCTTTCAGGTGTCCGTGATCGGCGATGCTACCGCAGCGTAGTTCGAGATGAACTTTCGGTACCATCCTGCCATACCCAAAAAGCCACGTACTTGCCGTGCGGTTTCGGGGTGGGATACTCCACGATCGCGGAAACCTTGTTTGGATCCATTTTGATGCATCCGTTTCCTATTATATACCCGAGGTATTTAATCTACTTCAAGCAAAACTTGCTCTTTTCGACATTTATAGTCAGTCCTGCTTTCCGCAAACACTCCATTACTCGTGAAAGGGTGGTCGTTCAGGCAAATCCTTCGACACCACGAGAAGGTCGTCCAAATACACGAAGACTGTCTACTTCAGTGTCTAGTGGTAATACCTTGTCCAACAGTCTGCACATGGTTCGCGGCGCGTTACACAGTCCAAAGGGCATCACTGTGAATTGGTACAAGGGATGTCCGGGCACAGTGAAGGCAGTCTTTTCACGGGAGTTGTTTTCCAGTGGTATTTGCCAGAAAGTATCCTTCAGGTCCAATTTGTTATGTATCTAGTGGCAAACCAGGGTGGAGCGGAGTCTTTACCTCTAACCCGAACTAAGGGAACAAACCTCCCAAAAGCCTCATACAAAACGTCGTAGAGAATTGATACGTTACTGTCGAAATCGTCACCAGACAAGCAAGTTTGGAAGTCTATCTCACCAAGATAATCATTCAAAGCCTCAAAATCGGCCGCTCTAAAGTTAAAATGATATTGGCAATCGAGGTTATCGACAAGCACGTCCGACAGACAATGAAGAGCGACAAGCAGTGCGGGGTGAAACACGTCAAGATTCAACAAATGTGAGCGTGGCGTTCGTAGAGAACACCAAATCAAGCTATCTTCCCGTATTGTTACTCACATTGCTCATTTGACAAAGCCCGAAGCTAGCCAAAAAATAACATTTGTCCTTCTGTCAAGTCATGGGGAAGAAAGCTATCGTTATCATCTTCCGCTACCCATCGTACATTGGGCAAATTGAAGTCCCCCACTAGAATAATTTCATCCTTAGAACCCAATCGATCATAGATGTAGTTAATATGCTTAATGAGAATATCATACTAACTCCGACCATTACTATAAACGACATTAAACGCATCAGGAGGTAACATATATAACAACAAATCAAGAAGAGGTTCCTCGAATCAAATGAAATTTTCACTGAAACTTGTTCCAGCTCCAGTTGGTCAGAAAATGAGGGAGTGTAAATGATTAGTATTAAGAAAATTCCTGCAAGCTATGAGAACCCAATTCACACTCATTTGGCTCTACTTCTCCAAAAGACACTAAATAACTCTAAAAATTTTTCTTCGCCAGTAGAATGTGAAGATCAACTTAATAAAATTAAACAGTCATTTTCAAAAGCAACTTTATTAATTCATCCTATTGAAAATGCAAAAATCAATTTAACTGTAGACGCTTCTGATAGCGCTGTTGGTGCAGTTCTCCAACAATCCAATGCAAACCATTGGGAACCCAGAGAACTTTTGGCATTATAACTAGCCATCAAACAGTTTAGAAATTTTCTAGAAGGTCGAGAATGTATAGCTTTTACAGACCACAAACCACTCATTACAGCAATAAGGTCTAAAACAGAAAGAAGTCCAAGACAAACTAGACATTTGGACTACATAAACACTCTTAGGGATTCCTTTTTCCCTTTTCTGTTTGTTCTTTTTTTTTATTTTTTCTATTTCTAAAATCGTTTTTCTTTTAATTTCTAAATTCTTACCTTTTTGAGACTTTACTTCTATTCCTTTTCCCTCAGGAGGCACGACTGCATCGTGGATTGAGTGCATCACATCTTCGAAGAAAGTCCACGGCTGGCTTTTTCTAGCCGACCAACTCACTCGGAGACATGATACCTTCAACCCATTGGATGATGACAGGTATCCTCATCTCTGTTCTGCGGTAGGCGTTTGTAGACTGCGGAGAAAGGACCACTGAACTGAGTGGCCATCCCTGCATTGAGAGAGAGAGGACCTCGAGAATAGAAGAGAGAGAGAGATATTTTTTACCTTATCTTTATTCCTTTTAATTTCTTCTGGAAGAGATGTCAGAGTAGATATGTTGGTAAGCGTAGGTCGAGAACTTTTCGTCTTTGGAGGTTTTTTTTATTTCTTTGAATTCGCTTCGAATTCGAAACTTTTGTGCAGAATGGTATCTATACTTGTATTAAAGTTAATTTGAATTTTTCAAAAATTGACTTCAGTTTTTTTTTTTCGGAATTCAACTTTAATCTTTGTGCAGGATTAGACTGTAAAATTTTTATTGCTCAAATCAACGGAACTCTTTTCGGAATTAATTCGCAGTTCTGGATTTAACTAGTATCAGAACTGAACCTGAAGTGTCTTGTATATGCACCAGCAATATTTTACGTATTTTCCCTATAGTCTGAGAGTGCTAGTATCTTCAAGGCTAACTGCGTGTCAGGACAGCATTGGTCCTCTACTTAACAAAAATATGCGCGTAGCTCCTTTACCACCTGGAGCTTCGGCAGCTCCGCAGAAGTTATGTATGGACAACCTGACGGCAGGCAACGCAATTCTGACCAGCTGTGACCACGAGTTTCATGAGCATTGCTTACGCCAGTGGGGGAAAAAGAGCAAGGTATGTTCTAATTATCGACAGGAACCAGAGATATAATACGAGATCGACTATGCGACAGCCAGCAACGACAACTTCTGAAGAGCGAGCGGAGCCACAGGCCCAAAGTTCGAGGCCAGTCTCAAAAATAGCTTCAGCTCGGGGTCCCGGGGAGACAAATAGGAGGACGCGGCCCACATCCCGAGCGGAGTCCACCATTACAGGAGAGCTGCGGCCTGAGGACGTCCCACTTGAAAGATCCACCAGTACAAAAGCCTAATTTATTTATTAACAATATTTCATCAAAGTGCTGACTACTACAAAAAAACAAAATAAAAACAGTATAATATAGTATATAAAATTAAAGAACAAAGAGAGAATTCACTAAATATAAATACAAAATATAAAAGTGCTAAAGTGTATAAAAAGTACATAAAAAGTAAATAGTACATAAAGTGAAAAGTAAAAAGTAACTTCAACAAAGCTGACTCCTCACGTAATTTCGCGATAAATGAAAATCAATCAGATCAAAAGAGGAATTGAAAAATCGCGACATCGATGTGATCGGCACATTTACCCCATGATTAGTGTGATGAAAAGGTAACTGAAAGAAGTCGTGATTCCTCAGGGAGCGAGCCGCAACTGATATGCCAAAACAAGCCAAGAGGACAGAAGAGTCTATTGACCCCCGAATGCAGTCGAAAGCAGAAAGGATCCTGGAGTTACGGCGTCTCTTTTCAAGTGTAAGCAAGTGCATCAATTCAAGTCTATCAAGATAAGGTGGTAATATAAGGGAATTATTCCAAGGAATTCCAGAATAGGCCTGACAAAAGTGCAATATAAAAGTTTTGTAATGTAATGGTCAACAAATTCCTTTCACGAAACCCAAAGTCATATTAGCCTTGGTGACAATGGCATCAAAATGATCCTTGAAAGAAAATTGAGAATTGAGCCAGACACCTAAGTTCTTTCTTTCTTGTTTAAAGACAACCCTCCTGCAGAAAATAACATCAGACAGAGCTCCACGAAAAGATAAGTAGGATTGAATCCAATTTACAAACACCCGCGGAAACCCAAGATGGGAGAGTTTGTCCGGACCAACCTGTTGCCCTCCATCCAAGAGCACATTTGCTTACACCGTACAACATCGATAGCTCAGCTGCGAGCACTAGTTATGGAAGTGCAGACCACCAAAGCACACATCCGATCATCCCTGCCATCTATGTACAGCTGAGTTCACGTCGAAAGACGGGCAACATTTAGCAGCTATAGAGTCACCACGCAGACAGACTGCCATTTGTTGGAATTACGACCACTATTATACAGACTATGTCAAAGAGCCACAGGGCTTCTTTTGTTACGGATGTGGACGGAAAGGACACGTTAACCCTAGGTGCCCTGTTTGCATCCAGAAAAACTTGTGGAGGGTCGGGAGCAACAACATCAGTCCTCGACTAGCAGCATACCACATGAGGCCTGTAGAGAAGAGGGAAAATGGGCCGCGGTCAATTCCAGCACTGCTTTCGACTCCTTAACTGCAGTCCAAATCCCAACAGAACTAGACCCCACTACACAGGACGTAGCTTTTTCGGACCTAATATCGGACTCAGCACATTCATCTGATTCGCTGCCTTTACTAGATCTGTCAACAGAGGACGAACTGAACTTGCCAAATATATACCCGTATAACCTACTGGACCAGTGGACGGACGCCTCGAGTAACAGAACCACTTCGGGGATGCCAACACAATTGGTGCCCATTAGAGTTACACCACCCAAGACTCAGCCATTGAAAGCCGAAGTGATGCCAGTACAGCTGCTGCAGCGACCTCCAGTACCTGTTGAAGAGCGTACAACACCGACACCTCGACCTCTGAAGCCATACCACCAACGACTCACAGAGTATCAGGAGGCGCGACGACGAATATTTACTGAAATCAATTCCCCACCCGACACAGTACCAAAGAAGCACAAACGCTCAACAATATGTCTGAGGCCGTTTGGAGAAAGGTTCGAAAGAATATTCGCCCCCGCATTCGTGATTACGCCTCACGACATCCGGCCGTATGCCGAGGTGCTATTGCTAGGGCAGACTGTCTCTGGTTCCCTGGACAGCGGAGCCAGTGTCAGCGTATTGGGCAAGAACACATTGGAACGGTTGGAGAAAGGCGAAGTTTTATGGAGCAAATATAGGACAAAATTCATGGTAACCAACGAGGAGACACCAGAGGTACTGGGTCACGTGAACGTGCAGATCACCTTTCGAGATGATACCAAGGCTGTACATCGTGCCCAGCGTGACACAAGACCTCTACATCGGAGTGGATTTTTGGAGGCTCTTCAACCTGGAACCTGACATCATAGGGAACGTTTAAGCAGCAACCCTAACCGGTTACATCAACCAGGATGTCGCAGCCAGTAACAGTAGATCAACTTCGTCTACAGCAGGTAAAACAACTCTTCCCGTTACATTCAACGTTAGGTCTCGGGAAGACAGAGTTAGTTCAACACCAGATAGACGTAGGAGACACAATGTTATGTGAGCATATAATTTGGCTGGCCCATTCAAGTCTGAGTCGACGACGAATTAGCACTGCCACTGCAACGGCGCTGTCATCCGTCGTGCTTACACCTGGCTATTTTCAATTCTGTAGAGCCATCTCGCGGGCAGCACAACTAACGTTCATGCTAACTTGGGGTGGAAGTACAATGGGCGCATGATTTACTTCGCTTGCTTTGACAGAAGATTGAAATAAAGACTTTGTATGAGTGCGAACCAAACAAACGAAGCAAGCAAAGCATCTGAAGCGAAAGTTGACCAACTTTCTACTTCTGAAAGCTTCGGACGTTTTGACATGTAAACATAACCTCTAAAATTAGATGCTTGCTGCTAGCTAGCATAAAATATGTCATAAAAACCTCATTATAATATGAAATTTTATTTATTTTTCAATTTCAATAAAATATTCACGCTTCCCGCACAAAAACCAGACGGAAGATGACGGAACGCGTAATATCAAAGCAAGCGAGCATTTGGTCACGTAAAGATCTGAAGCATCCAAAGCACATAAAGTTTTAAGTAAGCAGAGCAAGCGAAGCAACTATTGTACTTCCCGCTTTAGAGTTAATGGACGCAGTTCTTTATTCATTCCGAATGAGCAGAACGCACCTAATGGGTTTCTTTATTAGTGCTGAATATACTATATATCAAAAGAAAAAAAAAAAGAAAAGAAAGAGGTCATACTTGCAAATAAATACACAATTTATCGCTGAACTATGCATTTTGCGTTCATTATAATTAATATACAAAATTGAAACATCAAAAAAATAACCTAACTTCAACTTCAATTGGAAGGAATATTCCATTGTGTTTTCATATTGCTTCTATTCCGATTATTCTGTTGCGTATTCTGGTCCTTCTATTCCTCTCATGAGATGAATAAGGAATTGCACACAATGTCTCGCGCGGTGTAGTTGCCCGAGGAAACAAAAATTGCTGCCGTGAAGTGCAATTTGATACGGTCGGCAGCGAAATAATCTGCTGTCATACATGCAGTCGTAAATGTTCATCTGGCAATGCGGTAAGCCCGGAAAAAGTGCAAGAAAAGCTCACTGGCAGAGGAATTCTGTAATGCACAAAATAGGAAGAGGGAGAGACAAGTGCCAGCCGGTCTTTCTTTTTGGATAGTGAACCTGTCAGGGACAGAAGTGACTGAGATCGTGTAGTAGAAAATTAAGTTTGCGTTTTTTGTTGGTTGTATTTAAGGTGACCCTGTCTACCTAGGAAAACAGGAATTGGTTTCCTTAAGAGGAGATTACCAATTGCACACACTGAGGAAGGAAGGGAACAAAAAAAAAAAAGGAAAAAACGGAAAACAACATTTCACCCCGCGTCGTTGGACGACAGGATGGAGTAGCGGCGCTTTATGCCACATGCGGATTTTCGCCTCATAGGACGAGTGCGAAGGAATTAACTGCCCAGGGAAGGACAAGAAAGCCAAAAATTTTTATGAACCAGTAAGGTAGGAGGTACTTTCGGTTTTGTTAATCCTCGCTGTGATTTTTTTTCAGGTATTGAGATTTTTTTTCTTTTTCTAATAACTTTTATATAGGGTCTGTTCACGTACTCCGTTTTGTTTAATGCCTTAACACAATTTTACCCCAAAAGTGTTCACGTACTCAGAAAATAAGATACTGTAATGTCGTGTATTGTGTAAAATCTGAAAGAGGTCTATTACAAGCACTTACTAAAAAAGGAAATGATTACTGTTCTATCATTACTTCTAGATGTGTATATAACTACCGAAATCTTTCGAATTTTCTAGAAAACTTCAAGAACATTATTGATTTATGCAAACAATATAAAAGAAAAAAAGAAAAAGAAAAAAAGCCGTTTTTTTTAAGCCGCTACTTAAGCTAAAATATAATTTTGTTTATTTTCTGCGCTTCTAGGTACAAATGCGTTTACACAATACTCAAACGACTATAGGTACACACGATTTTTAGAGTTATATGCAAGTCAATTCTTGATATGAGATAGTCGAGCGCTAAGTTAAAATGAGTTAAGTAATTCTTACAACTTTGTTAGTCCAAGTTTTGATAGCATGTTTGCGATTCCCTTTTCACACTTCTATTATGTAATATATACATCACCGCACTATTGGAATAGATGAACCTTTGTTCGTAAAGCGAATGAAAGTTTTAATTTATTTTTGTCGTATGTTATTACATTTATTTTAACGTATACTAAGTCATATGAATCATTACTTCACTAACTACGAACGAGCTTAAACTTCCAGATATTGCAATCTTTTAATGTACGATTAAACTTTTCATGAAAAATATAAAAATTATTAAAGATATATCCTTTGCACTTACCGAAACAGAGTATTCATTACAGGTTTGATTTATTGCCTTATTATATTGATTGAGACGTTTATAACTGGACAAAATAGAATGATCTTCTATTTGTAAAAGAAAGAACAGAACTCGCTCGAAATTAGATTGCTTTAATTTCTGTTCCAATGGATATTGTCTGAAATTATTATTTCTATATATTAAATCAAAGAAGTAAAATGGTTATCCATTTCTCCAACTCCT
The DNA here is from genome assembly GCA_964036015.1 of Leptarthrus brevirostris. Lineage (NCBI taxonomy): Eukaryota > Metazoa > Arthropoda > Insecta > Diptera > Asilidae > Leptarthrus > Leptarthrus brevirostris. The sequence goes on from OZ038373.1 coordinate 36,392,583, forward strand.
CACCTCCATATTATATAGAAAATATATCTCAAATTAAATACAGTATAGAAAACATTTCGAATGAAATATATAATGAATTTGTTACATTACATTTGGTACCTCACAATTGTTACATTACAATTATTACGATAATTGTACAACGTATTCCCCGCGCAAATTAGGCTCAATGCAGACCGAAATAATCAGCTCAGAACCCCGACCTTTAAAGATATACTAAATTATCTATATAGTCAACACCTGCTTAAATACGTTGTAAAACTTACCTATTCTATGGTTTTTTTTTCTTTTGCTGCTAAACTAATATATTATTAAGTAAAGAGTCTAATTACGAAAGCTTAAAATATTTGGATAAAATTCAGGTTGTTTATGCTACAAGTTTCGTTGCTTGCCAGATACAGGTTATTGCCATTTGGACAACGCGTGTAAGTCCTGAATTTTGTAGCCATTTTTTTTTACAATAAGGTTGTGGAATCCCGGAAGGGAAGCCAAGGCAGGAAAGTTGAATAACTGCAACAGTGTGATACGTTCGCCATAATGTATAATGTAGAAGCGCAACGGCGAAGTAATGCCTGGAATTTTGTGATTACTATAAGGCGATTTTCAAGAATTTAATATTCCCGTACTTAAAGAATCTTAATTCTTATACTTTAAAATTTCTTTTTAGAATTAGTATAAATTCTTAGTTAAGTTTTTTCTTTACCAAATTAGGAGCTAAGTAATATCGGAATGTAACAATGCCAGAAATGAACTCCCTTCCCAAAATTATTTTTAAGTCTTTCGAAAATTTAATATTATGAAGAACATAAACAAATAGAAGTAAGGGGTTGATACAAAATATTGATTGAATATTATTTTATTAGCTCCATGAAGCAATTGGCTTTTGTGTTTTTCTTTCTCAAAGTGCTTAATTTAAGGTGTATTGGCTGATGTTAAATTGAGAACAGTCATACGTTTCCTAAGCTTTTAGTTTTAGTTATTTGGTTGATAAATACTTTCAGGGGTATTTCACAAGGATCAGCAATTCCTATGCATCTACACCTGTGAAAATACTCAGTTTCTTTGATTTTGTAATTTATATTTTGCTTTATATTTTTTTTTTTCATGAATTGCATATTAAAACATTGGCTTATATGCCCTGTTATTAAGACCTATTTACAGACCACCACTGAACAACTTAAATACTTGAATTAGTCTCTTCTTTGACTAGTTAAGGCATTTTTTTTATGAAAATTAAAACCTACTTATTGTCGGACTGAATCTACTTATCCATTTGGCTGAATTTTATTTAGGAATTTTGTTTTGAACCTTATATTTCGACCCAAAATTTTTTTTTCTCTTCTCATTTAATTATGGGCCTACGATGAAGGAGGGTAGGTCTATATAGTTTTGAAATCATTCGTTTAAGGCTTAATTAACATTGTCGGATATATACGTGTCAATGCCATTTTAACAGGAATCCTTCTTGCATTTTTTATTCAAGAAAAAAATTCTTTTCTTTTGCTGTATCTGGTTAGAATGATGGGGTGCTAGACAACGTCCTAGCTCCTCTCGATCTCTCTTCTCCCCACATAATCTAGTTCCGGACAGCTGTCCGAGGTTTGATTGGGACTATGTCATGTATAGGGCTAGACATAGTCATAGGATGGGGAGGGTTAGCCCAACAAGCCTCATGTCATCTAGAGGCTGAGGTGGCGTCTCGTCAGGAACATTATATTTTTTTTTCTTCGCTTCTTATTCCTTTCATTCTTATTCCCTTACAAGTTTTTTGTGCGTTCCTTTTTCTTCTTTTCTCTTGGTCTTCGGTCCATATATAGGACATAAAGAGTGCCCGCAATAAAGTTCGGGTGAGTGTACCGAGGAGGTGAGGCAAGATCTCACCCCGATCCGGCGAGCATAGCACAGCTAGCAAGGCGGGCCCCTCATCTCTTCGGTCGACGACCAAGCCTGCACGGCAACCGACGCTCACCCTGGTATTTCCTTTACCCTTCCCAATCCCTTTTGGTTGTGAGTTACGACTAGGTTGTGATAAGCAAGTTAGTGGTGCTCACAACCCTCAATCCAATCCATGTCAGCATGCAGCCATCTGTTGTTTGCCTGTGAACATGGATTTCCACAAGTTACCGATAACAAAATGGCGCCCAACGAATGTGCTTAGTCCTGAGGAAGGACTTGGAGGGGAAGTAAAATTCCCTCTCTAGATTATACGCGCATTGCAGGAGAACTTCACGTTTTCCTTGATAGCTTCGGCAGGTTGTTCGGACCAAATTCCCTAAGTGGAAGAGTTGATACTCCATCCTTACGGCTTTCACGGCTAATAGACTTCTACTCCCCCTGGGCATGATCCTGAACGGATAGCCCTCTTTAGTATTTCATCTTGACCCTCCTTAACGGACCATTTATTAGTCATACGCCTAGTATGCTACGTAGTTGCCTTCACGGCCTGCCTGAAATAATTTTATCAATTTTCTTTTCTTTCCCTATCCCTCGTCGATTAGAGGTTGACAGTGCGATGGACGAATGCAGTTCAATGGCCTCCGAAGTTGGAACACTCCAGAGAGATACATCCTCGTGGCTGGGATATTAGCCAATGGAATGTCTCTGGAGAGCGTCTCCAAGTTTCTGAGCAACCATCTGTTTCTGGATCCCTCTCCTTGGACTGGTAACCCTAGTCGATCGATTCCCATCCCTATAGTCAGCCTTATTCGAAGGACGGTTGACTCGAGTGTTCAGACTATTCCGGAGTTTACGAGCTTTGGCTTGATAGCTACTGGTCTTGTCCGGAATAGTTCTGTGCGCTCACAGTAGTCGGTCGGAATTCGAGTAAGTGTCTGGCTTACAGTGTTATCCCTTCCCGACTAACTTTCTACCACCTGTTCCTGGCGAAGAAGCGCCTCATCGACGGTTGTCCGGCTGGAAAGAGGGAGTGATCGAGAGAGAGGCCGACTACTATCATACCTAAACAACAAAATATTTAAAAAATTTTTGTTTTTTTTTTGCTGGTATCAACCAAACCTAGTAGATCAGTTTGCAATTGGGTTCAAGCCCCAACAATTTCATTTTCCTTACTTGGTGATACTAGTGGTTTAATTCTCAAAGTTATTTCTTTCTCATAAAACTTTAATAATACCTGGGCGATACAGGTATAATATATTGTCGTGATTTTCAAAATTTTTTTTGTCTTCTCTACGGTTACTTAAAGGTAATTAGACATTTAAACGTTCAGTCAGCAAGGCGCCGTAAGAGTTATTAAAACTATGTTTCGTTCACCACCAGAACAACCCGCTGGGGCGGTCGCCTTACCACTCTGCACGGTGTGCCAAAGCGGTGATTTCAACCCGAGCACTATGCCAGTTATCACCCCCTGTGCGCACATCTTTCACAGGAAATGCTTGGCAGAATGGTTGGAACGGCAACCTAACTGCCCTGTCTGCAGAAGAGTCTGTTCGATGGCGGAAAGCAGAACATACGACCCTAGTAGTGGAGTCGTGCCTCGCACCAACACAGAAGGCATGGTAACTAGGTCGCAAGCCCGACGGCTGCCTACTACTCCTAATGTTTCACCACCTACACATCCATTGAACAGGACTGTCTCTGCAGCACCGTCTAGCTCAAGGACACATGAGTCTAGTCCGGAACAAGCCAGTCAGCCCGCCTCTCCTAGCGTTCAAGCCTTACTAACGGGGCTGAGAGGAGAGCTCACTGACTTAATAACACGCCAAATTAGCCAGCTGTTACAGGGTTTACAACTCCAACAGCCTCCTGCAAACGTAACATCAGCTTATCATTTGCCGCAACCCCAACCCGAGGCTCCAGTACCGGTTTATATGCCACGAAATCCGAGGCAGGCTCATCCCGGTGAGGTGAATACCTCCAACCTCTACAACCCCCGTGATAGGAGACGATCTGCCAGCCCAATGAGAAATTGGAGGTTAGTATATGACGGAGATAACTCTCGCCTCCGGGCTGACGAGTTTCTGTTCCGCGCAGAGGTAATGGCGCGGAACACTCTGTCAGGAGACTACCAAGTGATGGCCGAAAATTTCGCCACCCTCCTAAAGGACAGGCCACTGGAATGGTACTAGCAATATTTACACTACCATCCAGAGCCTAGATGGCAAGAGCTGAAACATGCCTTTAAACAAGACTGGTCGCCGCCTGTTCACGATTCGGATACCCTGCGACAAATGCTGACACGTAGACAGCAGCCTGGCGAACCTTTCCAATTTTACATACAAGATCTCCAATCCTCGTTTGCACATGCCAGAAGCAGAGTTTGTTGAGATTGCAAGGGACAACCTCCTACCCGCAACTCAGCAACACATATGCCTACATCCTGCTCATAACATAACTCAGCTGCAAGCGCTGGTCATGCCTATCGAAGGAGTCCTGCATCGCACGAAGGTCTTGAGGCAACATAACAGCCTTCGTAGACTGGAAGAAGTAGAAGCGGATTCGCCCACGATGAGGCATGCTGAAACAGACCTCGCAAGCCCTAGCAGCGACGACAACGTTTACGTTCCCCCCTGGGAAGATTGTTCTGCGGTAACCACAGAGAATCCTTGTTGGAACTGTGGACAGCCTGGTCACTGGCATAGACAATGTCCATTCCCCAACAACGGTGTGTATTGCTACGGCTGTGGATTACGGGATGTCTACATAAACAATTGCACGAAATGTAGCCGAAAAAACTCGCGCCGAGGCGGGAACAACGTCAGCAGCTCCCGCCAGAGCCAGCCAATGTCCAACTCGAACCGTCGCGCAATCGACCAGAAATAGTCCTACCAAGAAACGACATAACCACCTCAGAGGTAACAACCCAGACTACAGCGGATAGTCCAGCTTCGACGTCGGTGCAGGTAGTCCAGAACAGGGAACCTAACAAGAAAGTACCAAGAGTGTTCCCACTTAAACCCTACCACATTCGACTACAGGAATACGAAGCTGCTCGAGAACGCATCTTTGCTGAGTCTGTAGACAGCATCGCAACTATATCTAGTCAAAACAAAGTTTCGAAACCAAAACGATCCACCAGAAGACTTAGAGAGTTTTGGCGACGAGTCGTAGCAGAAAGACGCCGACTGGTATCAGGCATAACGTCAATACCACAAGACATTCGTCCTTATTCGTCAAGACGCTGGGACAGGAGATCAACGGGCTGCTAGATAGTGGAGCGAGCGTGAGTTGTCTGGGAGGTCAAGCAGCTCGAAAGCTTCTTCAAGAAGGCCAAGTGACAATCAAAAAATACGCAACGTCCGTCAAAACAGCTGATGGAACCTCACAGCAGGTATGCGGTCACTTGGATACGGATATAGAGTTCCGCGGCAACAGACATATCATTAGGTTATATGTCATACCTAGTTTGTCGCAGGACCTATATCTTGGAGTTGATTTCTGGAAAGCCTTCCAGCTAGCCCCAGACATCATCGGCTCACTCTCTCCGTCGTTCGATCCAGAGGCACCCGTTGACCCAATACTCACCAACTGTCCAGCGAAGAACGCGCACGCCTTGAACTAACTAAGAGCATCTTTCCATCCTACGCGAAACAAGGATTAGGCAAAACGCACCTATTAGAACACACCATCGACGTTGGAGGAGCGACACCAGTGAAGCAACGACACTACCCGGTCTCGCCAGCTGTACATACATTAATGGATGCTGAAATAGAACGTATGAAGAACCTAGGAGTCATCGAAGAGAGCCAAAGTCCATTGAGCTCCCCAGTGGTACTTGTGAGAAAGCCCGGAAAGGTCCGACTATGTTTCGATGCGCGGAAGGTCAATGCGGTGACAACAAAAGATGCGTATCCTCTACCGCATATTGAGGGCATCCTTGGAAGACTTCCCCCCGCTAGATACATAACAGGACTGGACCTGAAGGACGCTTTCTGGCAGATACCACTGGAGAGTAGCTCCCGAGAAAAGACGGCGTTTACTATACCAGGACACCCCCTATATCAGTTTACAGTAATGCCTTTTGGTCTCTGCAATGCTCCGCAAACCATGTGCAGACTCATGGACAAGGTTATACCACCAGACCTTAAAGAGACAGTCTTCCTCTACTTAGACGACCTCCTAGTGGTATCAACAGACTTCAACGAACACATGACCACCCTCTCACGAGTGGCTGAGTGTTTGCGGAGGGCTGGACTGACGATCAACGTCGAAAAGAGCAAGTTTTGCTTGAGGGAGATTAGATACCTCGGGTATATAATCGGTAACGGATGCATCAAAACGTATCCAGATAAGGTAGCCGCGATCGTGGAGTATCCCATCCCGAAGACCGTACGGCAAGTGCGTCGCTTCTTGGGTATGGCAGGATGGTACCGAAAGTTCATTGCGAACTACGCTGCGGTATCATCTCCGATCACAGACACCTTAAAGAAGAGTGACAAATTCACCTGGACTGTGGAAGCACAAGATGCATTCGTGGCCCTCAAGCAAAGATTAACTGTTATAGATCCCTCCATTATATAATGCCATACACAAATTCCCTATAATTAACCCTTTAACCCTTCCTCCTTTCACATATATTTTCCTCATTAAAATCATGTTCTAACTTGTTTCCCACCGTCTAGTTCATTTCCTGCAAAGAAGACGCTTACCTTTCATATTTCACAAAAATCAGAACACAATTATAAGAAGCAATGCAATTTAACGCCTAGACGATTAATTTGCACTTTTCTGATAAAAAACGCGAACCACCTGAAGAAGCTCCCACGATGTAAATTTAAGTTTGCAGTTTAGTTCAGTTCGGGTTTAATTTTTAAGCGAATCAGTTGTAATTGAAAGTTTGTCCAATTTTTGTTGCAATAAACTCCAAATTAGGAAAAATCTTGTTGTTTTTCTTTTTTTTTTTTCGCGTTACACCGAAAGTCTTATTTGGCGCAGTCGGTAGGATAGGAAAACTATCCTTCGGAGTTTCTCAATTTTGCAAAACAATTCCTAAAAATCGTTCTGCTAGTCGCGACGTTTAAAGAAATAAAGCATTCTGCACCAGCAAAGTGAAATTGTGAAAGATCACTATTCCATAACTGACAGTGCACAAAGTGAGTGACTCTTTAATATCGTTGCGTATACGACATAAGTGCAAAAGCGAAAAGATCAAGCGATCAATTAATCGCAAAAGTGATTCAAGTTGCTGTTCTGTACCTAAAGTGGTTATAACCAACTAGTGAAGGCTTACTAAATTAACAGTATCCGCCAATTGAACCAACAAATTCGGTTCAATCAGTACCAGCCAACAAGGAATTACCGCACCAGACGTTAGTAGAGACGAAGGAACAAGGAGCATAGCGCAAGTTAGTGGATCTTAATCCTTTGGCTCCCTAGAACCTACACTTACGACAACAGTGATCGTCAAAGAAGACATCACTTATCTACACAACTGTATATCCAATTCACCCGCAACTCAAGGAACAGGAATCTACAATCAACATTCAACATAGATGTCTAAGGTTAGAAAAAACTCATTTTATTCTTTTGTATAAATTAGATTATGTTAGCAATAGATAGTGAACTTTTAGAAGGCTTAGAAACTATCCGTAAACAAAGTGAACAAATTTCAGATATTGTACATAATTTCCATAATCCCGAAATTAGTGACCCAAATCTTAACATCCACACAGAGCCCAGCATGCTTTCTCTAAGTATCGATCCACTAAAATACCTTTCTAAATTGCCTGAATTTAATGGAGATCCCAGGGAACTCCAAAATTTCGTTGATTTAATCGATAAAATTCATCCTCTTCTAATAAGATATGATGCCCTCGGACAGAGCATATTTTCTGACACTATAAAGTCGAAATTAAGAGGAAGAGCACGTGAAATAATAGAAATTAATAACCACGTCACATCTTGGACTGAGATTAAAACAATCCTTATCAATAATTTCGGTGATAGGTTAACTTTAGAAGAGCTGTTCGATGAATTAAGGGCAATTAGGTTTAGAACGAATAGTGTTGAATTCTACAACGAGATAAAAGCGGTACTAAGAAGACTAAATATCAAGACAAAGCAAACGGTTGTAAATGACGACGAAGCATTGACCAATCTAATACAAACCAATAAAACTTCAGCCTTATGCATTTTTAGAAATAAGATTCCAGAGCCAATGCGCTCAATCCTACATTGCAGAAATCCGCAGAGTTTAGAAGAAAGCATAAATATCCTTCACGAGTCAGGCTACGCGTATCTTAACCCCCTTCAAACGAGTAATTATTACACAACCCAAACCAATTCAAATAATTCCCAACCTAGAAACCGAACAGATAACAGGAGAAACACAAAACCACAACCCGGAAGAAATCAACCCCAATCATATCCTTCACAGCCTAGAAATAATATATATCCAAATTTTGGAAACTACAGACCTAACTGGTCAAATAGAAATAATAACTTCCATCAATTTCCCGCGCAACAATATCCTCAAAGTAACCCCTACGCAAATTCCCAGAGTAGACGCATCGACAATAACGCTAATTTTTCTCAATCAAACCAACCATCCCGGAACGCCCCCTTTAACTCCGTCCCCAGTACCAACAGATTACCTCCTCCCGAACCAATGGAAATAAATACCAATGAACAAAACAATACTGTTCCGAATCCTCAAAATTTTCGTTTAACAGCCTCCAGTGCCAACTTCCACATATCCTAATCCCAGGCAACATAAGACCCCTACGATTTATTATAGACTCAGGAGCTACCCACTCGATCATGAACCCAGGTTTGTGTCACCCAAAATTTATAATTCCCCTAAAATCACCCATTCAATTGAAAACGCTTAACCATGAAGTAAACATCGTTGAGCAGGCTAGCATTCCTCTATTCAAAAAATTAGGCGACTCGAAACACAGGATAGATTTCTATATTCACAAATTCCACGACAAATACGATGGTTTGATCGGTAATAATATTTTAATCCCACTTAAATCAAAGATAGACTTCGAGGAAAATATACTTCGCATACAAGATAGAAAAGTAAGCTTACATTTTAAACCAGAGAAGGAAAAATACGAATATAAGTTAGAGGGTAAGGGAGAAAAAGAACTGACTATTCCCGTCCTACAAAAAGAAGGCCTTGCTTACCTAAAGGAACAAAAGTCAGTAAACGATAGCCTTATTATTAAAGAAGGCATTTATAATGTAGATAACTACGAAGTTAACGCTAAAGTAGAAATTAGGGATGACAAAAATAAAATTTTTTGCTTAGAACCACTCGCTACTGAAATCGTTAACGACGAAAATTTTAGTGTTATAGAATACACACCCCAAAGACCGCTTTCCGAACAGATTCGGATAGAGCACCTTAATAAAGAAGAAAAACAAGGATTGTCTAGGCTTATTAATAAATACTCACATATATTCCATGATGAGAACTCTAATTTAACGTTCACAAATGCTGTAAAGCATCAAATTCGTACGACTGATGACATACCTATTCATGTGAAGTCATACAGGTACCCCTACGTACATAAGGAAGAAGTGGAACGACAAATTGAGGAAATGCTGCAAAATGGCATCATAAGGCCTAGCAACTCTCCTTACTCCGCCCCAGTCTGGATTGTCCCGAAAAAAGCAGACACCAGTGGGAAACCCAAGTGGCGAATTGTCATTGACTACCGCCGACTAAACGAGGTAACGATAGACGATAAATACCCGATCCCTAATATCGAGGAGATATTGGAAAAATTGGGCAAATGTCAGTACTTCACCACCCTAGACCTTGCAAAAGGGTTTCATCAAATAGAAATTGATGAAAAAGATGTCCACAAAACGGCGTTCTCTGTCGAAAACGGACACTATGAGTTTTTGCGTATGCCGTTTGGGCTGAAGACAGCACCGGCAACGTTTCAACGTCTGATGAACAACGTCTTGCGAGAGTACATCAACAAAATTTGTCTCGTATATTTAGACGACATTATTATATACTCTACATCCCTTCAAGAACATTTGGACGCACTAAATAAAATTTTTAATAGATTAAGCGAAGTGAACCTAAAAGTGCAACTAGATAAAACGGAGTTCCTTAAGAAGGAAACGGAATTTTTAGGGCACATTGTTACTCAGGAGGGTATAAGGCCAAACCCTAAAAAGATAGATTGCGTGAGAAACTTCCCTTTACCTAAAAATCCAAAGCAAATTAAGCAATTCTTGGGCCTAACGGGCTACTATCGGAGATTTATGAAAGACTATTCCTTGATAGCAAAACCAATGACGAAATATTTGAAAAAGAATACTAAGTTGAATATAAACGACCCTGAATACATCAAAAGCTTCGAGACCTTAAAAAGACTCCTTACAACAGAACCAATATTAAGATATCCCGATCTCGAAAAAACATTTACAGTTACCACCGATGCAAGCCAGTACGCTCTAGGTGCTATCCTGTCACAGGAGGATCATCCAATATGTTACGCTAGCCGTACACTTAACGATCACGAACAGAACTATAGCACAATTGAGAAGGAACTATTAGCCATTGTGTGGGCCGTAAAATACTTCCGTCCTTATTTATTTGGCCGAAAGTTCCTTATCGAAACCGACCACAAACCTCTACAATGGTTGTTCTCTTTAAAGGAACCAAACTCACGATTATTCCGGTGGAAAGTAAAACTTTCAGAATATGACTACGAAATTAGGTATAAAAAGGGCCTTAAAAATAGTAATGCAGATGCTCTCTCAAGGTTAGAGATCAATCATAACGAAGAACGCCAACAAAATCATATCCCTATAAGCAAATCGCCCCTAAACGTATTCAAAAACCAGATAATTATTTGTAAAACTAACTCCGGTTCACTAAGAATAAAAAATAAGGTAATTTTCAACAGAAATCGAAAAACAACACATACAAAATGCCTCGACACTGAAACAGCCATAAATCTTCTAAAAAATCATTTCAATCCCAAAACCCTTAATGCTGTATATGTGGAGGATTCTGAATTCCTCCAAGTGCTAGAAAACACTTACCTAACCCATTTTGCTAACAATAAAAACTTTAAAATATTAAAATGTAACCGAGTTTTGGAAGATGTCATCGACGAAGAAAAGCTAGCGAAAGTGATAGAAGAGGAACATTTACGTAATAACCATCGCGGCATTACAGAAGTTCAAAAAGAGTTAGGACTAAAATACTACCATCCTAAAATCTATACAAGGGTAACCAAATTCATAAATAACTGCGAGATCTGTAATTTAGAAAAGTATGATCGTAAACCGATAAAGCAGAAATTCCAACTGTCAGAAACACCTACTGGTCCAAATCAGATAGTACATATAGATGTTTTCTATAGCCTCGAAAAGAACTTATTTTTAACATTCATAGATAAATTCAGCAAATTCGCCCATGCCATACGCATTAATGGAAGAACCTGGACCGAATTTAAGAGAGCCTTACTTCAATACCTTAGCGTATCTGGAGATATCAAGAAGCTAGTAGTAGACAACGAACTTGGCTTTAAAGCCATTCCCATTAAAGAATTCCTGAACTCCAGAAACATCGAAATTCACTATACCTCCAATAGCAATCACACCTCAAACGCGGATATCGAAAGGTTACATAATACTATCAACGAACATCTCAGACTCCTTAGGCATGACCCAAATAAAGAAACGGATACCGTCGAAGAAAAAATCCTGAAAATTATACACTTTTATAACAACACCATTCATTCGACTACTAACAAGAAACCGATAAATTTCAACACGGGAAAAATCAGAGAAGACGAATTCGAAGAAATAAAAGAGCGCATTACAAAAGCAAAGGAAAAATCCATTACTAGGGCAAATAAAGATAGAGAAGATGTAGAAGTAGAATCAGGGCCAGGGTTTATTAAAGAAACCCGAGGAGGGAAAAATCATTCAAAATTCAGGAAGTTAGAATTAGCGAAGTTAGACGATAATCATGTGGTAGATAAACAAACTAACCTTAAGTATTATAAGTCCCATGTCAAAAGGAAGAAAAAATTCCAAAATAACCTCTTTCCGACAATACGAGCTGTAAACAAAAGAAAATATAAAAGATATCCTACAATTTCAGGTCAACATGAAGAATCCAATCCAAATAATCCTCCTGACGCTGGTGATCCCCATGACCCTTTGCCAAATGTTAGAAGTACATAACCTAGATAATAATAATGGCTACATTACAATCAAAATAGAAGACATTAATATAATTAAGGCATACAAGAAAGTGCTACATATCATAAATATTACAGAGTATGAAGATGTTAAGACCCATATATCCGATAATATCGAAATCATTCGGGAAAAAAATAACTTGGCAAAACCAATGTTTAATACGCTAGTTCACAATTTTAGACTACTAGAACAAAAAATAGCTAACCTAAAACCACACCTGAAGCAAAAAAGAGGTTTAATTAACGCTTTAGGAACCGGCCTAAAATACATTGCTGGTACAATGGATGCCAACGACGAGATTGAAATTAAGAATAAATTAGAAGCATTAGCCACAAATAATAAGAATTTAATCGAAGAAAACAATAAACAGGTAACTATAAATAAAGAAATCTCAGGGCAAATCAAAAACATAACCAAACACATACAAAGCCAACAGAAAATTATAACCCACTATCTTAAAGATTTTAATAGATTAAATGAAAATAAAATACTTAAATTAGAGGATGAAATCGATTATATTCAACAAATATACCACATCAATTATGATATAAACTTATTGAAAAACCATTTGGACGATATAGAACAAATCATACTAACAAGCAAGCTAGGGATACTATCGCGAAATATACTTACCGAACAAGAACTAAAATTGATCGACAATGCTGAAGAGTTCAAGTATATTAAGATTGTGGTTACATTTCAACACGAACAAATAATTATAATTCTCCTAATTCCCGAATATTCAGATACCCTATTCTCCAAGATCCTAATCGAACCTTTGCCGGATAAAAATAATAAAAGCCTATATTTAGAGCAAAACATTTTCATCCTAGATCAATATAATAATGTTTATAATGAAAACGTAAAGAACAATTTAAAAAGGAATCTGAAAAGCATTAAAGATAATTGTGTTTTAAGTATTATGAATTTTAAGGAAGCCCATTGTCCCGTAGAAAAATTTAATAAAGTAGAAATAAAAGAAGTAATTCCAGGCGTAATTGTAACTTAAAATATTCCAAAAACGCACATTGTACAAAATTGTAATAATTTCAATATCAGCATCGAAAGGAATAACCTTGTCAAATACGAAAATTGTAAAATAGAAATTGAGGATAATTTATTTGACAATACAATTTTAAAAAGTAAAGATAGCATAGTACTCCCACACTTTATCACTAAAATTATAGAAAACAAGACAATTAATGATGTTGAATTAGAAGAATTGCATATAAACGAAATTGAAAGCAATAGAAAAAAAATAAAAGAAATTACCTCAAACAATAAAGAAAATAAATTTATTAACTTTTCGATAGACTTGATCATTATATGCACCATTGTTGTAATAATAATTAATAATTGTAAATCAAAAATCTATAAAAGAAAAATTGTTACAAATACTTCGTCGGAGCCTCAGTCAAACGGTGGGGGTGTTATAGATCCCTCCATTATATAATGCCATACACAAATTCCCTATAATTAACCCTTTAACCCTTCCTCCTTCCACATATATTTTCCTCATTAAAATCATGTTCTAACTTGTTTCCCACCGTCTAGTTCATTTCCTGCAAAGAAGACGCTTACCTTTCATATTTCACAAAAATCAGAACACAATTATAAGAAGCAATGCAATTTAACGCCTAGACGATTAATTTGCACTTTTCTGATAAAAAACGCGAACCACCTGAAGAAGCTCCCACGATGTAAATTTAAGTTTGCAGTTTAGTTCAGTTCGGGTTTAATTTTTAAGCGAATCAGTTGTAATTGAAAGTTTGTCCAATTTTTGTTGCAATAAACTCCAAATTAGGAAAAATCTTGTTGTTTTTCTTTTTTTTCTTTCGCGTTACACCGAAAGTCTTATTTATTAACATCAGCTCCGTTGCTCGTCAGTCCCGACTTCCGCAAGCCCTTCGTCATTCAGTGTGACGCAAGTCAGGAAGGGGTCGGAGAAGTTCTCCTTCAAGCGGACGAAGAAGGCACCGAGTTGCCCATAGCGTACATGTCGCAGAAACTAAACTCCGCCCAGCGCAATTATAGCGTGACAGAATTAGAGTGCCTAGCCGCGGTTTTAAATTCCGAGCGTATGTAGAGTTAATGCCTTTCAAGATTGTGACTGACCACGCGAGCTTGAGGTGGCTCATGAGTCAAAAGGACCTATCTGGCCGGTTGGCCCGCTGGAGCCTGAAGCTGCAAGCATTCGATTTTGAGATCGAGCACCGACGTGGCAGTCTGAATGTCGTCCCCGACGCACTTTCGCGTATGTATGAACCTAATCTTTCGGAGATAGAAGTAGCTCCACTTATTGACCTCGATTCTCCGGAGTTCGAATCGTCAGAATACAGGGAATTACGGCAACACATTTTGACTAATAAGTCCAAACTTCCGGATGTACACCTACTGGATAAGTACGTGTACATTCGCAAGCTGCCACGTACCGGCGACTCTGTCTCGGAGGATGATGCCTGGAAGCTGTGGATTCCTTCGGGACTCGTCGAGCAGACAATGCGGCAGGCTCATGATCCACCTCTCGCTGCGCATGGCGGCATCGGTAAAACGCTTGAGAGGATCCGTCGATACTTTTATTGGCCTAAGATGACCACCCAAGTCCGAGCCTATGTCAATGGCTGCCAAACTTGTAAAGAGGCCAAGGCACCCAATACCATCCTTCGTCCACTTATGGGACAGCAGCCAAAGTCAGAACGCCCCTGGCAACGATTATACATCGATCTTCTTGGTCCCTATCCGCGATCTAGAAGTGGAAACGTTTCAATACTCATCGTGTTGGATCATTTCTCCAAGTTTCCCATTCTCAAGCCATTGCGAAAATCAAGCTCCTCGCTCATAACTAAATATATAGAGGAAGAAATATTCCACCTTTTTGGGGTGCCCGAAACAGTGGTCACGGACAATGGCCCACAGTTTAAATCCAACCACTTTAAGCTGTTGATGAAGCGCTATGGAATACATCATATGTACACGGCCATCTATTCTCCGCAAGCTAATGCTGCAGAACGTGTAAATCGCTCCATTCTGGCAGGCATCCGAGCTTACTTGTCTGACAAGCATGACCGCTGGGACGAACATCTGAGCGCCGCCGCAAGCTCGTTGCGAAGCTCCAACCACAAGGCGACAGGATTTTCCCCGTACCAAGTCTTATATGGACAACATATGGTGACGCATGCATCAAGTTATGAGCTCTTGCGCAAGCTAGGTACATGGGCCGAATCGGACCTGCGAGTGGACACGTCGGACAAGATGGTTCTGATTAGAGATAGTGTGAAAGCTAATTTAGACCGCGCCTTTGATCAGGGAGAACGGAATTACAACACTAGAGCCAAGTCCATTACCTTTCGGCCAGGCCAAGAAGTCTATCGGCGTAATTTTATGCTTAGTGATTTCCAGAAGGGCACGAACGCGAAACTTGCGAAGAAGTTCCTAAAAAGCAGAATACGAGCAAGAAAGGGTAATAATCCATACGAGTTAGAAGATTTACAAGGGCAACTAATCGGGATATACCATGCCAAGGATATCCGCCCCTGAAGCGACAACACCGGTGGGAATGGTGCGGTGAGTCTGGCCACACTGGAGTATGTGTTCTCCTTCTAATGATGAAAAAGTGTCCACCTAAGGAAACTCCCGCCCATAAGGAAGGGGAAGTGGAGACTAGAGCTGAAGGAGGAAGGGACACATACACCAAGGTCCAGTCTGCACGGCGACTCACGATACCAACTCCTTTTGTGTGGAGAAGCGTCTCGGCTACTGTGTGGAAGAGCATCAGGATGCAAGTCGCGCATTCAGGTTAACAAGATCTGAGATGTCCCAAGTATATCGTCCTTCACCTACAAATGTCTAACAAGCACCGAGCCCTCAGCAATTCTTACCGGTGCAAACACTTCGTTTGCGCCTCATTCTGAAGCATGTTTCATGCATCTTTTGATACCGCTACCCAACATTTTTGGTTTAAATAATCACAGTCACTCTCCTGATCTCCAGCTAGCCCATGACAGGAGCAGATCTTTCATAAGGTTCATGCACCCAAAATCCCCCAGGCTTTCCCTATTAAACGAATCTCTCCATTCTATTAGTTTCCATTGGTTCCTTACGCTATAATAAAAACACAGAATAATCACGAAACCTAACTGTTCTATGATGGACGCTGTTTTGAATATATCAAAAAAAAAATTTTTTGCCTAATGACATAATCGTGCTTGTGGTTCTGCCTTCTGTACGTGCACGGTGACAGATGCAGATGTGTAATAAACCAATCGTTCTTTTTTTTGAAGACCAATAAAGTCATCAAGGTCAAATAGATAATTAGACACATTACATAAAACCATTATCACAGAAAGATAAAATTAGACAGAGCATAATCCTTGATTTAACGAATATATATATAAACATGATAGTGATATATGCGTGTGAAGATACCGTAGGTCAAGTAAGAGTCAGTAAAACTAGGCAGTAAGTTAGGACCAGGCTCCCTAGCGTTGTCTCTCCTCTTCCTCAAAAATTTTCCAATATAACAATTAGTTATTTACATTATTATGATTTTTTTTTGCTTCCTTATGATTTTGTAAATTTGTTTTGTATAAATTCTTCAAGGCTTATTTTTATATTTTTTATAATTTTCTTTGGGTTGAACTTCACTTGCTAGAATTTATTATTATTACTATCTTCCTTTAAGACGTAATTTTTTTTTACCTCATTTCCGTAAGGCTTATTTTTATATTTTTTATTTATAATTTTATATTGCTTTAAACTTTATTTGCTATACTTTACTATTATTATAATCTCTTTAAGACACTTTTTTTGTTTGCTTTAAGGCTTACTATTATATTTTATTATAATTTGGCTTTCTTTGAAACTTTATTTGCTATAATTTATTGTCAACTTTTTCTTTCCCGTAAGACGCATTTTTTTATAAATTTTTTATGAATTGCATTGTTATAATTTCCTTCATCCCAACCCGTTTATAACGTTTTTGAAAAAAAAAAAAAAACCAATTTAATTAAAAAAAAAAAAAAGAATTTATATATACATATGAAATAAAATAAATGAATTTCCTTTTGCTGAAGGAAGGCATCTTCTGCGCGCTCAGATAGTTTGACATACCGAAGCTCTCCAACGGCCTGAAACTCGCCAATGCGCGTATCCTCTCCGATCATCGCCTGGTCCTCATAGGTCGGCCAAAACTTCCAACGAATCTCGGTAACCACCTGGTATTCCCCTTCTAATTCAAAGGTGCATTTTGGGAAGGCTGCATCCGTTACGTGAGACCAGCCATCATACTTTATAATGTTGTTTATTCTTATCTTCAAAACGAAACTGACAACAGGGAAGGAAAAATTCATAGGCTGATCAGCAGGCGAATCTACCGACCTCAACTCGCTGCTACCCCTAGACTAATGGACATTAGTCTGACTAAGGACAATGACACTCCACTTGGCAGTTTGGTGCCCCATAATCAATTATAAGTTTAGTCACCTCTATCAGACTGTATATGAAACAAAGCCAAACAATCATTGATGCAATTCGTATGTAAATATGCTTGAAGGACCTTGATTGACTTGACTTTCGCTGCTGGAAATAATGAGGCTTTCAAGATGCAAACAAAGAATCGAAGGAAGCTCTCGTTACTTTAGGTCCAGATAACCTTCTTTACAAGTATAGCAATTGTTGTGCGAAACTTATCGTAAAGGGCTGACTACAGAATGAGAACTACTCTTAACCAAATCAGTACGGTAACAGTCTTGGAGAAAAGAAACCGAAATGGAAATAACTTAAAGGCCATATTGTCCGTATGGAGTTCATCAACATAGGATAGTACGAATACACCAGAATTTCGCGTGGTCGACTGGGCTTTAGTCCTCCCTGACGATACGCCTACTCACGAAGATCTCAGCACGACGTTAAATATAATTGAAAATGCAGGAGTGTGGAGGAATAGGCATAGTCACATTGCTATTGGAACGAACTATAGACCAATAATGCGTCCGCGAAATTGGTTTAGAAAATCGCCGCAGCAGCCTAAACCTGAAAGTCTCACTATTGTCTGTAATGGTGGCAGTACATTATGGGATGTATCAGCCAGATTCCAGAAGATCAGCAATTTCTGTGGGATAAGCGAGCCGTGCCTATGCTGCCTTCTCTAATTCTTTCTAATCACAGTATGCTACCTGAAGAAGCAGTGCTGTATTCAAAATATGCTTAATTTTAGACCAGGAACTGTCAACCAGAACAATTTCGATCCAATAGCAAAATTAAAGGGGTTGAGAGTACCATCTATCTTTATTAAACGGCAACAGAGGGCCTTGGAGCGAGAGTTTTTTTTTAAAACATAGGAAAACCTGGATGCATCGAAGTGAATTTCCCAGGTGGAAGCTGGAGAAAATGCCATCCTTCGAAATTCTATATAGATGAAAGCTTCAATCGAATCGTTCAACCTAAACACCGGGAGATGAGAAGATGAGATACGGATAACTAATGATGTATTGGATTAAAATCAAAGGTGGTTGGGTCTCATGGATCTGACATCAACAGAACTGGGGTCATCAAATTGATTATAGCGTGATATAGCATCGAAGAGACTCTATCACAAACCGGAAACAGATGGGGATCAGTGGACGAATCTCAGGTTGCGTTGTGTTGAGATCCAAACAGAATTCAATTCAGAAGAGAGGAACGATACCATGGAAGTGCGCCAGACAGGGAATACCCAGTATATACCCTCAAAAGTTAAAGCTGGTCGGAACGCGAGGACCAAAGGAGTGCCCATGTAAGACCAGCACCAAAGCGGAACAGGTAAACTTCCCCGATTCCAGTGATCAGGAACAACAAACTGCATCCGCTAAGTCCTGTTATATATTTTTTCAATTATATTCAGTTATCAGCTTAGAACATAATACATAAGATATAATTAGATAGGGTGTCGATCATGTAACCAAGCGGAGGTACTAAATGTTAGTTAGGCAATTATTGAACCTTATGAATAGATACTCTGTAACGTAGCCTATATATATATATATATATATATATATATAGAACCGTAACTAACTGGTAGGTAATTGTAAAAGACTCAACACAGGTATAGTTATAGCGAAACGTCAGATATGCTCATTCTCCAATAGTATCTTCATAAATCTCACACGCATCCGTCACAATTATGATTAATTGTACCACGGTTAATAATCATAGTACGTCTCACTTGTTCTATCTCAATGATCCAAGAAAATTACATCCTTCATATAACAGCCATCGGTAAAGGCGGAACCACAAAGCTCGTCGCCCAAACGGGCATCGAAAATACACACGGCCTAGTCAAGAATTAATTTAAGCCCGGCTAACCCAAATCGTGAAACATGAGGCAAATATCTCAGGGCATGGGTCGAGCCACACGGTGGGCGTCGAATCAAAATAACGTAAAGCTCTCTTTCAGCTAGACAAAATTCTATCCCCATCCAATTCCCGTTCCGTTTCCAAGTCTCGCTCACTTTTTTCAGCTTCCCTTCACACAAACCGTTCCGCTTGATGGAAGAGAATCTGCCCTGTTATGTGAGCATATAATTTGGCTGGCCCATTCAAGTCTGAGTCGACGACGAATTATCACTGCCACTGCAACGGCGCTGTCATCCGTCGTGCTTACACCTGGCTATTTTCAATTCTGTAGAGCCATCTCGCGGGCAGCACAACTAACGTTCATGCTAACTTGGGGTGGAAGTACAATGGGCGCTTGATTTACTTCGCTTGCTTTGACAGAAGATTGAAATAAAGACTTTGTATGAGTGCGAACCAAACAAACGAAGCAAGCAAAGCATCTGAAGCGAAAGTTGACCAACTTTCTACTTCTGAAAGCTTCGGACGTTTTGACATGTAAACATAACCTCTAAAATTAGATGCTTGCTGCTAGCTAGCATAAAATATGTCATAAAAACCTCATTATAATATGAAATTTTATTTATTTTTCAATTTCAATAAAATATTCACGCTTCCCGCACAAAAACCAGACGGAAGATGACGGAACGCGTAATATCAAAGCAAGCGAGCATTTGGTCACGTAAACATCTGAAGCATCCAAAGCACATAAAGTTTTAAGTAAGCAGAGCAAGCGAAGCAACTATTGTACTTCCCGCTTTAGAGGTAATGGACGCAGTTCTTTATTCATTCCGAATGAGCAGAACGCACCTAATGGGTTTCTTTATTCGTGCTGAATATACTATATATCAAAAGAAAAAAAAAGAAAAGAAAGAGGTCATACTTGCAAATAAATACACAATTTATCGCTGAACTATGCATTTTGCGTTCATTATAATTAATATACAAAATTGAAACATCAAAAAAATAACCTAACTTCAACTTCAATTGGAAGGAATATTCCATTGTGTTTTCATATTGCTTCTATTCCGATTATTCTGTTGCGTATTCTGGTCCTTCTATTCCTCTCATGAGATGAATAAGGAATTGCACACAATGTCTCGCGCGGTGTAGTTGCCCGAGGAAACAAAAATTGCTGCCGTGAAGTGCAATTTGATACGGTCGGCAGCGAAATAATCTGCTGTCATACATGCAGTCGTAAATGTTCATCTGGCAATGCGGTAAGCCCGGAAAAAGTGCAAGAAAAGCTCACTGGCAGAGGAATTCTGTAATGCACAAAATAGGAAGAGGGAGAGACAAGTGCCAGCCGGTCTTTCTTTTTGGATAGTGAACCTGTCAGGGACAGAAGTGACTGAGATCGTGTAGTAGAAAATTAAGTTTGCGTTTTTTGTTGGTTGTATTTAAGGTGACCCTGTCTACCTAGGAAAACAGGAATTGGTTTCCTTAAGAGGAGATTACCAATTGCACACACTGAGGAAGGAAGGGAACAAAAAAAAAAGGAAAAAACGGAAAACAACATTTCACCCCGCGTCGTTGGACGGCAGGATGGAGTAGCGGCGCTTTATGCCAAATGTGGCGGATTTTCGCCTCATAGGACGAGTGCGAAGGAATTAACTGCCCAGGGAAGGACAAGAAAGCCAAAAAATTTTTATGAACCAGTAAGGTAGGAGATACTTTCGGTTTTGTTAATCCTCGCTGGGATTTTTTTCAGGTATTGAGATTTTTTTTTTCTTTTTCTAATAACTTTTATATAGGGTCTGTTCACGTACTCCGTTTTGTTTAATGCCTTAACACAATTTTATCCCAAAAGTGTTCACGTACTCAGAAAATACGATACTGTGATGTCGTGTATTGTGTAAAATCTGAAAGAGGTCTATTACAAGCACTTACTAAAAAAGGAAATGATTACTGTTCTATCATTACTTCTAGATGTGTATATAACTACCGAAATCTTTCGAATTTTCTAGAAAACTTCAAGAACATTATTGATTTATGCAAACAATATAAAAGAAAAAAAGAAAAAGAAAAAAAGCCGTTTTTTTTAAGCCGCTACTTAAGCTAAAATATAATTTTGTTTATTTTCTGCGCTTCTAGGTACAAATGCGTTTACACAATACTCAAACGACTATAGGTACACACGATTTTTAGAGTTATATGCAAGTCAATTCTTGATATGAGATAGTCGAGCGCTAAGTTAAAATGAGTTAAGTAATTCTTACAACTTTGTTAGTCCAAGTTTTGATAGCATGTTTGCGATTCCCTTTTCACACTTCTATTATGTAATATATACATCACCGCACTATTGGAATAGATGAAACTTTGTTCGTAAAGCGAATGAAAGTTTTAATTTATTTTTGTCGTATGTTATTACATTTATTTTAACGTATACTAAGTCATATGAATCATTACTTCACTAACTACGAACGAGCTTAAACTTCCAGATATTGCAATCTTTTAATGTACGATTAAACTTTTCATGAAAAATATAAAAATTATTAAAGATATATCCTTTGCACTTACCGAAACAGAGTATTCATTACAGGTTTGATTTATTGCCTTATTATATTGATTGAGACGTTTATAACTGGACAAAATAGAATGATCTTCTATTTGTAAAAGAAAGAACAGAACTCGCTCGAAATTAGATTGCTTTAATTTCTGTTCCAATGGATATTGTCTGAAATTATTATTTCTATATATTAAATCAAAGAAGTAAAATGGTTATCCATTTCTCCAACCACCATATAGCTCACCTCCATATTATATAGAAAATATATCTCAAATTAAATACAGTATAGAAAACATTTCGAATGAAATATATAATGAATTTGTTACATTACATTTGGTACCTCACAATTGTTACATTACAATTATTACGATAATTGTACAATGTATTCCCCGCGCAAATTAGGCTCAATGCAGACCGAAATAATCAGCTCAGAACCCCGACCTTTAAAGATATACTAAATTATCTATATAGTCAACACCTGCTTAAATACGTTGTAAAACTTACCTATTCTATGGTTTTTTTTCTTTTGCTGCTAAACTAATATATTATTAAGTAAAGAGTCTAATTACGAAAGCTTAAAATTTTTGGATAAAATTCAGGTTGTTTATGCTACAAGTTTCGTTGCTTGCCAGATACAGGTTATTGCCATTTGGACAACGCGTGTAAGTCCTGAATTTTGTAGCCATTTTTTTTTTACAATAAGGTTGTGGAATCCCGGAAGGGAAGCCAAGGCAGGAAAGTTGAATAACTGCAACAGTGTGATACGTTCGCCATAATGTATAATGTAGAAGCGCAACGGCGAAGTAATGCCTGGAATTTTGTGATTCCTATAAGGCGATTTTCAAGAATTTAATATTCCCGTACTTAAAGAATCTCAATTATTATACTTTAAAATTTCTTTTTAGAATTAGTATAAATTCTTAGTTAAGTTTTTTCTTTACCAAATTAGGAGCTAAGCAATATCGGAATGTAACAATGCCAGAAATGAACTCCCTTCCCAAAATTATTTTTAAGTCTTTCGAAAATTTAATATTATGAAGAACATAAACAAATAGAAGTAAGGGGTTGATACAAAATATTGATTGAATATTATTTTATTAGCTCCATGAAGCAATTGGCTTCTGTGTTTTTCTTTCTCAAAGTGCTTAATTTATGGTGTATTGGCTGATGTTAAATTGAGAACAGTCATACGTTTCCTAAGCTTTTAGTTTTAGTTATTTGGTTGATAAATACTTTCAGGGGTATTTCACAAGGATCAGCAATTCCTATGCATCTACACCTGTGAAAATACTCAGTTTCTTTGATTTTGTAATTTATATTTTGCTTTATATTTTTTTTTTCATGAATTGCATATTAAAACATTGGCTTATATGCCCTGTTATTAAGACCTATTTACAGACCACCACTGAACAACTTAAATACTTGAATTAGTCTCTTCTTTGACTAGTTAAGGTATTTTTTTTATGAAAATTACAACCTACTTATTGTCGGACTGAATCTACTTATCCATTTTGGCTGAATTTTATTTAGGAATTTTGTTTTGAACCTTATATTTCGACCCAAAATTTTTTTTTCTCTTCTCATTTAATTATGGGCCCACGATGAAGGAGGGTAGGTCTATATAGTTTTGAAATCATTCGTTTAAGGCTTAATTTACATTGTCGGATATATACGTGTCAATGCCATTTTAACAGGAATCCTTCTTGCATTTTTTATTCAAGAAAAAAATTCTTTTCTTTTGCTGTATCTGGTTAGAATGATGGGGTGCTAGACAACGTCCTAGCTCCTCTCGATCTCTCTTCTCCCCACATAATCTAGTTCCGGACAGCTGTCCGAGGTTTGATTGGGACTATGTCATGTATAGGGCTAGACATAGTCATAGGATGGGGAGGGTTAGCCCAACAAGCCTCATGTCATCTAGAGGCTGAGGTGGCGTCTCGTCAGGAACATTATATTTTTTTTTCTTCGCTTCTTATTCCTTTCATTCTTATTCGCTTACAAGTTTTTTGTGCGTTCCTTTTTCTTCTTTTCTCTTGATCTTCGGTCCATATATAGGACATAAAGAGTGCCCGCAATAAAGTTCGGGTGAGTGTACCGAGGAGGTGAGGCAAGATCTCACCCCGATCCGGCGAGCATAGCACGGCTAGCAAGGCGGGCCCCTCATCTCTTCGGCCTGCACGGCAACCGACGCTCACCCTGGTATTTCCTTTACCCTTCCCAATCCCTTTTGGTTGTGAGTTACGACTAGGTTGTGATAAGCAAGTTAGTGGTGCTCACAACCCTCAATCCAATCCATGTCAGCATGCAGCCATCTGTTGGTTGCCTGTGAACATGGATTTCCACAAGTTACCGATAACAACAACACCCATCAAACAACATTTTTATCCCGTATCCCCAGCCGTGCAACAGCTGACGGACGCCGAACTTCACCGAATTAAAGAACTGGGCGTGATAGAGGAAAGTCAGATCTCGTGGAGTTCGCCCGTAGTTCTAGTACGGAAGCCAGACAAGGTCAGACTATTTATTGTCAATGATTGCATGATTATTATATTTTTTAAAGTGTTTGTGTTTCACACTATTCAAAATTTATCGAAGTGTACAGGTTGACCAACATATATTTGACAGTTATTTTATCTGTAATATTATTAAAGTGGATTTAAAAAAAAAATATTTTATTGAAATAATATAATCAAACTGAAAAAATTTTAATTAAAAATTAAAATGCTTTGCTGCGAGAAAGGTCAATGCGGTGACCAAGAAGGATGCCTATCCACTACCGCACTACGATGACAGCCTTAGTCGACTTCCTCCTTCAAGATACATTACCAGCCTCGATCTCAAGGATGCTTTCTAGCAAATTCCGCTAGACAGACAATCGCGTGAGAAAACAGCTTTTACAGTCCCCGGCCACCCCCTCTCACCTCATCACCACGGTGATGCCATTTGGGCTGTGCAACGCGCCACAGACTATGTCCCGACTGATGGAAAATGTCGTTCCTTTCGATCTCAGAGACCAGGTGTTGGTGTATCTCGATCACTTGTTGATACTGACGAAGGATTTCGACTCCCACCCATCGCTCCTGGCTGTGGTGGCGGAATTTTTGAGGAAGTCTGTGACGAAGTTTTTGGTTCAAAGTATTTCTTGTGGATTAAAAGTGTATTCTTAGATACATTGATTGCAGTTATCAAAAGCGCACGAATATTTTGTGGTGAACATGAATAAAAACTGGCCAGCCACTTCACTGCAGCGCGCATGTGTTACCATATTTTTTTCGTTCAAATTTATTTCTTTTGCAGTTGTGCGCGCATTTGTTATGAAATTTTTTGTTCAAAGTTTTTCCTGCGGATTGGGAGTGTATTCTTAGATACATTAATTGCATAGATAATAGAGCAGTATTCTGGGAAAGAGCCAACAATGTTTTGATAAAAAGTCAAGCGGGTTTTCGCAGGGGCTACTCTACTATAGATAACATTTTTAATCTATTAAATGCTATAAAGCTCTCCCACTCATACAACACGAAAAAGGTGTACGCCTTCTTCGTCGATTTCAAGGCTGCATTCACTTGATCGAGAGGCACTTTCCTATAAATTGTATAATATTGGGATGTCAAATAAATTTGTGCGAATGTTGCAAACAATTTACGGAACTAATAGTACTCACGTCTGGAATGGTGAAATTTTATCAGAAAGTTTTGAAACAAAATCTGGAGGAAAACAAGGCTGCATTTTGAGTCCATAGTTATTTGCCTTTTTCGTAAACGGCTTAGAAGACTCTATGCAGGAAGTCTAATATTGGATGACATTAATTTAAAAGTGCTGAAATATGCTGATGATTTGGTTATACTAGCAGATGATCCACATAAACTTCAGCGCATGATAAATTGCCTAGAAGAATACCACTGCTTGTGGAACCTACTAGTAAACCTAGATAAATCTAAAATAATGATCTTCCAACGAGGAAGTGGACCGCGAAAAAGTCGTGAAAACTGGCAGTTTAGCAATAAACCGATAGATATTGTTAAGGAATGTACCTATTTAGGTATCACATTAACGCCAAAGCTTTCATTTGAGTCTAACTTAAAGAATCGATACCTATTTAGGTATCACATTAACGCCAACGCTTTCATTTGAGTCTAACTTAAAGCTATTAATGAACGAAGGCAAAGCCTGACCAGGAGGTGATGCCACTGTAGCGGTGGCTACACGATTTATTATTATTTTTTAATTTGACATAGAAAAGAAATTTTAGATAATTGCTAAGAATTAAAATTAAATTATTCTAAATCCACTTTCATCATCATCATGAATTATTTCTTCATAGACAGAAGTACTCAATACAAAGAAAATTTTAAACACTTTTTCATTATATTAAATTTAATGTGACATACAAAATAACATTGTAAAAAGTTTCAGTTCAAATAAACCAACCAAACGATACGGTTGAAATTGATTAAATAAAAATATATAGAAAAATAATATTTCAAATTAACCGAATTTTTCTTTTAAAACTTTATAGATTGTATCTAAATTTTAATCAGGTACAATTGGAAGTGGCGGACTCCAGAAACCTTAAGCAGAAGGGACTACGCCCTAATACTACAATCATTAAATCAAGCTTCACCAGGTCCTCCCACTTCATTGGTGACCCCGCACTGCAGCTTAGTTGAAGTTCCTTCCTTTTCTGGTTCACTCCCTATTGAACTATTGGTTCTTAAGCTAGCGCTAGCTAAGCTCAATGTCTTTTTGCTCTGCTGCTAAATTCCTCCCAACCTGACAAACTTCGATATTCTAACCCTTAGTTAATAATATGACGAACCCTGAAGATGAAATTCTTCTTCTTGGTGACTTTAATTTACCCAATATTTCATGGGTACCTAACTGTGAGGACGATGCCTTCCTTCCCTCTTATCCCACACCTATGGTTTCTAAATTTCTTCCTCTGGTTTGCACCAAATGAGTGATGTTAAGAACTCTATGGGAAGGCAGTTGGATCTTGTCTTTTCTTCTGATTCGACTAACACTATAGTCGAATTAGCTTCTGATCAATTATCTCCTATTGATAATTTTCATCCGCCCATCTTTGTCTCTTTCTGTTACGATCATACTAGTATTGTGGATCCCAATTTTGAACATCATGCTTATGACTATAGGAAATCGAACTTCTCTGAGTTAACGTCTAGTCTCCTTTCAGTCGATTTTTCGGCATTACTTGACAATAATAATAATGATGTTTGCGCCTCCCTATTCTATAACAAGATATATGATTTGTTTAACTCTTTTGTTCCATTAAAAAGGATTAGGTCTACATACTTTTCTCCCCCGTGGTACAATGCCGAACTCCGCAGTCTTAGGAACAGGAAAATCAAACACTGGAAGAATTACTTGCGTTGTAATAGCGCAATAGCGTATTCTAACTTTGTGTCCTGTTATGACAAGCTTTAAGGCACTATCCTCCTCGCTCTATAAGGAATACCTTGTAAGTGTTCGCGATAATATGTATAATAACTCTCCCAATTTCTTTAAATTCGTCAATATTGAAAAGAACTCATGCAACTGTCCATCTACGATGTGGTATGAGGGGTCTTCTAGTAATAACGTGTCCGACATAGCAAACAATTTTGCTTTATTTTTTGAGAGTGCCTTTTCTTCGGATAATTTTGATCATATTCTGGATCGTCCCACTTCATCCGATTTCTTGCCGTTTATATCACGGGATCTTATTTTGGAAAAAATCAATAAACTTAAATCGGACTTTTCCTCTGGTCCTGACGGTATCCCTCCAGCCTTCGTCAAATCCTGTTCCGCTGACCTTCTTACTCCATTAGCGATTCTCTTCAATAGGTCCCTTCAGGCTGATAAATTTCCTGCTTTGTGGAAGTGCTCTTTTATAGTACCTATTCATAAAAAGGGCCACAAGAATATTATAACAAATTATAGACCAATCGCGAAGTTATCTTGCACACCTAAATTATTTGAATCAGTAGTGTATTCCAAGCTTATAGAGCGTTGTATTGGCTTAATCTCTCCACATCAGCATGGGTTTTTGCCCGGTCGATCAACGACTACTAACTTGCTTGAATTTACCTCCCACGTTATTTCTGGCTTCCAGCGTGGCATGCAAACTGACTGCATATACACGGATTTCAGTAAAGCCTTTCATAAACTCCCTCACTCTGTAATTTTATTTAAACTCGGGAGGCTGCGTTTCCCCCCTGTTCTTCTTGACTGGATCTCTTCCTATCGAAGAGACAGGTCATATCGAGTATCACTCTGTGGCGCTTCCTCTAGAATCTTCAGAGCCTTATCTGGTGTATCGCAGGGCAATCATCTTGGCCCTTTATTATTCGTTCTTGCCATTGACGACATTGTCCATCTGATCTCGTACTCTAATGTTCAAATCTACGTTGATGACATGAAGATCTTCTCTTATGTTAAAGATGGTGGTGACGCCGCCCTTATTTAAAAGGACTTAGATACGTTTCGTGAGTGGTGCGAGCATAATGGCTTACACCTCAATTTTGAGAAGTGTGAGGCCATGACTTTTTCCAGGAGCCCAAATCCACAAGTTTCGGATTACAGCTTTGCGGGGAACGGTCTTCGTCGTGTGCTGTCCGTAACTGACCTTGGGGTAAAACTCGATAGGAGACTTGACTTTACTCTGCATATTAACTACGTCGTGTCCAGAGGCAGTTTAATCTTGGGCTTTGTTAAGCGTTGGTCTAGAGAGTTCTCGGATATACCAACCTTGATTCATTTATACTGCTCCTTAGTTAGACCTATTCTTGAGTATGCATCTCAGGTCTGGTCGCCCTACTACGCTGTTCATTCCAAGCGTATCGACTCGGTGCAGCGTAATTTTCTTAGATTTGCGTTAAGAGAGCTTCCATGGGACGATCCGCTTAGACTCCCGCCCTACACCGACCGCCTCCGGTTGATTGGTTTGCACTCGCTTGATAAAAGGCGCAGGGTTGCTGACTTGGTCTTTATTCACCAGCTCTTGAACTCCAATATTGACTCAGGTTTGCTTGTTAGAAAGGTTTCCTTCAGACAATCCCAACATAACCTTCGAAGACTGCCTTACTACATGTTGAACCATCGAGATCTAATTATGGAATGCACGAACCTATTAACCGTTTATGTAGGGCTGTTAATGCATGTCCTTATTTTGATTTAACTCTTAGTAAGGTGTTGTTTAAGAACTATTTATTTTCTGTCCTCCCGTGACTCTCTGTTTGCATGGTGCATGCGGGGCTTCCTTGTTTGTTTTCTTCCTGTTCCTTTTTTTTTCTTTTTTTTTGTAATTTCTTCCAGCATGCAGAGGGCTGGAAAGAATAGGTAATTTGATTCTGGGCTCCTGCCAAAGAAATGCGCCTTCTGTGTTAGAAGGGTTAATTCCTTCCTTAAATTCCTTAAATTAAACTACCAAGTTTTGGACACCATATCCAGAAGCGTGGTTTATTCAGGCAGAAGCGCAATTTGCCTCTAAACGAATCTCCGTAGACGAAACTAAATACAGTCACGTTGTTCAGGCTTTACCAGTTGAAGTCATTACTAACGCTTTGGCTTTTTTACAAAATCCACCCAACCGTGACAATTATGAAAATCTAAAAAATATTCTATTAAAAAGATTTACCGAATCAGAAGAGAAAAAGTGAGAGCAACTTCTATCTACCACAGAAATTGGGGATAGACGTCCTTCCAAATTCTAGAGATCTATGGAAATTTTAGTAGGCAATTAATCAACTTTTAGTAAAAATTTAATTAAAAAATTATGGATCAACATCGCTTTAATATCTTCTGGAAAACAAGATATCAAGGATCTTTTAGATTTGGCAGATAACATATACGATATTTCTAAAATACAGTAGGTGTCTGAAATTAACAATGTACCAAACAGAAACAAAAATTTTTTTGATAACGCTTTTCTTTTAAATAAAATAAACAATAAAATTGAAAATTTAGAAATTTTAATAAGAGGATTAACGATTTAAAATTAATTTCATCACTCTCGTTTTAGAAACAGATCGTGAGACTATTCCAACTCTAGAAACAATTCATACAACAGATAAGTTTCAAATACTAGAGATAACAATAATTTTTGTTGGTATCACAATAAATTTGGAACCAAGTCGACAAAATGTATTTCGCCGTGTTCATTTAAATGTTATAATACTTACACTATTAATCAAAAAAACTAAATAATCCCTCTGTGAACAATATATATAACAATAATATTTCTAAACGTTTATTTATTTATGATAGAGAAAATAAATTTTAATTTCTAATAGATACATGCGCAGATATTTCTGTAGCAACTAATGAATTCTTTAGAAATTACAACAAAGACACATACTTATCAGCTGCAAACGGTTCTACCATCAATACATATGGTACTAAACTACTCAAGGTAGATTTTGGTCTCAGAAGAGATTTCTGTTTATAATAGCAAATGTAAACAAACCAATTATTGGTACCGAATTTTTAACCAAATTTGATTTATTAGTGGATTTAAAAAACAAAAAATTACTAGATGGAACAACAGTGTGAGTGGAATCACGGTAAATGTAAATACTCCGACTCCTCGTTACTATGCGATCAGTAATAACTATGGTAAAATTTTGCAACGATTTCCCACATTAACACAACCACCTCGTTATAATCTACCAGTTAAACATAATGTGGTCCATCACATACAAACTAAAGGACAACTTCCGTTTTTCACGTCCAAGACGTTTAGATGGACTTAAACACAAAATAGCTAAATAAGAATTTGATCATATGGTCAAATTATGTTTGTGTCAATTATCATCTTCTCCAGCTTTATCTCCACTACATCTAGTAGCAAAGAAAAATTCTTCTGATTGGCGACCATGTGCAGATTATCGTCGTCTCAACGCAACAACAGTTCCAGATAGGTACTCTTTTCCTCATATTTAAAATTTATCAATGAACTTAAATGGTTGAACAATATTTTCAAAAATTTATTTGGTAAGAGCTTATCATGAAATTCCTATGACAAATAATGATATACACAAAACAGCTATTACAACGCCATTTTCAAAATTATTAAAAATTTCCCTTCTTAAAATTCTATAATTATATAAATACAACAGTTTATTGGCATGGTTAATTACTGCCATAGATTCATTCCTAATCTAGCCAATCTCTTAAATTCAATTCATAGTCATCAGGCACAACTTCTTAAAAAGAAACCAAATAACACTAAAAATTGCTCCTGGTGTTGGTGCAGTTCTCCAAAAATTTAATACAAATCATTGGGAACCCAAAGCATTTTTCTCCAAGAAATTACAGTTTTACAAATAAAGTATTCAGCTTTTGATAGAGAACTTTTGGATCTATATTTAGCCATTAAACATTTTAGACATTTTCTAGAAGGTAGAGATTTTATAGTTTTTACAGACCATAAACCACTAATTACAGCAATATGGTCTAAAACGGAAAGAATTCCAAGTCAAGCACGACATTTGGACTACATCACCCAATTCACCTCTGATATCAAACATATAAAAGGAAAAGCAAATACAGTAGCTAGCCGATACGTTGTCCAGAATTTCTGTTGAAAGTTTCGAAAGTTTGACAGATAAAATTATAACTAAAATTGATTTAAAAACTATAGCTGAGT